>CM052242.1:5265630-5586845 GCA_028455795.1 Lasioglossum marginatum
ATACTTGTGTGATGTAACAATATTAAATGTACGCATTGCGAAAAAAACTTTTTGGACAAGCTAATATAATTTTGCTATGTAAAGAAAAGTAATCGTGCCACGATAGTGGTTTGATTGCAAATCGCGAAAGATGTTTAGCAGACCAGGTATATACCGAATGGTTCGATACGCAAATTGGTCCGCGAAAATGGCGAAAAGAACCTGACCACCGGATAGAATTGGAGAGTCGGTTGACGGTTGGCTGGTTCGCTCTCGTCGAATGGTGCGCAGACCACATTTCAACGGCACATGTGCTCGCTAAAACCGAGCGTCGTCAAAAGGATCAAGAGCGTCCTGGTGGACGAGCACACCCACGCGTCCACGCTGCAAGATGGAATCCGCTTTTGACCAATAGACGCGACGTTTAATTAATATCGTGTCCCCGCGAGACCTAATAAAAGAGACCAAGAGAGACGATCTTCTTTTTCCGAGCGCGCGGCGTGCAGCCGTTCGACAATGTGGATGGAGCCAAAAAAATATTGAAAAGTAAGCTCTCATACAGCGCCGAGAATTATTTTCTAGTTTTCAATTGCACTGGGAATTTCTATGCATCTGGGGGTATTAAAATGCGCAGAAAGAAGGATTCAATTGAATAGTAATGAGTAGTAACGAATCGTATTCAGTCATACTGAATTGTATTTGAGTTGTATTGAGTAATATTTTAATTGTATTTGAGTTGTATTTGAATCATATTTGGATTGAGTCTAGATTCAATCGTTCCTCCATAATCTGCCTTTACAAATTTAGTCACGTCACATCCCAGGATAAATAATGAAAGAAAATATTGATAACATTACAAGGATTGTGAGAAAATGAAGAAAAGGATCCAATGTATAGGAAAATGTTGAAATTTCAGTCCACGAAAATGATTGACAAAGTTCGTAGGGGTTCCTCTCCTTCGCGAGAGGAGACAAAAGGCCGTCTGGAGTCAGAGAGCATGGAGAAAAGAGAGAATCGGGATGCGTGCAGAGAGAGAGGAGAGACTGCGGCCACTGGTGGCCGGAAACTGCAAGCCTTCTCTTGGACATGGAGAGGAAACTCGGAGACGGCTTTGTGGGGCCGCGTTAAATTCGCCGAGCCTAATGGAGTCGAACGAAAACGGTGTTTGCACGGGGAAGTGGCGCGTAGTAATGAAACCTTTGACGCGAGCTCCTCCCATGAAACAGGCCCAGGTGGGATGCGTATTCGACGCGAAATTGCTCGCTGATTCGATTACAATGCTCTCTCTTCCTTCTCTCTATCTGTGTATCTGAGTGTCTCACCATCTTTATCCGACTCTGTTTCTCTCTATCTCGCTCTATCTAGTTTTATCAACTATTCAAGAGTAACTATAAATAAATAAATGCGATCCAGTTGCTGATAGATGATCTGAAAAATGTCTCTCAATTAACAATATCAAAGTCTCCAAAGAACGAATAATACATATACAATATCGTGAATGACAATAATTGTACAAATCTATACAAATATTGCCAATGATTGAATGAAGATAACAATCAACGCATGCATTAAAAATAACGACGGATAACAGAAGCACCGTCATTGAAACGATTGTATCCGATTAAATATCCCCGACGAAGATCCGATCCTCTCTCGTCGGAGAATGAATGAGAAACACCGGGATTCGGCGATAAGCCCGAATTAATTAAACAAACAATCAAAAACTTAATAAACAAAAATTCGGTCCCCGGAAATTGAAGCTACCGCTGCTCCGTGGGTCCCGGGCGAAACGAGCCCGGCAGGTTGGTTATTGATTTTTCTTAATTATACATAGTAACCGAATGCCAATCTTGGGCTACTCCGCCCCTGGGAATCAGAGGACTTTCGATCGTTCGCGGACGCCCTGACAACCCTAATCTTTCTGACTTTGCGTTAGAGACGCGAAGGTGATACTTTGTTTAAGTGAAAACTATTTTTTTGAAAAATTATTTTAACGTCTCATATTTTGTCCAACCAAAATCCTCCTATCAAAATCTAGAGTCTAGGATATTTTTATTTATCAACAATTTTTCTAATTCGTTCCAGCAAGATTTAAGTCTTCGAATTTCCAAAAAAATGGCACCTTCGTCTAACAAAAGAGCATTCCTGACAAAACTCGTTTAGCACATAAATGGAAACACGTTTGAGAAGCATTTCAGATCGTTACGCTCTGTATGAAGCCTCGGATTTCCAGCGCATCGTCAATTTTTCTAGGACGATCCGAGCAAGACCCGTGTCCCCGAGCAAGCACTTTGTTTCCGCGTGCGCTAACTCGAGAAAAGTTTCCCGCGGAACGCCAATAAACACGGGATATTGCAGCGTACGTGCGTCAAAGGATCTCAATCTTCGGGACAGCGTTCAACGAGAGACTAATTTATAGAATCCCAAAGAACTTTCAGCAGTGGAACAACAAAAACAAGAGGAAATACACGCGAACTCTTTGTCCCGGACCAGCGATCTTCGAGCACCTAAACGGTGATTTTCATAAAGATAGGTAGAGGGGGAGAATGAGAGAGTTAGAGGGAAAGGATGGATCAGAAGAGCTCTTTGTAACGTGTTCGAGCAGAGCAGGGGTCTTTGAGACCTGGGCCTTGTAAAACTGAGGAATGACGCGCCGAGAAGCTTGCTCCTTTGGGAAAACTGCTTCCGGCGAAGCAAAACGAGCTTCCTGAAGGGAAGACCGACCTCGTTCATCGTGGAATTATTGCCTGTGGTGAGGCTCTACTATGAGAGCAACATCAACCCTTCGAGATTATTAACCTATCCACCACGAAGACAGTTTTCGTTCTAGAAAAATGGTCTACGGACGCTCGAAAGAACAACTCAAGAAAGAGGTAATCTACAGACCGAGTATTTTCGTGGCAATCGAAATCGTTTCAAAAAGAAGACAAATAATCTAATAATACTAGATTCTATTCGCAAGAATAACGCTTCGTTTTTTAGAAAATCAAATTGGTAATTCTGCGGCTACGCGTAAAATCGAAGTTCGCTGACGCGCGTGTCTGACCATAACCAACCAATTCTACTTTCTGCGAATACTGGAGCTCGGCGAACTCAATTTTCAAATTGACTCTTCTCCGAAAACGAAGCGTCAACTTAACAAATTTCATTCGTTCTTTTTTACGTGTTTTTGTAATGTAGAATAATCCTGTGTTCGTTTACACACAGTCAAAGTTTACAAAAACTGTCGATGACTGTTCATGAAACATTAAAAAATTGTTCTCTTCTCGATGAGTAGAGAAGGTGCCGATGTAAAGAAAATTTCAACAATTTTCTTTATTGTAAACAATTTTGCAGGTTTCTTTTACGGATGTTCGCCGATTCAGCAGTTTAGATTCACAGCTGTACAACTTATAATAATTCGATATATCACGTCTGAATGAAGTTATATTAATATGTATAACTGTTTTACATAGTTAACTGTTTTACATAGTTATTTTCGGAACCGTTCCAAAACCTGGTCGCAAGGTAAACACTATGCCGAACGAATCAATGCCGAAATCAATATATCCGGGGCATAGGCAGCGGCGTGGGTGAGTGAGCAAACAGAGCGTACAATCCGGCTATGGTTTTCCGGGGGATGCAACAAGTCGCAGAGTCTCCCCCGCGATCGCTTCGAGCGCAGCCGTGTCGTTGCTCTTGCCTCGATTGCTCCGGTAGACCCGGCCACGGAGTGCATCGCCGCGGTGCATCGGTGCATCGATGCGACCGTGATGTGGTGCGGTGGAGCAACGGGAGAAGAGCGATTCCTCGTTCCTCAACCCGGGAACAACGAGGAAATCCCGACCCGCCACCGACGACACGTGAAATGGTTACCAGTCTAGACTCGATTCAGACGATTTCGGTCCCAGATTCCAGACTGCCATAACTTTCCTCGACCCGTTTATCGTGATTGCGTTCTAGGTGGCGACCGAATGGCTGACGCCAGCTGAGCCAGTGTGTGTGTTTGCAAAATGCGAATCTAGTGCATTAGTTGCACTTTTTCGATGATTAGTTGCACTTTCTGAATGATGAGTTGCTTATGCGATGGACTAGTTTGAAATGTCGAGGAACATTTTCTTTTTATTAAAGCAATTCGGCTTTCATGTTGTATAGAGATCTTCGTCTTCGAGAGAACTTCGTTGATAGTTCGAGAAATTTGTAAGAATTAAGTGTAACAACTTCGACCGAATGACTGACGCCACTGTCTGTCGCCAAGTCTACGCATGCAGACTGCAAGTCGTCTGCATTCGTTGCAGTTTTAGCTCGCTAAATCTCGTTGCTTATGCGGTGGAACGGTTACAAACATTTCCCGCGATATTTTGACCGCTTTTATACATTTTCATGTTTCATGCTGCCATAGCAAAGCAAGATGCCTGTTTCCTTCGAGAACGAATACATATTTCATTTAACACTTTGCATTTCGTTTAACGCGTTTGAAATTCTACTCGTTGGAATGATACATATAAAATTGTACTCGCTGCAGTTCTACGTACATTTTTACCGATTATTTAGTGACAATATTAAGCAATTTCTTAAAATCCTTTTTTGTAACCACGATCGTATCTGCAAGGATCGTCTATCAGGAAGAAAAAATCGCAAAAGAAAAAATAACAATATTCTGCCAATAGACATTCGCTGGTTGCAAATGAACTTCGGCTTCATTGCATTGGAGATGCATAACGAGGAGCCGGTGAAATCGTCGTGAAATCGTGATCGATCGTAATCGAGGGTTGTTCTCGCGCCGATTAGAGTCAGTAACAGCGATAGAAGAGACGGTAGAGACTAGAATAGAGTAGAGAGGAGAAGGATAACAGCACCGGAAGGACGCATGGATCGTAAGCTCGGATTCAGACGGAGGCTGTGCTGGGGAACAGTGTCGAATCTGGACTCCCAGGCTCCGTCGATCGATGCCCGGGGCACGTTTCTATATATAACCACCCCTGCCATCCTCCCTCTCTTTCTCCTGCCTCCCAGTCAGCCCTCTGTCTCTCTCTCCTCCTCTTTCTTTCTCTCTCCCTCTCTCCCATTCTCCCGTCTTCTTTCTCTCTCTCCAGCTCGCCTACGTTTTCGACCTGTAGGTCCTGTGCCGTAATGCCACCTGGCTCCCCTGAAAGCAGCCAGAGCCAGCCAGCTCGAACCCCGCAGCTTCAGCCTCGTTGTTCGATTTTTCATTTCCCTCCACCCGGGAAAAATCAAAGAAAAATTCTTTCTCTCGAACCTCTTGAAAAATCGCATTTGCTGTCGATCTGCATTCTACGACACGTTGCTACCATAACGGGACATTTCACCGGGACATATGCAACATTGTTTTTGATCCTCTTTTCCACACTGTTCTTCGATTTTCCATTTCCCTTTCCCCAGAAAAAATCCAAGAAAATTCGAATCCCGAAAAATCTCATTCCTCCCGAACCATGGGTGATTTATGGAATATCTTTACTGTTTACTTTCAACCCTTCCATCGATTTTTCGTTCCCCTTTCACCGGAAAAAACAAATAAAAAAATTTTTCCAACGCAACCATAACGTGCAACACTGAAAATCGCATTTCCTTCTAATCGTATGGCTGCGTTACACGGGAACGCTGCAACCATAACGCTCCATTAGACCATGTGGAGCATTGTCTTCGCTGCTTCCTTTTGCCACGTTCATTTGCTAATTAATTTGTCCTTCTATTTCTCGCTTTGCAACGGCGCGGTTTGCTTTGTTCTTGGCGCATTGTTCTTAAGCCCCTCTGCTTATTCACGCGATACTCTTAGTACTCCTGGATTTTTCCTGAAATTTTCCTCAGGGTGAATCGTGCGTTTTAAGTTGCTTCATCGCCGCGTTGGATAATAAAGTTTTCAGTTGTATTGAGAAACATGATCTTCGGAATCGGTTTGAAAAGATCGATAGAGAACCCTCGGTTGTTTGTCGTTGGTTCTTGATCCCCTCCCACGTTTGCCGGATTTAATTTACCCCACGCTGGTGGATTAGCATAATCGTGTAAAGACCCATTCAATGCGACGATATCGACATGTGGAAAGATCGCTCCGCATCACTAAGAAAAATCGCTCGAATTAATCTATCGAAAATTCGGTGACAGGTAAAATGACAAGCGACAGGTTTCGATGAAAATCGCAATTCAGGTGTGCCGTAATGGCCAATCAAATTGCAGCACCCTTGAAACATGCGCGGTATCGTCGGTATGCAAATCGTTTTATTTCTTCGTAATTTATTCAAATGTATTCGATGTGCAACCATTAATAGACCCCGGGTTTTATGCAATTGCGACGGAAATTAGCTTGGAAAATATAAAACAGCGCTGAAGAATTTCCGTTAATCTGTTGCATTTTATTCATCCACTTGAAGGTGGATGGAAGAACAATTTCTGTTTCGTTGGAAAGCTGGAAACTCGAGATTGATTCGCGAATGGTCGCGGTCCTTGACTCGTCCCGAGACGATTTTGTTCCGCGAATACGCGCGATGCATTCCGGAAACACGTGATATCACGGGGTTGATGACAATGCGAGCTGCAGCCTTACATGTGCCGAATGTGGTTGTACAGATTCGTGGCTACGGTGACGACACGTTTTCTGTGCAACGGGTGGCTCGCGATTCCTGCGCGAAAGTTGCATAGCTGTGCAATCAATAAGTTGTAAAAAATTTTATTTATTTGACAATACACCACAGAACTTTCTCTCTTCAATTCTTCTGGTCTTCAGTCGCTCTTCGAAATAATCTCTTTTATATATTTATATATTTTGAAATAAGCTCTTTTGTAGTTTTATTAAATTATGAATACCTTGATAATATTAAATTCTTTTGATCTTTCTACTACATGAAATTGCACATTTTTAAATAAATATATAAAATCCACAGAGTAAAAATAAGAGAACGTGAATCTTTTTATTAAAACTGCAAAATTGTAATTTTAATTTTTAGTTTATTATTATATTAGAATTATTACGAATTGAAAAAATTTATTAACTCTTAATAATATTGAGAATTTCAACTTACATTCTTTTATCAAGAAAAAATTCACTTCGCCGATATGTGCGCGCTTATCAGTAAATCAAGTACCCATTTAAAAATATTGTGTATCCCTGCCATTGATATGGAAAGGTATGAGAGGCCTGTTACAACGTTGAAAGAGCAACGACATAATTTATTCGATCCCGACACCCTGTACTCTTCGTATCGGCGCGTGCACCGTTCGTGCTAACTCTGATCCATCCTTCGTGCCACCCTGATCAAACGCCAACACAACAGCGAGGATCGCGCTTTTCTATATAATGCTAGAGAAGGAACCGTGGACGTTGCGAAACATCGGCGGATTATGAGAAAGAGGGCGAAACAAAGAGATTAGGTTTGCAATCAACGCGACACGATCGCGAGGCGATCAACATCGCCGAAAAGGATACCAAAACAACACAGGATAGAATCAAATCCTCAAGAGATCACGGAACTTACTATAGTTCATGCAATTTAAAGAGTGTACATTATACAGTAATTTCAAAATGTCATAAATTAATGTCCATATGTTATGTTCTATCTATTAGGATCATTAAAGAAGGAAGTATGGCTGTTCCCGTTAGGTCCAAAAAGAAGATCAACGATGATCTCAAAATGTAAGATAAATGATTGAAAAAGTAATGTGATAAATTTTCTAAATTACTTTACTTTACTGGAACATTTACAGGTAGCATAATATCGAAAAATAATTAATTACACGGATACAAACGGGGAACAGTAACAGAAATTTTAAGAATATTCTTGACACCTTAAACGCTTTCCATTTGGTTTTCATTGAAATTTAAATGGCAAAATTCGCCTCTGCACAAGCAAAGGACTTGCCGCCCTCATTTCCGTTTAATCTGTTTCAGTCAAATCTATTAAGAGAACATATTTTTTATATTATTATATTATTTTGTAAATTCGCTACTGTCAGAGACTGACATATCGTTTAACGTGCTAAAGAATACTGGACGTGGCCCGAAGAAGTTCTTTGGAGGACACGAGGGCTCGATTTCGATTTCGTTCGCGACCCAGACCTCCCTCCGGTTGTTATCGGCCATCTAAATAGCTTTGGAAGGAGAAAGAAGAAAGAAGCAGTAAAAAATTGGGACGGACATTCGCGTAGAGTGATCTTTATTTAGAACTGGATTCGCACACGCTTCATCGGGGTCGTTTCAACTATCAGCCAGAGATCTACGTGTTAGCGGACGAACACCTCGCACCGCCGGATGTCCAGGTGGAATTACGTGTGCATGCTTACGGGTTGTACAGTTCTCGACGAGGGACCCACAAGGCAGATTCTAATCGGGAGCGAAAACCATCGAGTTACCGCGAGCGCACGCGTTCTACTCGAACACAGTTTGGTGCTCGAATTATTAGACTGACAGCCGCCGCGTCGCAGCTATGCGAAAAATGTATTCTCTAAGTTTCAAAGATTAAATCGAGTATAATGGTTTGGTGTACACACTCGAGTTTTATGAACTTACTATAACAACGATTAACAACGATGACAAAATCAATATACAAAATGACAGGCGTTTTTTATTGCGACGTCATTACAATTGATTGCGAAACTAGAACTCGCAGAACATCATTATATAGAGGTTAGATTCTTAACTTTGAACAATGATTAACAACGATGAGAAGATCAATATACAAAATGACGGGCGTTTTTTCGTTGCAACGTCATTCAAACAATTGATTGCGAAATTAGAACACACAGAACATAACGTACATCGTTATATACGATTAGATTCTTAACTTTTCAATTTCCATTTCATTCAATGTAATCGCTTTGATTACCTTCATTACTTACCTCAACAAGAAGAGTGTTCCGAGGAACGTTCCTTGGGTCGTTTTGCTGGAAAGATAGTTCCGTACTCGCAGCACGTTAGCAATTTTTAAATTCTTTAAGGGATTTTATTATTGACAAGTCTTGGTAAGAACATTTAGGATAAATTCGTAATTAATGTCAAAAGTATTGCTCACAAACGGAACACTGCACGGTAATTAATTTTAACATTTTGTGCATTTAATTAATTGCGGAGCCATTTGCAATGTTCATAGTCGACTGGCTTCATTGGATTCTCTTTTCTGAAATACTAATTGCAAAGAGAAAATCGTACAGCCCCCGTTCATAATTTGTCAGCTTGAACCGGGAATGTTGAAGAATTTTTGTAAAGAACAGAAAAATTCTATTATTCCACAACTTACTCCTTGTAATCGATAAACTCGTGATTAAAACGACTCAAAGAAAACACTGGAAGACAGTTCATTTAGCATTCCGTATAATCAATTATAAAATCATTTGCAATTTTAACAGTCGACTGGCCTTGTCCAATTCTCTCTGAAATTCCTATTACCAAAGAGAAATCGAAAAGCCCAGTTGACAATTTTTTGTCATCATCAATATTGAACAATTTTTGTAAAGAATAATAAATTATTATATTAAAAATTGTATTATTCCGTGGCGTGCTTCTTTTAATGGACAAACTCATGAATGAAACACTGGAAAGCATGACAACTCACTTAGCATTCCATACAATCAATTATAAAACCATTTTCACAGTCGATCGACTTCGTCCAATTTCCTCTGAAACTCTTATTACGAAAAAGGAAGTTGAAAAAAACCGAGTTCACAATTTTTCGTCGACCACTAGTGAACCGGGAATGTTTGATAAATCTCACGAAGTATAGTAAATCTCGCACAAGAAAAATCGTGTTATTCCGCAGCTTGGTTCCCGGTGGACAGAGTTGTGATAAAAATGAAAGAAAGAAAGAATTAACCGGCTGAATCAGCCCCGGATACGTTTTGAAGAACACGCGACGCAAAAAGGCGGGGACGGAACACTGTTTCTTCCCATGTCGGTTCATTTTTCTCTGTCGTTTTTTTCTTTTCCACCGGCCACGGTCGCCGATTAAACGCAGTGCCAGAGATCTCTGTTCGGTATTATAAGTAAATCCGTGATAAAGCTGGTGCGGCACGATAAAACGACAGGCACTGCTAAGCGTGGGCGGGTAGATGAACGATGGTGGAAGAAAGTGACGAAGTCGTCACGAAGTCGTTAGTTACTTTATGAGCGGCTTAATTCGGCTTTTCTGCCGTACCAGCCACCGTACGAGCTGCCAACTCGCTGCCAGAAATCCGTGGAAATCTTTGTCCAACATAGTTCTACATTGGTGAGCATTTATAGCAGCGATAGTAACTGCCGTTCACTGTTAAATAATGTGAATGGCCTCAGGCATCGCCCAAAATGGTTGTGAAACAAGTCGGTGGTACGAGTATTCATTGGGTAATTCATTGACAGAACTTTTTGATTTTTTCTGAATTCTGATTTTCTGAATAAAATGGGTACCGATATGATATTATTCAAAGAATATTTATTATACTTGTTTCATTCGCGATATTTACGTGTTTCATGTTGTTTCATGTTTTAATGAGGAAAATACCACGAATGTCCTGGTGAAAGTTTCATAAAGAACGAATCACAACATAAAGAATGAAAAAGAATTAAGAATCAAAAATGCACACCGCTTTCTTGAAGTTCCAGCGATTTCCCAAGAATATTTTAACGATCGAATGCTACTTCCACTAAAACAATTACGACAATTACAATGCCTTCGGAAACGAGAACTTTGAACCGGTCACGGACACTACGATTAACATTCTAAAAGAATAACAGACCGACACGTTTCCCGTAGAACGTTCAACGATCGTAAAGTCCGACTCGATTTCGCGAAACGAGCTTTCGGCTCGGAAAACAACCCTCTCGCGTGCCTCGCAACCGGTTGTTGCTCGCTTCCCCAGATACGTCGACCACTTCCTACTCCATTTTGCAATGGTCACTCTCTTTTTATCTGCTCTTCTCGGTTTTTCGCCTTTCCGTTCCTGCGATAAATTTGCGAGTTGCGTGGCTACGAGACGGACAGACGAGACATTGCATGACCGACAGAGAATCGCTTTTGACTAATTTTTTGCGTGAAAAATTTTTGCAGACCATTTCTTTCGATTTCCGTCTCGTTTTAGTCGCAAATCTACTTTTCGTTCGGTTTTTCGCACTATCGTTTTTCTGCATTTTTCTAGATTGCAGAATTAACAACTTCAATTTTTGCAAACAATTTCTTCTTTTGCCAAAGGAGAAAAAAAGAGACCGAGATCAAGACAAAGAGAATAACCGAAAGGAAAGAAATTAGGGAACGTAACGATCGAAGAAATGGAGCGGTGGAAAAAAGCGGAATTAAAAGCGAGCGCAACGATGCAACGAAAATTCGTAAATTGCGAACGAACGCTGTTGAAAAAAAAATATTTAACAAACCCTGGTTTTCGGGGAGCAGCTTACTTTTGCACAGTCACGCGGCGGCTCGCGTACAATCTATCCGATTGCAAAAATCGGAGAATTATGGTCTTTTTTACCCGAAACCGGGTCCTTTTACCGGGACGAATAAAAAAAACGAAACAAATAATGATAGAAATATTTTTGTCGAACTACAGATACATCGATATCGAACGAGGGGGATCAAAAGCGATGTGAAACTAACGGGGAGAATTTTTATTTTGCAAAAAGATCTGCAATTATCGCTCTTCAATAACCGAATACATGTACGTCGACGGAGGAATCCATTCGATAATTAACCCAGATTTAAATCTCGCCGAACGATTGCGTGAATCGCGTGCGCGACTGACAACGTGTTAATTGACTGGCAACAGGGAGAGGTGCGCACACCTGTAAAGGTGCGTCCACGGATTAATAGGAAGCGGGTTCTGGTGTACGGAAAAGTCGCGAGAGCGAGCGCGTCGTTCTTGGAAATCAATTCGGGCCTGATTACCGAGGTCGGCGGCCAGGTAACCTCGGGTTAAAAAAATATTCAGCCTGCACCTCAATATTGTGAGCTACCGGTCACGTGTACGAGAAACCCGGTTCTATATCGAGGATAGTTTCATTAGCGAGTGTCGCTTTTGACCTGCGATATTTGAAAAGTGGAAAAAACACTTGGCCTCTTTCTAAAACAAAAATGTTTCCCGAGCCATCCGATATACATAGATCGAGTTGAAAATTAGTCAAGTGTGAAATTCAAGAAAAACAAGTTCTAAATTATTGCAACAATGTGAAAAATCAAGGGTTAAGTAGCCATTTTATAATCTGACTACTTATGGCAGTCGATAACAGCCTGGACATGCTATTACCATCTGATTACCTATTACTTATGTAAATAATATACGCATAATACTATAATCATTACTGACGTGAAATAATGTTGATTTTCAATCAATTAACAATTATTATTGGTGCGTGTAAACTTATCAATGTTCTCGCCAAGCTGGAATTACTTTCCCTCGATGTTTTAATACGGAGCTTTCCTAATTGCAATTACCAATAATGAATTCTACGAGATTCTATGCATTACATTTTTCACTATATTATTATATTACTACGCGATCGTTAAGTATTTTTTGTTATTCTTAACTAAATTCATCTCCTTATACGCGTCTACAAGTAGTATTGCATTCAACAATTTAATTACTTCAATATCTTGAATGCTTCGAACGTATTAAATAATTAAAACTTACAAAATAATCTACAGTCTGTTATCTGCTCTGCTTGTATGCGTTTACTAGTGGTTTTACATTTTACAATTTAATTATTTCCATATTTTACATGCTCCGAATGCCTTAAATAATTAAAAGTTACAATATAGTCTACGTTCTTCTATCTGCTTTTTTATCTACCTCACCCCCTACATGCGTCTACTATTAATATTACATTTAATAATCACTAACATCCCATTTAATAACTACACACAATTTCTTTTATGTTTATGTATGTATGTGCTATGTATGAAGTTTTACAAAATACCAATGTATTACCAATGTATTATGTAGTTTAAGAAATGGCTTACAAATCTAATAAATTTGATAAAAATGCGATATGTAACCCGTAACTTCGTTTTCATTTCGTTCATATAAAACAGTATTTTGTCTGTGTGACTTATACTATGTATCTCGAGTAATATTTGCCATTTTTACGAAACAATTGCATGGTTATTAGTGAATCGTGTTTGATAAATTAATGCTTGCGAATATTCATGGTTCAAAAGCTACTCTGTAACTCGAGTACTACTAATTACAATAAATTTGATAAAAATAGGATATGTAACTCGTAACTTCGTTTTCATTTGGTTAATATAAAACACAGTTTTTGTCTGTGTGACTTGTGCAAAGAATAGTTATGCTCTCCGCCAATCAGAAGCGATCGCGAAAATCACGAATCACTGTTTAAAATCACCGTAATTGGGAACGAACGTGATCGAATGACAAGTGATCCAAAAGTAGTGTTGCAAATAAATAAAGTTATAATTCGAAGAATGAACTTTTTCAAAGAACGAACTTTGGAAGAACTCACCTTCCAGCACCTGTGGCAACACGGTTGACGCCGTAGGGACGTGGAAGCGGAATCTATCCGTCAGCTGGTCATCATAGTAACCGGTGCTCGACAACGTACCACCACTGCTAATAATTCACTGTCACAGAACGTGTCACCATAACACCGCGATATGTCATCGCGTCGCGCTGCCTGAAAAGCCCGCGATGGGACAACACGATCGCGATCGCGTTCGCGACTGGCAAATACGGAAAAGGAAATGTGGCCCCAGTACCGGAACTGGAACCGGAACCAGACCGCCGGACAAAACGAAAAACGAAACGACACTATCAACTCTACGCAGCTACGTTCAGCCCTCGACGGTCGCTACACTAACTGCCGCTCCTTCGCTTGAATTTCGACTACCCCAGCCGCCGCGTACGCCCCGACCAATCAACGTTCAGCATCGTCATCCCCCTCCACCCACTCCCCACCATCACGAATCGCGCGTGAACCGCGGTCCCGCCACTTTTCTCCATCCCCCATTGCTTTCTGTCCAAGTATTTATTATTTATTATAGTGATATCGTTTACTATAATCTATTATAGCCATCAAAGTATCATTTTTTATAGCGATGTGTTACTAAAATGTCCTACTTGTATGATTAAAGCGTCCTATGTTTGATTCGAGTCTTCCACTTGTTGAGCCGAAGATTGTTGCACAAGCCAACGGTAGGGATGACGTCGCCGCGCGAAAGGTGCATGATAGACAATAGAAGGAAAACAGAATAACTTATAAACAACGAATATTCGCGCGTATTTATTTATCGAACACAATTCACTGAAAAATTTATTTATTCCTTTTGCTCTGCCTTGACCATCGTCTCATCTTATTTTTAGGAGATATACAAAATAACTTTCAACACACAAATATCACCAAATATAATTATATCGAGCAAATGTAATTAATGAATTTATTAGCAACTATTAAAAGTTACTCTGTATCTCGAGTAATATTAGCCATTTTTACAGAACAATTACATGGTTAGATGGTCAAGGAAATGCTTGTCGACATAATTGGCGAAAGATATTTTTATAGATATTAACCAGCTAAAAATAATATGTTTATTAGTGAATCGTGTTTGATAAATTAATGCTTGCGAAAATTCATGGTTGAAAAGTTACTCTGTAACTCAAATACTACTGGCCAGTTTCACTAAAAAATTAGATGGTCAGATAGCTGAGGTAGTGCTTGTCGAAATCGTTGGCAAAATGAGTTGTTATAAACATTAAACAGTTAGAAATAATACGTTTATTAGTGAACCGTGTTCGATAAATGAATACTTTCGAATATTCATGGTTGAAAAATTACTCTGTAACTCGAGTACTACTGACCAGTTTTACTAAAAAATTAGGTGGTCAGATAGTGCAGGGAGTGCTTGTCGACATCGTTGACAAAATGAATTGTTATAAACATTAAACAGTGAGGAATAATAAGTTTATCAGTAATTACTATCACGGCGATCGAAATCTACCGAAATTAGATGGGGTGGGGACGATTTTGCATCAGTGCGCACGAGTCGCCAGAGCTCGGCGAGAGCGCTTACTCAGTCGGGCCGGGGGAACCGGCAAGAGCGGTCGGGCTACGGGATCAGGAGGGCCAGAAGGACTAGGGACTAACCAGAGGTCATCCAGAGCTACCCTGGCCCACCCTGGCCCACCCTGGCCAGCCTGGTCTACCCTGGTATGGTCTCAGTGATGGTACTAGGAGCAACTTTTCTCGCGCATGCGCGGCGATTTCAGCCTCAGTAATAATTCAGCCTCAGCCGCATAAAATGGGATACCTTGAGTACCCCGCAGAATTTTAAAAAATTGGTATTGTTTGATTCTGAGAAATGAATGTATAACATGTGTATTTGTGTATATGTATTTTGTAACTCGTAGGACACGTCCTGGAGTTTTTTGTCCGCAACAGATTGTTTCGGTACATTCCCGCCAATATAACTGCCTCAGGGCTCTGCTACCTCATCGTCGTAATATAGATACGTTACTGTTTTGGCCGCGCATGCGCGAGAGAAGTTGCATCTAATACCTTCACTGTCTGGTTTACCCTGGTCTGGTCTACCCTGTTCTGGTCTATCCTGTTCTGGTCTACCCTGTTCTGGTCTACCCTGGTCTACCCTGACTTACCCTGACCTACCTTGGCCTGCCTTCAACAATCTTAACCTTCAACAATTCTGTTCTTCGACTGGTCACAGCATGAACAATAATGTTTTATTCTATGAAAATTTATCTTTTGACGTTGAATAAACTTTTAATTTTCATCTTTATTCGACTTCGAATAATCTTCTGAGCCGCGTTCGAATGCTCTAGGAAGGACCGAGCAGTCAAAGAATGGAATGCGCGTCACAATGTACTATCGCCCAATGACCAAAGCAGGGATCGAATAAAACTGTGGATTCTTCTAAATCATAGTTCTGTTTGGACTTTTTAACTTTTGCATCATTTCATTTTTGGTTTAATTTAACTTTCCACATTAATATTGTATATTGACTCTGTTGTACAGTAAATTCTCTATTGACACAACAAGTCGGCAGGCGATCAACGCAACAAAAATATCCCCTCCAGTGTGTAATCTGATCTCGGCTCAGATATATCGGAGAGTCGCAGTCGTCGGCACAGTTCAAAGGCCCGTGCGTCTTCGCAATGTAACACCAATATTTAATCTTTTTTATTATTACTTATTTTTTTATGAAACTTCCATCCATATATTCGTGGCATTTTTCTGATTAAAAAGAAAATTCTTTTTTGAAAATACCACGTCTTTAAGACGGACTAGAAAGTATAAAATAATTTTTCCTAGCCCCATACAGATAGTCCTGAAAAGTGATAGTGAATTTTTAATAGCTATGAAAATACTTGTAAGATTTAAAACGAAAAACGTGGGGCGCATACAATAGATAATTGATACATGAATAGTTCACTTAAGTCTTGCGCCCCACGTTTTTCGTTTTAAATCTTACAAGTATTATTTTCATAGCTATTAAAAATTTACAATCTATCTGTATAGGGTTAGGAATCTGAATGGGGCTAGGAAAAATTATCTTATTTTTTTTAGTTCGTCTCAAACACATGGTACTTTTTAAAAATTTATTTTTACTTAAATAATTTTTACTATTGTCGTATATTAGTTAGTTTCTTTTCATTTATTATTAGAAGAACTCTTACATTTTTCAAACATTACATTTTGGAGTTTATTATTTTGGCGTTTTGTTATCTTTTCGCAATGGCAACTGATATATCATGAACCTACAAAGTTTGATGTTCTACAATTTCGCAGCAATTATAACTGTTGTAACACTCAAGAAACGACAAAGTACAAAAAACAATTTCAGGGTGGACCATTAAACTCGGTTTTTAAAAAAAAATTTAGTCTAAATTTCGCTTCGATATCTCTTTTAGATCAAACGTTATAGCAAAATATGCAACGCGCCGCACCGGGAATCGAATGCGCTACCTCCAGATTACGACTCACGCATTCGAAACGTGAATTTCAAAGTTTTTTTTTTAAGCAGGACGCCTAAAATTTGAACATGGGAGTGGAATGAAAGATTCCTAGATCTAGCGATCTCTACTCTTTAAACATGAGGGAGGTAACTGTAACCTCCTCAAAGAGGAGGGTTTATTTTTTACCTTAATTCGATATCACCTACCCTACAAAAAATTAACTTTCACGGTATTATATCCCCCTTCGTGTCGAACAATTTTTATCTAAACATTTTTTTAACAACTATGGTCCTTCACGAGATATTCGCTCATATACAAGAAAAATATCGCGAATATAAAATTACAAATTTTACAGAAGAGCGTTTCAAAGTCCTTTGATAGTTTAACTATATAGCTGTGATTACAAGTAAACACAAATAAAACCTAATGGGGCTATCTATGGGGTTAATTTTATAAGTACGTATGAACATAAAAATGTATTTATTTATACTCTGCCGAGTATTTTAATGCAATCAAACGAAAACTGAATAATTTTGAGTTGTGACATTTTTCTTGTATATGAGCGACATATTTCAATTTTTTGAGATAAAAGAAACGTTCTGTATATTGGATTTCAAGTAGTTGTAGTCACTTGTATGTTCTGTTATACATACTACTTTGGCATGTGCGTCAAATTTTCCTCATCTCATTAATAAATAAATAACATGAAATTCAACGGATTCTTGATCATGGTAATGTCGTAAAAAAGCAGTTTCTGATGAATGGTAATGGCAATGAAGCTTTGGTTAAAGCACCGACGAGATACTGTTAAAGACTGCCAGCACACGTGCTATTCAGCGATACCGGTAAGTGAGCGAAATGGGCGCGGGGATAACGTGGAATTAACAGTGATCTGAAATACCAACATCGCTAAAAGTTCCGCCACAGACGAGATATCAGACGAGATATTCGTTTGTGATACTAGTCGGTGGTTCCGCGCTCTTTACCTAAACAGAGAGTAAATCCTAAAATAGAACTAAATAGAACCAGAGAATATATGACAGTGTTCACGACCGGGGTGAACCAGCTTGAATAATACATATATTTTGTTCTGAAGAAAGGTGAAATTGCAAAATGTTATGGAAGAGAATAAGAATAGGAATAGAATTTAATGAAAATAAACATATTTATTAAAAGTGCAGCTATTAGCTCGATATTACCCCCTATTCATAAGGTACTAGAAGTTCTTACAAATGGAGGATAATACCGATTGCCCAGGTCTCACCGCGAGGAGGTTGCTGGATAAGAGACCCGGAAGGGAGTCAGAACGAATGCAATATTCCTTCTGGCTCCCTTTCTTATAACAAAGCAAGCTACTCGCATCGAAGCGAGCTACCCGCTTCGTGCGAGCCGCTCGCTTTGTGAGAGTACTCGACTCGGCTCGAAAAGCGAGACTCGGTTCGACTCGACTCGAACTCGGCTCGCATTTTTGAGCTCGCCGGCAGCCCTGTTCCGTGACGATTTACCTTCTCACCGACGAGAATCTCCTCAGTGGCCTTCTGCACCGACGAGATCACGTCGATGGCCATCTGTTCCTTACTTCAGCCAGAATACATCCTAGAGGGCGTAAGAAAACATCGAATTATTCGAGTGACACGATCTCCCATAAGGCTGGTAGTCTTTAACAATATGTCATCGGTGCTATATGTCTATGAAAAATGAGAACAACTCGATTTCTTACGCCCTCTGCGCTGAAAAACGATAAACGTTGGAACTAGATCCACGAGCACCGACGACTGTGCGATCATCAATGTTGTCGGTTACATGTAGATAGCGCTACAGACCCTGTTTTCTCCTATACAGGGTGTTCGCGATGACTTGTACCAGCGTTTTTTTCGTAAACGATAAACATTCGAAAAAAACCGAAGAGGAGGAAATTGTAGTATATTTTACTAGCAATATGATAGCGTATTTCAAGTCTTTTTATTCTTCAACTTCCTCCTCTTCGGTTTTTTCTAGTGTTTATTGTTTACCAAAAAAACGCTGGTACAAATTATCGTGAACACCCTGTATATGTAGAACAAATTATTTATTTATAGATGCGTTTGGTAATATATAAAATCATTTAAGGGTATTACAATAAATAACCTTATAGAATTAAAATTAAGACTTATTACATTTATTGTATTTGTTTCTCGAGGCATATTTTCTTAAGAGGGTACCAATTTTAAATTTAAAATACAATACTATCATGTGCATAATGTTTTATTTCTTTTTTTTAACCAAATATTATATATGATCTTATAATAGATACTACAAAGTATGCGTTCGATAAACTATTTGTATTTTAGTAACAACACGTATTTTTAAGTGCAACACGTATAACGGTGGAACAAACTATTCTATTCTGCTAACTCAAAGTTCTTGGTATAAATATGTCTAATTCTCTGTTTACGTACAATAGAGGTTACTGTGAAATTTCGTAGATTTAAGTGGATCAAATTGTTATCATCGATGCGATTCATAAAGTCGGCAAACATTTCTATTATCATGCAAATTGTTGCTATTTCTTAGAATAGTGTAGCGAAACGTGATGATTAGACTGTGGATCTTTATGTAAAATAAAAATTGTCTGGATCTGTTGCAAAAAACAGGAATCATTTAAGAATGTTTTTTTCCTTAACAATTTTAGTAGGTTGAAAATAATGTATTGATACCCTTCAATTTTTCCAATATTTTTGCTTTTTTCAATTACAGCTACCCACTTTTCTCATAAATCCATAAAATCTCTCTTTCTCTCATTTTCACTGATTGTAAACTTGTATAAGTAAGGTTGCAAGAATTATGCAGGATGCTTCACCGAATTTGATACCTTAATATCCTAAATTCTATTGCACTGTACTGTTATTTGCTCGATAATAAATTAAGAGATAAGATCGAGTACCGAGTACATTGTGCTCACGAGACAAACAGTAATACGTTCGTTCATTTTTCTCGTCGCATTTCTTTATGTTCGATGATTTACCAGTTATTTCTGGAAGATTGTGCACTACAAATCTTCGTGCATGAACAGACAGAAGGACTATAAAAGGTAGACGGCAAATTACGAACTTCTTTAGTGCTAACCTAGCCACGATGAAGTTATCAATTATATTTTTGCTACTTGGCTTCGTAGATTGGTCTGTTCAAGTTGTGCAGCCACCAAGAGTTAGTACACTATTGGGGCCAGTAGTGGGTGAACATCGTAAGTCCAGTTTGTACCTCAAATACGAAGCTTATGAAGGCATCCCTTATGCGCGACCACCTGTCAAAAAACTGCGGTTTCAAGTACGTAAATCAAACATTTATATCTGTCCTTATGTACATGATCTATATCGGAGCACGGACCCGAGGATCCGGCGTATCGTTAGATCAAGACTTTACTGTATTTACTGTTTTTAACACGTTACCATGTTTTACTTAACTCGCTTTCTTGTCTGTCTGTTGGTTTGTCTGTTCGGTACAAATTTTGCAATTGATTTTAAACTATCTCCCGATGAGACTTGAAACTTTAAACATACCTCAGAACTGGATGACAATGCAATATTAACTCTTTTTCTTGTCTGTCTGTTCGTTTAATCGGGTTATTAATGAAAAACGAGAATCAATCAGTGCGTGTGTACTACGGACGGATTCCGGCTCGGCCAATGCCAACGTCTGGGGCCTTTCCTCTGACTGGTCTATGTTAACAGTCACACATCGCCGCGCAACGCTCGGTAGTACGTCATCGCGTTCAGCGATCCCCTCTCCGCGCGCCAGCGTTCCCTACTCTATTACGTGTTCCCACTTCGACTCATCCCCACTCCGACTCATCCCCACTCCACTGATTCACTTCGCACCGAAGGAGCTCAGTGTGGTGTTTACAAAGTATTATACTAATGTTTGTTTACCAAAATCTAATAAATTCTTCCCATTCAAACTTGATGAAGTGGTTCTCGAGGTATTCGAGAAGTCACAGACATACGTAGATACAGACGAACAGACACAAAACAAAAAATTTAAATAAATAAAAATTTCGGATATACCACGTTTTTAAGACGGACTAAAAAGTATAAAATAATTTTTCCTAGCCCCATACAGATAGACCTGAAAATTTGTGATTGTGAATTTTTAATAGCTATGAAAATATTTGTAAGATTTAAAACGAAAAACGTGGGGCGCATGCAATAGATAATATAATTGATGCACGAATAGTTTTAAATACTTTACAGTCCGTCTTAAAAACATGGTATATTAGAAATTTTTATTTATTTAAATTTTTTTTCAATTTATTTTATTGTCATCTACATACAATTTTATTTTATTTTTTCTACATCCACTACGTAAGGTTTCATTTTATTTTATCTTGATTTAGTTATTCCATGTCTTGTTATAACTGTATGTTTTCTGATGAAGTTGTGCCATCTTGAACTGACTGAAAGTATTATTATTCCGTAGCCCCCTAAATCGGCAAAAAGATGGCAACAGGAATTAAACGCTACGCAAAAGAGTTCGGTTTGCATGCAATATCGATTGACAAAGGATGGGTATAAAGTTGTGGGCGATGAGGACTGTTTATATTTAAATGTTTACGTGCGACATCAATTGATTACGAAGCCGACGTTACCAGTGATGGTATGGATCCCTGGTGGTGCTTTCCAGTATTCTAGTAGTAACGAAGTGATCGAGACTCGATTAATGAATCGTAATATTGTTTTGGTCACTATCAACTACCGATTGGGCCCATTTGGTAAGCTTAGTGTCTAGAATAATAATCGCGGATCTGTGTGCAAAACAACAATTGTTTGGATTAATTGCAACACGCGTGAACCAAACTGGAATTTAATTCTCACTTTAATAGTTTCAATATATTATGTATAGACTGCGGATTTTTATGCAAAATAAAAATGTTCTGCATTGATTGTGGGAAGCAGGAATAAAATGAAAATCATCCCTTAATGATTTTGTGACATTAAAATCAACATTACAATATTCTTAAATTTTTCTTATCTTTTACTGTTTTATATTTGATCCAGCGTCGAGGGGGGAGGGGGATTATACGAAACTGAAAGAATTGTTTTGAGGAAATGAACGGTTACCGAGATATTCGCAAAAAAACTGCTACTGCTACTGCATCGGGATCTAATGTATGCATGCACATCCCTGGCAGCGCATGGCTCGGAAAATAAAAATAGGTCTAGACAATCTGCAAATTCTGGATGACATCTACAATGGAAAGATTACGCGAATAGAGTGAGTTGTGGTTAGGTCGTGGGAGGGGGCGGAGAGGACCACGAGATGAAAATTCAATTCAGTACTAGCAATAGTTTTTTGCGAATATCTCGAAAACTAACAGAGACCCCCACATATGTGAAAAGGGAAAAGTTGTCCAAAATGTGTAGCTGCATAACATATTTGAATTTCATCAAAATCGGAGAGGATTTCTAAATAATTACCCTAGTTTTTGCGAATATCTCGGTAACCGTTCATTTACTCAAAACAATTCTTTCGGTTTCGTATTACCCCCCCTCCCCTCACCATACGCCCCTACCACCCGCCACCCTGGCGTTGTCACTATACTGAACCGCCGCCGACCCAACTAATTTCTTCATAAATGCATAAAAATATATTTTCTAATTCTTTGAAACTTTCTACTGTTTCATCCTCTCAAAAATGCATACTATGATCCGCAATCTACAAAGATCGTTTCCAAAATTAATAAATGATGTCCGAATGTGTATCTAAAAATGATAAAAGAAATTTTGTTAAGGATTTCTTAGCACTGGTGATAAAATTGTTCCGGGAAATATGGGACTGAAAGATCAGAGGAAGGCTTTGCGATGGGTGTCGGACAATATTGGATTTTTCGGTGGAGATCCCAGAAGTGTCACTATCTTTGGTGTGGGCGCTGGTGCTGCAAGTGTTCACTATCATTACATGTCACCCCTTAGCGCTGGACTCTTCCACAGTACGTCGCTGTAATACAAAGTTCATAGTAACTTCTAAAGAAACTGTTCATTCCTGTTTTTATTGCGTAGGAGGAATATCGATAAGTGGTGTTGCACTCGATCCCTGGCCACAAACAAAACGAGCACCAGAGAAAGCTAAGCAATTAGGTGCTCTACTAGATTGTCCCACAAGCTCATCAGATAAATTGGTGGCCTGCTTGCGCGACCGACCGGCGCGACGTATATCAGAATCTCTTGTTCACTTTTTGGTAAAGTTCATGAAAATCTATTTATTGCTTTATCCTCATAAATTAGATTGAAAATATGTTTTGAGTTACAGGAGTGGTTGTAAATAGTTTCAATAGAGTCGGAGGATATTGCTGTACCATTATTCAAAATATTGTTTACATTATTAAATATGTCGATATCTAATCAATTACTAAACATTTAGGTATTGTATTATACCAATTTCATATCGATACAATTTAAAAAATCATAGGGAACAGAAATATTCTAGGTCGGAAGAAATGTTTAATTTCCGAGTTAAAATAGCTCCGAGTGCAAAGTAAATTGGAATTGTATCATTCCATGAAAATAGTCAAAGTAAACATATGTTTCTAATTGTAGGGTTGGTTGTCCAATCCCATGACACCCTTCGGACCAGTAATTGAGCAACAAAAGTGTCCGCGTCCGTTCATCAATGCTTCCCCCATAGAAATCATGAACAGAGGCGATCTGCTGGATGTCCCATGGATTTCCGGCGTCGTTTCCGAGGAGGGCCTGTATCCTGGAGCAGGTGATTTTATCTTCGTGACGAAACTCGTAATCTTATCTCACTCTGAACGTAAAAAAGGCATCTTGTTTGCGCAGAATTCGTGGCGAATGATGATTTGTTGAAGCAGCTGAATGACAATTGGCTAGATATCGCACCGTATTTACTGAATTACAACGACACGATACCGCTTAATCAACAAAACGAAGTGGCGGAAAAAGCTCGGGAACATTATCTGCAATCGAAACAGATCTCCAGCGACAATGTGGAGCCTTTGATTCGCATGATAGGCGACAGGTTATACGCAGTTAACTTTGAAAAAGCAGCGAAACTACAGGCCAAAGTTAATAAAAGTCCGGTGTGGACTTACTATTACTCGTACAGAGCCGCGCGCAGCCTGAGCGAGTCGATTAGCCAGTCGACTAAAGATTTTGGTATTTGTTTTGTCAATTTCTTACCGGTTTTTCTCGTTCCTTAATCTTTTAGTGGAATTTAAACGATTCATTGGGAGTTTAAAGACCTCGGTGCAAAAATCGAAGTCTGTGTAGAACTTAGTAATATTCTATGTAGAATTTCAATGTGTATAATTTTACTGAAAAATGGACTTGCCTGGTTCTCGCACTGAGGTCCTCAATTTTTGTCTGTTTACAAATTTTTACAAGTTTAGATCATTTTTTAATATCTCCTATAGATGTATGTTTTCAGGTATCATTATTTCCAGAATAATTTCAGTGAGCTTATTTTTTGATTAGGTGTTTGCCATGGTGACGATGTTGCCCTCGTTCTTGACCCAATATTGTCAGACACTAAAAAGTTACGGGATAAAACGATGCAGAATAATCTGATTAATTTGTATACTTCGTTTGCAATTAAGGGGTACGTGAAATGTGGTTTTTTGCAATTACATTTAGTGAGAATTTACGAAATAATTATTCCTCTCAACATTCAATTCATTTTATTAAAACGTTTTAGTACACCGAAAGTTGGACTTCATAAATGGACGCAACTGGATGCTAGTAGCGAAACATTCAGTTATTTGAGAATAGGGAAAAAGGGTCTACTACCATTGGATACACGTATGGCTTCGAGCAACAACTTTGCAGAATCCAGTTTCTGGAGCACAATTGATTTTGATGAGAACTGACTATAATACTCTTTATCTAAAATTAAATTTTTCTTTGAGGTTGTAGATTTAAAAAAAAATTAAATGCTTGCAGTTTTGAGTAAATTATTCTATTATCATATTCCATTTTTAAATTTCGTTGGAGTCTTATGATTCGCGCGTATCAATTCAGAGTCACGTCCGACGTTACCGATCATTTATAGACTTTCCATGACAAAATATAAAATATTATCTAAATTATTTATATTTTTATGGCACTTATACCAGTCATCGTTGATGATGCTGTGTCGCTATTGTTTACTTTAATCCTTTGTTACCAGGCAATATGAATACCTTAATCCGTTTGTGTCAAAACAGAAAATGAATGAATTAAATTTGCTTATCAGGAATTATGCTAAAATTTGTTACTGTCGTATGGAAATTACAATTAATAGTATAAAACTTTTCAGTGACTCATAATGTAATAAATGTAATAAAATAAGAATCTTTAACTTGTGTATATGCTTTTTGTTGTGTTTAATCAATGTATTCGATATAGAAGAATAGGGTATTTATCGAATAAAACAATTCCAGCCCGTAGACTTGTATCCTCGTTTACGCCGCGAAGGGAGAGCAGGAATTAGAAGGGATATGCAGGCTTGACATACAAAATCGTTTATTCATATAAAAGGACACTTTATACTAGCACGTACTGTCAAAAAACTAGCCTACTTCCATACAGTCGGTACCACCGAGAATATTCCCGGCTCGCTCGTTTCTTCGTGTATCACATATTATTATTATACGCGTCAAATGATAACGGATTATGTTGAGAATAAAAAAAAGGGGGGCTGGATAATTCTTACTGTGTTTGTAGATCGAACATTAAGGATACAGAAAAGAGAAGAAAAAGTCGAAGAAAGAGAAGAAAGAAAAAACGGAAGAGAAGAATCGTCTGGAAAAGAAAAATCCATCACGAGCATCGAGTATATTCGCGTACTGAGCGCTATATTGGATTCGCTATTCACAGTATGATCAATTTTAATCCGCTCAGCTCTCCCGGCTCAGTATTAAATTATTCGTCGGTGGACACTGTTTGCCCGAAGACTATTGGCATCAGATGAAAATTGGTCATTCTGTGCATAAATATTACATTACGTTCATGTATATTTATATTAATATATTATATTTATATAAAGTATATTATCTTTATATAAATATTATATCTCGTATAAAGTCGCGTATGGATCGCCGTGTTGACGAAGTCGGATGGGTTTCGTCAACACAGGACCCACTTGTATGATCGTCGTTATTAATTACATGCATCCTATGTATTCACCATAATTAATACATCTTACGCTAGTGTTACATGTATATCATATAAACGTAGCGGCGTAACATTCCGATACTCGATTACTTTCAGTACACTATCGCTATGAGTGGTTTTGCGGATTAATTACGATATAAATATTTTTTAGGCTCTCGACTAATTTGCCAGCATCGTTAGCCTGGGAAGAACCGATTCGATTAAGTAAGTACCTTAATCACGATCCAGTCGATCGAATGGAAGTGCACGATTAACGGGGTTGCGTTCGTGGTTTTGTAATTCGCGAATCGGGGAAGCCCTTTCGTGTGTGTTGGTAACTAGAATGTAACAGCGTGGATTTGCCAAGAATATGCCATTTCGAAGGAAACTGTTTTAGAACGAATTTGCCACGTCTCCGCGTACGGTTCTGAGCATATCCGAGTTATCTCGGGGGTGAGGGTGGTAAATATACAAAGGCGTTCAGGGGCGGGTAGGGGCGGGAGCACAGAGCAAAGTCACTGTATCAACGGTAAAAAATAGACTATAAATGCTTGTGTAAAATCATCCTCGAAATAGTCTATCTCTCGATCGAACGGTCTCGGAGGCCACCAACCGATTTGGCAAGTGAGGATCGATCGAAAATCGAAATGTTAAAGCTTCTCCTCTAAAAACAAAAGACACATACGAGAACGGGATTGAACGGTGTTTCCAAGAAACGTTTCATCAGCTTTATTATCGAATATAAAAAAAGAAAAATGGATCCTCGAGACAGTGACGGATAACAATATGGCCATTTGTATCACGATCGAGTCACCGCCGTCGTGTTTCGTATTCAATTGTCACGGTTAACGTTATCGTTCTTCGCGCGATTTATCGCGTTTTAACGCCGTCGTCGTAAAGTGTCGTCCGGAAAGAGAGACACGATGGTTGTATTAACAACGAATGCGTACAAAGAAAAAAGAGAAAAAAATAGAAGAGAAAAGAACGGTGAGAAAAGGTGAGGAGGCTCTCCTCCGTGCTATCTGGAAGACAGCGGTTGGGCTTGTCGTCGTCATCCGAATCATAAATACAGACAGTATGCGCAGTATTTCGTGCGACGATAATACGGTTTCGATTCGATTACACCTAGAAAAAGAAAAACGTGTACGGGTCCCGTTTATTCCGTCTGGTGTCCCGAAGTCTCGAAGCGTGACGTTTTCTCGCACCCGCCCGTTTTCACGGCTTCGCCCGTCCCCCCGGGAAGTGTGCGTGTACTCGACATGGCGGATAGTATATCAGATTAATTGACTGTTTCACTGATAACTCCGGGGTCGTGGGTGCGCTTAGGCGGGTACACCGGATCAATTATGATAATCCGATCGGACTCGGCACGCGACACTTCGAGACTGGAGGAACAACGGGGGGCCCACGATGATCGCGTACAGTTTACATCTTTCGTACGAACGCGTCGAACATCGTGTTCAAGTAATTAATTATTAGGAGGGTACAGTGCATATAAAGAATCGTATAAATGTATATATTTATATTTATATATATATTTGTGTGTATATATATATAATGACGCCAGCTCGCCGGAGAAGCAATTTCGCGATCGGTCCTCCGCGCGAGCCGCTGTTTGAGCTTTGAGATACGCGTACCTTTCGTCGTGTCTTTCTTTCTTTCTCTGTGCTTTCTTTCTTTTTTTTGTGTCTTCACCGCTTTTCGCTTATTCTTCTTCTCAACTCTCTATCAACATATAAATGTATCATGCACACACACGCACGCACGCGCACCCGAACGCGATCAAGTTTATTGCACGGGGATAATTATCGGTCGCGATAAGAGCGATTTCGTTCGTCGCGCGAGCAACGCAGGAAGACGATCGCTGGAAGAAAATATAGCCAGCTCGAGGAAGCAAGGTGAAGTGAAACACATGGAGAGTAAAACGACCGACGGCCAGAGAACGGTCTGGATCTGCGTCGATCGCGCGACGGATCGCCGTGGATCATCGCTGTTCCGAGTTTCCGAGTAGCGACGTTATAAGAGCAACAAAAATTCTCCAGACGCTTGGGTACGCTCGATCGTACGAGGGAATCCAGCGAGTCTTGCTCTTTCGGAATTCGTTTTTTCTTTTCTCTCTGCCTTTTAAAAAGACCACTTCGCCGATTCTCCCTCGCACGATCGTGGGCTGCTGTTACAACGTCCACCGCGCGTACAGGAAATCGTCGTGAAATTGTTCGACGTATACCAATCGTATATTTTTTCTCCGTTTTCCCTCCGTGGTTTTATTCTTTTGGTTCGCCAGGACCGAGCGTATCGTTTGTTTTACCCTTCACCAATTTATGTTTTTTTCTTTTTTTTTTCGTCTACGCGTTAAATCCTAATGACGATTTCCCCGGGGCAGCGAAACTCTGAACGACGACGATCGTGGCCGAAATCGGCGCCGATTGGCTGCCACGAAACGAAAGTAGTGCCGCTGTTTCTTTCAGCACTGACGAAGGCACAGTCATAAGTCTCGTACGTTCGGCAACAATTTTTCCATTCATTTTCCTCTCCTCCCCCGCGACCGTCGTTTCTACTCGTACAAAAAAATGGCGTGGGACGTGGAACTATCACGAAATATTCTTCACTATCCCGTCTCCCGTTCCACCGGTTCCTTTCGTTCCGTCACACGTTTGGCACCAGAAACGAGCCTCGCAGCTAAATTCCATTATCTTTTTTCGTTTTTCTTATTTTTTTTACAAAGTTCCTTTCTTCCGTTTCACCGTCCCGATCGACATACTTCTCGCTCACTCGCACTCTCTCTCTCTCTCTCTCTCTCTCTCTCGCGTGCTCTATCCTTATTTCCTATCTCTCTTTCCTCCCTCCTGCTTGTTTCTTTCTTTATATAACATAATATAATATTATAATATAAACGTTTACGTTTTGGCCACTCAGTTCGTGTTCGCCGAAGCACAATTATTGTCTGTGATCCTGCGACATTTCGATAGTTTAGAATATTCGTTTAAATTCACTTTTATACAACACTGCTCCTCCTCTAGGCTTCTTCCTCGTGTCTACTCTTCGTCGGCAGATCCCCGGGATCGTGTTCGCCGGCTCATCTCCTCCTTCTGCTTGTGGCTGCTGCGATCATCTGCCTCAGCATTGGCTCCGCGCTGCACACCAGCGGCTCGCACTTCATGTTTCCATCGCCTCCGCAACTGAAATTCGAAGGTCAATTAATCTCATCTGTCTTTCCCAGCTTCAGAAGAATTCACGAAGACAGATTGGATTAAAAAGTTCAGATTAAATGTTTAACCTCATCAGAATCCATGGTATGAAACAGGAGGAACGTAACTAACTTCGCCCATAATCAATTATTGATTTAGTAAGATTAAATTAAAATAACATTCAATTTACAAATTATTCACAAATTGCTGTTGCGTTAAACACAAGTGCTTAAAGCTCAATAAAAATCAGTCCCAAGAATCTCTAAGGTATTGACAAGTGCAGTTAGATTGAACACAAACAACTAAAGCTTACTAACTACATACAAGTACTTAAGGCTCAATAAAAATCAGTCTGAAAAGTCTCTAAGCTATTGACAAGTGCATTTAGATGACGATCAGACACAAGTGCCTAGAGAACAACAAAAATCAGTCTTGGGAATCTCTAAGATATCGACAAGAGCAGTTCGATTCAACACAAGTGACTAAAGCTCCCTAATCTCGCGGAGCCTCTCATTAAAAATCCGAGTCAACTTACGTGCACTGAAGACAAGGTCCGGATGCGGACCTAATGACTTCTCCAACGCGGTACGCTTTTCCGCGGATTTGACAGCCGCTTCGTTTCGCGGCTCCCTTGTACGCGTGAGCGTGAAAGTGTGGAGGTAATGTGGTGGTAGTGGTAGTCGTGGTTGTGGTGATGTTCAGCGACGTGGCCATCGAGACAGGACACTCATATCTTGGGCAACAGAAGCCGCTGATTGGTTCTTCGTGGCAGCCGCGGATCGGTGGCGGACAACTCTGTTGGAGGCAGATAATGTCGCTTCTAAAGCAGAAGCAGAAGTCGCACGGGTCTTCTCTGGGTATCTGTTGCGCTGATACGTAGACCTTGCCGCCGTATCGGCAGGTGCCCGGTCCATAAATATCCTCTTCGCCTGGATCTGGCTCGTCGGGATACTCCGGAAGCCAGGGAGTCGTTGGCATCTCAGGAATTATTGGCTCTGCGGTAATCTTATGATCCGTAACTTCCGTCGACGGTTCAACTGGCAGTTCTGGTGTTTCTGCTGGCAGTTCCGGTGTTTCCGCAGCCACTGGAGTTACTCCGGGTTCTGTGACGGATTGGGGTTCCTCTGGTGCCTGGCTCGGTGTTACTTCTTGCGTTGGAAGTTCCGGCTCTTCAGGTGTTGCTGGAGCTTCCGTACCTTCGGCCGGCGATGGTTTTTCTCCAGGAGAAGGTGTTTCCTCGGATACAACTGCGGGCGTGCTTGGTTCTTCTAACTTTTCTTCAGTAACTGGAGCTTTGGATGACTGCTCTTCTTCTGGAGAAGGTTCAGTCGCACTACCATCCTTAATCAGCGGAGATTGTGCAGTCTGTGGAGTCTCTTCTTCTGGCCGTGGTGTCTCTGGTTCTGCAGGAACGACCACTGGTTGCTCGATAATGTCTGGTTGCTCAATTTTCTGTTCAAGATCGCCTTCTTGCGGCGCTCCAGTCGGTTCCTTTGGTTCTGTCTTCTCGGTCGCTTCCGGTTCAACCTCCTCAGGTGCTTGGGTAGGCTGGCCAACTACAGTACTCTCGCTAGGAAGTTCTTTCTCTGGTACTGCAGCTGTAGTTGTCTCGCCTTCCGCTGGAATTTCCTTCTCAGGAACTCCTTCGGTTGGAGCAATCTTTACAGGAGCTTCAGTCGATGGTGTCTCGTCAGGGATTTCCGTTGCTTCTTTCTCAGCAGGGGTTAATGGTATCTCTTTTTCTGGCAGTTGGGGTTCTGGTGTTTCAGGTGCGGGGCCTTCAGTTGGCTTCACTGGTTCTTCAGGAAGCTCTTGTCCTGCTTCGGTTGGAATCTGTTTTTGTGGTGTCTCAGTTGGACTAACCTCAGGTGCCTTTGAAGCAGGTTCAGTCACTTCTGGAGCCTCAGCAGCCGGAGTAGTCGGTTCTTCTGAAGGTTTGCCTGTTTCTTTTTCCACTGGTGCTTCCGAAGCAGCTTCCGTAGGTTGAGGTAATTCAGGCACACCTTCCTCCGATGGTTTCGTAACTTCTTCAGTTGGACTTACTTCACCTGGAGCAGCTGTAACCTTCTCTTCAGTTACACCCTCAGCCTCTGTGACAGGTTTCTGTCCTTCCGCTTCCGGTTCGGGCGATATCGAGGAACCTTCAGGTGCCGGCGTTGAACCAGTTTCTACAGCAGGAGATGTAGCTTCGCTAGCTTGCTCTGGTTTGCTTTCGGTAACAACTTCACCTTCGATAACAGCCTCAGTCGGCTCGGTAGGTGTTACACCCTCTTCGACAATTGTTTTCTGAGTTTCCTCTTCAGGCTTTTGTTCCGCTTCAACTGGTGCAATGGTTTCTTGTTTAATTGGTGGTTCAGTTCCTTCACGGAGGCCAGGAAGTTTCGTCGCTTGTCCTTCCGATACTTGTTCTGGAGCTGGTGTTTCTGTGACTACTTTCTCGGATGGTGTTTGCTCTTCAATCGGACCAGCAGCTGCTTCAGTAGCTGGTTGCTCCTGAACACCTTCAGTGGGCACAGCCGCTTCCTCGGCAGGGTGTTTGGTTCCTTCTTCAGGTAGAGTAAATGCAGGGACTTCTTTCGTAGTGACAGCTTCGGGAGTAGCAGTTGTTTCTTGAGGTACGATTGCTGGTGTGATTTCCTCTACGACAGGTGAGACCGGCCCAGAAGTTTGTTCCTCCGCAGATGGAGCCTTCTCGGTTTGCTGTTCCTCAGGTCCAGGTTGTGGAGCAGCTTCTTCCTTCTCCGTCGTTTCCTGAGGTTCAGCAGGTTGTTCAGTTTCAGCTTTAGCAGCCTCAGTAGAACTTGGCACCTGCTCCTCGGGTAGCTTCTCTGGTTGTTGCGTGGACACTTCCGTGGGCTCTTCGACACCTTCCGTAGTTTCTTTAACTCCGCCTTCAGTCACAGATGGTTCTTTGGTTTGTTCCTCCTCGGAAGGCACCACAGGCTGTGCGATTTCCACTGGTTCCGTTTGCTCTTCTTCAGAAGAAACTGGTTTCTTGGTAGCTTCAGCTTCAGCAGTTGATGTGACCGCTTCTGCAGGCGCTTCGGTACTGAATGGCTCTTCCTTGACTACACCAGGAGTAATGGCTTCTTCGGATACAGGGGCTTTCGTGGGTGTTGCTTCTTCTTCAGGCTTAATTGAAGGTTCAGTAGTTTGCGCTTCTTCTCCTGCTTTCATACCTGGCGTATAATCTTGAACAGCCGGAGATGGTCCTTCAGTTTCAGCCTCGGCTGGTTGAGCAGTCTGTAATTCGCCTTCTGGTGTCGTTTGTTCAGGTTGTTCTTCTTTAGCTGGCTTAACTTCCTCGCCTTCTTCTTCAGCTGGTGTAGCTTGTTCAGTTGGCATAGCTTCTTCAGTTGACATAGCTTCATCAGCTGGCTTACCTTCTTCAGCTGGCTTACCTTCTTCAGCTGGCTTACCTTCTTCAGCTGGCTTAGTTTCTTCAGCTGGCTTAGGTTCTCCCTCAACAGGTTTCTCAGGTTGCGTCTCGAATTCAGGAGTAGTTTCTTCCACTTTGGTCACCAGCGGTTGAGCCTCTTCCGTCGCACTCGGTACCTCAGGTTCTTCGCTCACACCTTCCTCGGGAACTGCGGGAGAAACAATGGCTTCCTCACCCATCACAGGTTTCTGCTCTTCTTCTGACGGTTCTTCACCGGCTGGTTTCACAGTGGTAGGTGCAGCCTCTTTCACAGTTCCTGTAGGTGTTTGTTCCTCTTGAACAGTCTCGGTTGTAACAGCCACTGGTTCTTCGCTTGAAATCTTTTCGTCCACACCTTCTATTGATTGCTCAGTGGACGTTAACTTAGTTACTTCCTGTTCTTCGATACTAGGTACCGCTGGCGTTTCTTTCGGCAGCTCTGAAGGAGCCTGACTAGAAACCTCTATTTGAGGAGCTTCGGTGCCAGCAGATTCTTCTTCGGGTACTTTAGCAGGTTCGGTAGCCGGTTGTGCGGATTCAGCTTCAACAGGCTTAGGTGTAGTTTGAGCTTCCTCCTTCTGTCCAGGGGCAGCTGTTTCCTCCTGTCCCTTCGCTCCCTCGACAGGTGCCTTCGTCACCTCCTCGATCGGGGCTTCGGTAGGTGACACAGTCTTTTGTTCTGTTTCGTATTTAGGCGTTTCAGGTTCGACCCTGTGGCTACCGGACTCCAGTGTCCCAGGAGGTGTCGAATCGCATGTGTACATTGGACAGCAAGTGTCTTTTCCAGCGTGCATCGGCATGCAGTTGGACAAATGGCTTGGCGGCGGAGGACACTCAACAAGATCGCACTGGATAATGCTACTGATGCAACGACACTTAAGTTGGCAGGGATTTGCGGGAGGAACGGCAGAGTTATTGCTGTAAGACTGTCCTTCCACGAGACAATTGCCTTCTCCTGGAATTGCTGCTGGTCTAGGCGTCGGGTATTCCTGAGTGGCTTCTTCTTGGGGCATCTCGGCAGCCATCGTAGACTGTTCAACCTGTTCGGTTTCTTTCGGTGCCACTTCGGGTTGTGATGTTGTTTCTCCTTCTGGTTTACCTGGCTCCAAAGTAGGTACCTCCGGAACCTTCTCTTCACTAGATGCTTGCGTTTCCTTCTCGGTTGGAAGTTGGATTGTGGTAGCTTCTTTCGGAGTTTCTTCTGTCGCAGCTTCTTCGGGAAGAGGAGCCTTCGATCCTTCCTCCGGCAACGTGGCTGCTTCCGTCGATGCTTCAGGACCTGCTTCAGTGGAAGGCTTTTCAGGTTTCTGTGGTGCTTCACCTTTGGTTGATTCTTCTGATAAGGCAGCTGCAGTTGTAGTTTCACCGGATACTTCTGGTTTCTGAGTACCTTCTTCTGGAAGTTGAGTTGCTTCATGTTCCGGAGTTGTTTTGGCAGGTTCAGTGGACTCTTCAGGGAGGATAGAAGCTTCGCTAAGTTTCTCTTGTGGGACAGCGGTTTGCGCTTCTTCAATGGGTGAAACTGTTCCTTCAGCAATGGCCGTGGAAGATTCAGGTATTCCCTTCGAGATTTCAGTTGACGTTTCAGATTCTTTAGGTCCAGCTGGGCTAGCCGTTTCTTCTGCGATAGGAGCTTCCGTAGGTTCTACACCTTCAGATGGTTGTTCAGCAGATGGACCTTCCGTGGAAATCTCTTGAGGTGTAACTTCAGGTGGCATTTCTTGTTCCGCAGGTTGCTCAGCGGGTCCCTCCTCCACCGATTTCTCAGTTGGTTTCTGTTCTGGGACTGTTGCTTCTTCCAAAGGAGGTTGCTCACTCGGCTTCTCTTTCTCAGCCGACGGTTCCGTTGACTCGCCTTCTGGAACAGATTTCTCAGTTGGTTTCTCTTCTCCAGGCTTTTCAGGCTTTTCTTTTTCAAAGGGACCTTCAGTTGGTTTTTCCTGTACAGGCTTTTCAGATGGCCCAGTTTCAGCCTTAGTTGGTTCCTCTTCTGCCATGGGCATTTCAGTTGCCAACTCTTCTTCAATGGGTTTCTGTCCTTTGATAGGTTGTTCAGTTGCTTGTCCTTCCTCTAGCACCTTTTGAGTTGGCGTCTCTTCTGTGGGAACTTTACTTTCTTCAAGTGGTGCTCCTTCGGTACTCGCTTCAGTTGGCTTTCCTTCCTCAACAGGAATTTCTTCTGTAGGTTCTTCAGATGACTTAGGTGCTTCCACAGATTGTTCAGTTGGTTTCTCTACTTCAGCAGGTCCTTCCGTCGGTTTCACGGCTTCAGCAGGTCCTACTGTTGGTTTCTCTACTTCAGCAAGTGCTTCCGTCGGTTTCTCGGCCTCAGCAGGTCCTTCCGTTGGTTTCTCGGCCTCAGTAGGTCCTTCCGTTGGTTTTTCGGCCTCAGCAGGTCCTTCCGTTGGTTCCTCAGCCTCAGCAGGTCCTTCCGTCGATTTCTCGGCCCCAGCAGGTCCTTCTGTTGGTTTCTCTGCCTCAGCAGGTCCTTCCGTTGGTTTCTCGGCCTCAGCAGGTCCTTCCGTTGGTTTCTCGGCCTCAGTAGGTCCTTTCGTTGGTTTTTCGGCCTCAGCAGGTCCTTCCGTTGGTTTCTCGGCCTCAGCAGGTCCTGCCGTTGGTTTTTCGGCCTCAGCAGGTCCTTCCGTTGGTTTTTCGGCCTCAGCAGGTCCTGCCGTTGGTTTCTCTGCCTCAGCAGGTCCTTCCGTCGGTTTCTCTGCCTCAGTAAGTCCTTCCGTAGGTATCTCTGCCTGAGCAGGTCCTTCCGTTGGTTTCTCGGCCTCAGCAGGTCCTGCCGTTGGTTTCTCTGCCTCAGCAGGTCCTTCCGACGGTTTCTCTGCCTCAGTAGGTCCTTCCGTAGGTATCTCTGCCTGAGCAGGTCTTTCCGTTGGTTTCTCGGCCTCAGCAGGTTCTTCCGTTGGTTTCTCGGCCTCAGCAGGTCCTTCCGTTGGTTTCTCTGCCTCAGCAGGTCCTTCCGTCGGTTTCTCGGCCTCAGCAGGTCCTTCTGTCGGTTTCTCGGCCTCAGCAGGTCCTTCCGTCGGTTTTTCGGCCTCAGCAGGTCTTTCCGTTTGTTTCTCGGCCTCAGCTGGTCCTTCCGTTGGTTTCTCGGCCTCAGCAGGTCCTTCCGTCGGTTTCTCGGCCTCAGCAGATCCTTCTGTCGGTTTCTCGGCCTCAGCAGGTCCTTCCGTCGGTTTCTCAGCCTCAGCAGTTCCTTCTGTCGGTTTCTCAGCCTCAGCAGGTCCTTCCGTTGGTTTCTCAGCCTCAGCAGGTCTTTCCGTTGGTTTCTCAGCCTCAGCAGGTCCTTCCATTGGTTTCTCTGCCTCAGCAGGTCCTTCCGTTAGTTTCTCGGCCTCAGCAGGTCCTTCCGTCGGTTTCTCAGCCTCAGAAGGTCCTTCCGTTGGTTTCTCAGCCTCAGCAGGTTCTTCGGTTATCTCAACTGGCTGTTCATATGGTTTCTCTCCTATTGCAGGTCTTTCAGTTGGCTTCTCTACTTCAGCGGGTCCTTCCGTCGACTTTCCTTTTTCTGAAGGTCCTTCAGTTGGCTTCTCTTCCTCAGCAGGCTCTTCAACTGGTTTCTTCTCTTCCTCGGGCTTCTCGGTCTTCTGTTCTGGAGCCGAAGTCTGTGCTTGCGCGGGCATCTCACTGACTAGTTCTCCTTCCGTAGGCTTCTCAGTTGGCGTCTCTTCTGCAAGAGATGGCTTCTGAGTGCCTTCCGGTGCCTGTTTCGGCAACTCTTCAGGTGGCTTCACACCCTCTTTGTCCTCCTTTCGTTCAGAAATTGGAGGTTTGACTGGTTTTTGTTCCTCGAGCGGTGCTTGGGTCTCCTGTTCGCCTGCTACAGTAACTGACTCCTCGGTCAATGGCACTTCGACTAGTGGCCCTTCAGTCTGAGCTTCTTCTTTCATTGGCTTCTCCGTCTTCTGTACCTCCTCAATGCCAATAGTGAATGGTTCTTTGATCAGTGGTCCCTCAGTCTGCTCGACAGACGGTTGCTCGGAAGATTCCTCTTCCGTCGGTTTCGTTTCTTCAACCACAGCTACTGTCGGATGAACTTCCACTATCAGAGTGCCTTCCGTTGACTTCTCACCCTTCTCTGCGTCCTCAGGCGCTGGCGATGCCTCAGCTTCCGGAGCTGCTGTTTCCTTTGGAATCTCTTCAACAGCAGGTTTCTCACTTGCTTCTTTGCTGACAGACAGTTGTGAGGTACTCTCCGCTTCACCTTCAGCAGTCTTGACAGTAGATACAGGTTGCTCTTCCTCAGAAATGGGTTTCTCAGTCACTTGTCCTTGAGGTGCTTCTTCTCTAGTAACCGGTATCTCAGTCGCTGGACCTTCAGGTATTTCCACGCCAGTTACTGGTTTTTCAGTCGTTGGAGCTACAGATACCTCTTCGCCAGCAGCAGGTTTCTCAGTCAGTTGTCGTTCAGGTTCCTCTCCCTCGCTCACAGGTATCTCTCCTGGAATTTGACTAGCTTCTGTAGGTACTTCAACGTGTGGAGCTTCAGTGGATTGAGCCAAAGTAGCTTCAGCGGCTCCCTTGTCCTCCGTTACTCCTTCCTGCGTGGCAGGTTGTTCCGTTGGCTGTTCCTCAGCAACAGGTGCTGGCGCTGGTGTTTCAAATGGGTGTTGAACTAGTTCCTCTTCCTCACTCGATCCAGGCTTAGGACGTTCCGCCTCCTCACTGGACCCGCCGACTTCCTCAGACGATGTTTCATCAGATCCTTCAAAGGTAAGTCCCTTCGTTGGCAGTTCTTTCTCGATCGAAGTCTCCTTCGATGGCGGAACCTCGGACGAAGCCTCGGTGCTAACCTCCTCCGGTGTAGCTGGTTTCATAGGTTCTTGAGTCTGTTGAGGTTCTTGAATCTCTACACCTAGGCTCATCTCGGTAACTTGTGGAACTTCTGGAGTCTCTGGTTTTTCCGGTTCTTCACTCACTGGAACTGTAGCTGCCGCTTCCTCTGGCGTTTGACTTGTTCCTTCCTTAGCAGGTGGCAGGTACGTGGTCGGAACCTTCTCTGGAGCTTCAGTAACCAGACTACCAGGCACGTGGAATTCTGGAGGCTTCATGTCAATATAGCCCTCTGTTACCTGAATTTCAGGGACAGCTTCCGTGACCTCAGCCTTGGTTTCAGGTACGCGTTCCGTGACAGGAATGCCGGTTGGACCTTGTGTTGGTATTTCAGGGGCTCCTTCCTCTTCCAAAATCTTCTCCGTTACAACTGGTTCTTCAACCGCGGGACCTTCAGTCGGAATCATGTCGTCCTTCTTAGGAACTACTCCAGGCATTTCAGACACTTTGTGATCGTGCACTTCCAGTTCTGGTTTCTTTTCGGGCACTTCTTCCGTAATTTGTTCTTCAGGTTGTTCAGGTGAGATGCTTGGTTCAGTGGGCTGTGCTTCGGCGCTGACTATTGGTGACACTATTTCTTGGCCTTCTTTGCTAGGTGCTGCTTCCGTGCCTGCTGTTTCAGGTTCAGGCTTCTCTGTAGATACTTCTGCAGCTGGTGTAGCCCCTTCTTTCGGTTTACCTTCAAGCGGTGCCTCAGTAGTTTCTTTCTGTTCTGGTTCAGATGTCAAGGGCCCTTCCGTATCTTTAGCTCCTTCCGTCACTTGCTCTTCGCCCTTTGTAGACACTTCAGGAACAGTTTCAGGGATTACTGTCTTCTCTTGACCTGGAGCTTCCGGTGCTTCCGTTGGCTTCGGAGATGCTTCAGTGACAATCGGTTCTAATCCTTCCGATGGTTTCACTTCCTCTCCTGGTTTCTCAGTTGCTTCTTTCGGCGCTCCTTCGGTCTGTTCCTGTTCAGGTATAACTGCCGCAGTTGGTTGCACTTCTTCAAGTTTCTCTTCCGGTGAAGTCGTTCCTGGTTCTACTGGAAGTGCTTCCGTGGTAGCTACCTCTTCTGGCTTGCCAGTTGCCTTTGCACCTGTCTCTTCCAAGACCGGCGCTTCCGTAGCTTGACCTTCAGCTTCGGCAGGTTCAGTCGCTTTAGCACCTGGGCTCGTTTCCGTTGGAGCAAGAGGAGATTTGGTGCTGACTTCCTCCTTCAATGTTACCTCAGAAGCTGGGGTAGATTCTGCGGGTGGAGTGATCTCTTGAGGGGCTTCTTTCGGTGCTTCCGTAGCCGGCGCAGCTGCGGTAGCTGGCGCAGCTTCGGTAGCCGGAGCTGCTTCGGTGCTTCCCTCTTTGTGATCCTGCGGAATTGCGTTATCGAAACCTGGGAATGTTTCCTCCGTTGTCTCGGGAGTTTCAGACTTCTTTCCTTCTTCCTCTGCACTTGGCACTGTCGTTTCTGGAATGGATACCTCGGTAGACTCTTCGATACCTGGGAGCGGAGTGAGTTCACCTTCTGGGCCTTCTTCTTCTGTAAAGGGGAAAGGTTGATAGTGATGTCGATCAAGTTTGATTCGTTAGGTGTTCAGAAAAGTGGTAAAAGTTCTTACCGCATTCGTAAGTCTCCGGACAGCATTTTCCTTCTGGCGGCGGCAAAGCAGTGCAGTTCTTTCCGTGTGTCTGCATGGGAGTTCCACAATTCTGTACGGCGCAAGCGATGTCGCCTCGGAAGCAGTAGCAATGCTGACAAGGCTGTGTCGAGTAAATCAGGTCACCGTCCTCGTAGACCTTGCCCTCGTGGTAACATTGCGGCGACGCTCCAGGTGCCATTGTCGTGGTCATGATCAAGCCAGGCGTTGGTTCAACCGTCGTTGCGAGTTCCTCGTCGTATTCTGTTTAAATGTATCCATTGAATAGTTCCGTCTCTTATTGGTAAAGTCAACCAATCCCATTTATTGAAAGCATTGAAAACATTACTGTATACTGATTATGATAATTCTGTAAAAGATTCTTGTAGATGCTTACCGCAATTGTACTTGACTGGACAGCACACACCGGGTTGATACACTGGCTTGCATCCAGCCACACGCAGAGTGCACTCTTGCATCACGCAGGTGGTCCTGTTCCTGATGCAGTAGCACAGCTCGCAAGGATTCTGAGGATCGGTCGGCAATTGTGCACCGTCCGCGTAGAATCGATTCTCAACGTTGCAGCCATAGTTATCACGGAAGCCGACCGCTGTAGGACCGGAACCGGAAATCGCTGGCACAGTGGTCGTTGAAGTCAACAGTTGCACCGGTACTTCTGGACAGGTGATCACGGGACAGCACTGATCGGGACGCTTCTCGACGGTGCAATCTTGGCCGATCGCTTTTGTGAACGGACAGACCCTCAGGTAACACATCAGCATCTGATTGTGACACGTGCAATTCAAGCACGGCTCGTTCGTGACGATTCTGTCGCCCTCGTCGTAGTGCTGGAAGTTGTAGTAGCATCCGGATGGTGCTGCGTGATCGAACGATAATTAGAAACGGGTTTTTCTACGGTTTTTATTGCAATGTCGAAATAGGATAGCATGACGATTATTAACCTCTTAGCTAAAGTCAGACTAAACGCGGAGTGCGCAAAAACTTCACTAGAGGAAACCAGAAATTTTTAACTTTTTTCTATATAATCCTGTAGAGTTTGACGAGAAAATGTCGAAAATCCAAGTTTTAATCTTGGGAATCCACTGGTTTAAAATTTATGTGTGTTTAAAGTTCAGGGATCTTGACCGTTTTTGACAGGCAAGGGCGCCGTCATGTTGGTATGTATTCAGTATTGCGCGCCATCTAACGAGCAGAGCCGCTAAGTAGCACCACAAGCACGCGGTGATGTCGATAAGGTAGAGCGGTTATCTTTGAGATCATTAGATAATGTAGAGCGGCTATCATTGACTTGGACACATTTTAATATAATTTAATTCAGAAAGTTTGAATAATTTGATATGAATAAATATTTCTAGAGTTAATAGTACACACACGGAATAAACAAGTGGGCAACAAGTGGGAGTAGCGTGTCGTAGCCAAGAGGTAAATAAAATACGAAAAATAGTGTTTTGTGGTGCATTAAATTGATGTATTATTCATATAAAACCGATTTGAATTTGTTCTTCCTCTTCTAGAATGATTTAAGCCAGCGTGTAACTGCAACTCTGCTTCTTTTATGTATATTTTTACACTAGCAGTCGTAAGTGCAAATAATGTTTCGCAATTATGATATTACAAATGCATGAACTCTGCAGTTTTAATTAAAAACGATATACTCGACTCGGATTAAAACTCGTGCGATTTTATGTTTTCAAATGTCTTAATAAATTTTTACCACTAATTGGATAGATAACTTGTAAAAATTCATTCGATTTAATGCAATCTAATCGCGAATCCTGTAACAGCAAAATCATCGTTATGAAGCAACGGTAATTTAAAGTTTGCGAAGCGAACGATTCTTCTACATTTTGAACGAAAGAAACGCGCTAGAGGGAGTGCAGGAAATAGCGTACAGAGTATAATAGGATCCGTTAATTTGTTTCAACAAGCAAGAAAGTTAATGAGATAGGTTTTACGATTGAATAGGAGGCGAAACAGTGAGGTGTAAACACGGTTTACAATTGAAATCTTTATGGCGCGATAATCAGCTGCCGCTGACGGTATTACTATTCATCGAAAGAATTGATTGGTTGTCTCCTGAGCGTCGTCGCAACAGCACGTGTCGTCCGATACAATTAACATTGCGTCAATAGCGTGTATGTGAATTGACTAAGTGCAATAAAAGTTCGCATATCATCAACATACGTACCTCCATTGTATTCCGCTATTAATGTGCTATCGTGGTCGTATAGTGGAGCTGTAACAGAAAGGGAAGTCATTTTATTATTACACCGGTCTGCGTTTATTGTTGCGCATTCTATTGCTAATATTTACAAGTTCAATTTTCCCATCCTGTCCGACTGGTACTTTATTTACTTAAACTTCATTGTTGTATTGCATATGACTAGACTGCGGATCTATATGCAAAATAATAATTGTACGTATTGCAAGGCGTTTTTCCAATCGTTTTATTAAGTCGAAAATAATGTATTGATATTCTCAATATAGTTTTAAAATAATGGCATAATTTGTAGTATATTTCTAATTTTCATAAATCTTCTAGTAGCATATGAAAGATATATTTTTCTTGAATTGAAACACCAAATTTTATTGTCAATGTGAATGTAGGACGATGTTCGTAATAATTAATGAAATTATTTTTATCAAAATTAATTGAGCCACAAATTAGGGATGAAGAACGGCAGGGGGGAAAGAGAAATGATTACAGATTGACCCAACACATTTTCCACAAGGTTTGTCAATAGCAAAACATCTAGCACTTAACAAATCCGTCGAAATTGATAAATCAGAGTCCCTCGCGTTTCATTGTCAGCGAAACCATACCGATTGCAGCGGAACGGTGGCCGCGCGACGCGAGACTAATCCGGGAACTTCATTTCCCATGAAATTCGTAGGGAAACGAGTCGTGTCTCTCCGGGTACATGCAGTTTATCATAGTAATTACCGGCGGGATGCGTTTGTCCGGAGGGTGAACCGGCCTTAACAACGGAGTGAGTCAAAGCGTCATATGGCGCGAGCGTGCGTGGGCGAATTCTCGTTAACACCCTCGCCCCCAGTCGAACGAATTGTATGCCGAATGCGCACAGAATACAGAATACAGAGTTCTCTCCTGGGTTTCTATGTACCGTGTCTATATATCCCGTGTTCCCTTTACCCGCAGACGACGACGACGACGACGCGCGGATGCCCTGTGGAAAACGTTGCTGGAGCCCCTTTCCTTACGCAAGTCGTTTTCGCAATTTCTTTCGGATTGAAAGTGCTCCGGAGAGTTCGATTGTTCCTGAAACGCGACACACGACACCCTCCGCGCGATATCCAGCCATTCTTCCGACACGCACAATAACGCTCCTCTGTTCGCCGATAGGATCCTGTCCCTACTTCCTGCCTCCTGTCGTCGACAACTTCTTTCCACGTTTTCTTAATCAACGCTGCAAACTTTTACGCGGGGGACCGAGACAACTTTATCCGACGATGATAACGACTTCATTATGCTGCTTTTATTACCCGAATTTGTTAAATATAACCGTGTAAACCGAAAGGTAAATTAACACATCCACAACCGCCAGATTTTATGCATTTATTCCAGGAATGAATAACGGAATTACAAAACTGTGGAAACAATAGAAGAAGTTAAGAATGTTGTTACACTATTTCTGATTTGATGATATTATTACGAGAAAAACATTTAGATTCAACTTCTGCTTCTCATAATCCACCAATCACCCATTAACACTAATTATATTACGTGGGTGTAATTCTAGACAGGTGAAGGATTAAAAGAATTTAGGAATATAGACACATATATTGGATCGTTCGGAAAGTCATTTCGTTTTCTTAAGAGAAAATGAAAGCCAATTTTTTACCATTTAGTATAAGTTTTATGACATTTTGTTCTATGGTCTCTTGCGATTTTTCAGGCAACTTAAAGATCCCATACTCGTAGAATTTCTGTTTTTTATTAGCAAAATATTGAGTTATATGACTTTTCACGACTTTAATTGAAATAAAATTTGCACCGCATAAAATATGTTGAAAAAAGCGAAAAAAATAGTAATCGATGGTACATCTTCTCTTTAAACAGCGCACAACTTTTTCTTTCATGCACTACATTTTTACCCGTGCGGTAATAAAAAAGCAAAAGGTGATGGAAATGCGTATTTTGTCTAATTTTGCATATTTGATGTGATGATAAAAACATACTTGAAGGATTAGAAAGCACTACAAGGTAGGAAATTACGTCCGAAATGTCAGCTGTCAAGATATACCGCGATTTTGCGATTTAAAATAAGTTTAGTAATAACAAATGGAAGCAATGCCATCTCTACACGAAAAACGAAATGGCTTTCCGAACGACCCAATAGTTTACTACTTAACAATGGAAAATAAATGGAGAAGTGAATTTTATATTAAAATTTAAGAATAATTGACACTCTTCCCGTATTTCTTCGTATAGAAATAGTTTCAACAAAGATGAATAATATGTGATGCTATTTATTGTACGGAATATTCATTGATGATAATTAGACTGCGGATCTTTATGCAATTGTGGCTGTTGAGAATTTTCAAAAAATGCTAGGATATAAAATATGACAAAGTTTAGTACGATTTTAATTTATTTCAGATTTAAAAAGGCTACTACCGCGGAAAATAAGATTCTATTTAATTCCACTTTCTTAAAATTCCGCAGTCTAATGATGATATTAACGATTTGTGTTCCGAATGAATAGCTTTTGAAGAATGAAGCGAATAACGATGCACCCGGTGCGCACAGGATGTCCAGGGCGTATAAATTTGGGAAAGGGTATGTGGTCTTCATTCGGAAACTTTTTGCTTGGACTTTTTTCTTCGAAAACCGACCAGGAACTCCTTGAAATGCACAAAACGTACCCGCGCACGGATACGTGCATTGCGAGGCGAAGGATTCGAATGTCCGATGTAATACGTTCATTGAATGGACAGATCCAGCAGATTTATTACAAGACAGCAAAGATGCGTAGCAAATTTTTTCTTGGGCTTTATAACGTGATTTCCCAGAGTGGGATAGTTACACAGGATAATGTTAAAACGAATTTAAACGTGTTGTTACATTGTTTACGACGTATTAAATTACCAATAAAAGCGAATCTTCAATTAACTTCTGTCCCATACAATTGATTTGGAAAGTTTTTATTTTGCACAAAAGTTCTCGGCCTGATAATTAGGCTTGAATTTAGTCTTAGTGGTAATAAGAATAAACTTCACCTTACGGGACCACAAATTTTTAACTTTTTTTTATATAATCCCGCAGATTTTGCTGAAAAATGCCAAAAACCCAAGTCATAACGTTAGGAATTCACTGGTTCATATTCATAATTTTAAGAGTTTTGGGTTCTGTATCCACGCCCGCCATGAGTATGTAGGTTCTGCGTTTGACTTACTCATTTTTACCAGAAATGTATAAAATCGGCAGTCTACGTTTCAAACAATACTTCTCGTTGGTTCCCTTGAGGTAACTAAAATTAGTGCCACCTAGTTGCAAACCGATCGATGTGGGAACGTAAAAATAAATTCACAACAAAATGACGGCACTCTAGATCAGAATTGCGAGCTCTAGAGATCCGATTAGCTGGGCAATCGGAAGTCGGTCCGCGATTGGCAGGCGCGAGGTTGAAATGCGTGGCGCGTGCGTTTCCGCAAGGTGCTCTGCGGACATTCGTTTCCGTACGTGCGTTTCAGCGAGCCTGAGTGTTGGTATGTTCATATATGTGCATATATATGTATATGCATACAAGATATATATACATATATATATACATGTATATATATACAATATATATATACTCTCGAATCAGCATTCCACATCGCGGAGCACGTAGCTGACGGCGATGGCGGTGACGGTGGCGGGCGGTAGTTTCCAGCGAATTGAATTGTACTGGGAAGGCTTAGAGCGGGGCCCGTGAATGGAAGGGCCCATCGTGTCTCCCTTGAGGAGAGAGAGTCCCACGAAGAGAGGTCCCGGAGCCGCGTGCCTCCACGTTACATGGGCCCAGGCACGTACGTACGTGTAACTCGGCTTCTCCACCGAGACGATTCTTGTCTTGCGCGGTGCCTGTGCTAAATTATTGCAGCGGGCCGAGCCGGGTTTTATCGAGGTGTCGGTGAGCCACGCGTGATTACAATCTCGGATCACGGGAAATTTACGCGAGTCCTCGACTCACCACCTTTTTATCACCCAGACCCGTTACCTTACGTCGTCGCGAGACACGCCAGCGCAACAGGTGCGAAGAAACATCATTTTTCTCTTTGCCGTTCGTTTTTGCCGGTGAACGTCCGCTCTTGCGAACAGTTAAACCGCTTTTTCTCGATCGATGAGCAAATCGGAAGAAATTGACAGTTGTAACGGTATCGTGCTCTACGACGATGATTCGCTCCGTTGCCATGCTGCGCAGCTCAGCGAGTATCACGTAGAATCTCTGTTGCTGCTCGATCATTGAATTCCAGCGGCAATTAATCAGCCGCTACTAACCCAGACGCGGACTTATCGCCGGCAACAATAAACGAGATCTCGCCTCGAGGGTAAAAATGGCCTGTGCAATTTGCATGAACGGTAATCGAGGTCAAGTCGCTGTTGCATCTCGTCGGGAGTGATTATGTAAGTCAATGTTCTTCGATTACCGGTGCCCTTTCCTCGTCGCTCCGACCTTCGTTGGCTCGCGTCTTTCTCCCGCTTTCAGCAGGCAACGAGAGAGGGAGTGAGAGAGATAGAGGAGCAAGCGAGAAGCTGGATCCGAGAGATGCTGAGGAGGGAGAAAGAGACGGAGGAGAGCGAGAGCAAAGGCATCGCGTTATGAAATCATTCCCGGCGGCCTTGCCTCGCGACAGTTCATTACCATCAACCGCACACGCTCCGATGAGCAGCTGGCTCCCGGCTTCGCGACGCGTATCGCGTGCACGAAATTCTGCACTGCGAGTCCTCCAAGGTCGCGGTTACCCGGCGCACCGCAACCACCGTCGTGGAATCCGCGACCATGAAAAACCTTGATGGGATAATTTTGTCTCTCACTAAGCCCGATAAAAAGGCTCATTACCACGGGGTCGCGGGGTTCCAAGGAACCCTTAACCTGCGAGAGCTACCTGCGGATAGCCGAAGATGGATCCTCTAGGACGCGGCTTTGATGATGAGGAATTTTCTACCCTATTCGAAATTAACTCATTGTATTACGTCTACAAACCTCTTTGTCCTTCGTAATTTCTTACATTGCATACGTCGTTTCATTAAATTTTTATCAAAATAAAAAAGAAATTTTTTTTTGGCTCTTGTTCATCGTAATCCATGCGGACTGTCTATTTCAAAAAATCAATCAGAAATCGAAAGCAAAATCTGAAGATCACTAAAATGGCTAGCTTTATATCCCTATAGTCTGTAAACAAAATGGCTGACTTAAAAAATGATGTGCTTTGGGGGTTGATGGTCCCCATAGTATTTTTTCTAGTATGTCAAAGAACATTCATGCCAAATTTGATTTGATTTTCTTTAAAATACGACAGAACTTTTCCTCCAACCCAATACATAGACATTTTTACAATAGATTTTATAGAGATGATGTTAGATGATTAAGGTGGATGCACCCTCCAACAATAAAAAATAGTATCTGAACAATAAAACTGCTTGAAGCATTCATATCAAATTAGAAGCAATGACCTTGAACGGTACAGACATCTTATCACAACAAACATATTTTGACTTTCACACGGGACAATGACGTAGCACCCTTTATCTGCTATAAAAGGCGTCTAAACAAATCGGATAAGGTACATATAACGCAGACTCATTGCGAGCGTCACTACCGAGCATTTCACGGCCAATGTCTAACCATCTTATCTGCCATTGTCAATACAAGATATCATTCTGAGGTGTGTTCGCGCTACCTAGGAGACAACGATTGCGCAAATGATAAACGGTTATCGTCGGGAACAGAGCGTAGAAAACTGAACTGCTCGTCGAGGATCGGCAAGTATCGCCGTTCATGGACTACCAGCAGTCAATGTCAATGTCATTGGTATCGAGGCATGTTACGTGGAGAGAAGTTGACCGACCGGTTCTGGCGTAACACGCAATCGCGTGTGTGCGCGTAGCCGCAACGCCTGCAACGCGACGCCACTATTTCGAGGACAATCATAAATTAATTTCTATTTTCAATCGAGTTCATTGCCGCCCGCTCCGTCGTTACGGGATACTTTCTAGCGTTGATCAATCAACCGCTGAAGTCACTGTCCAACGATCAAACGGCAGCTGGAAATCCTTATCGGGTGGTGAAATGGCGGAGCTTTTATAGCGCTGGTAGAATGTGGACGCTTCGTAGAAAACGAGATACGTGTAATGCATTTACATCAAACCACTCTTACATTATCCTGGAAATTGAAATCCGAAGTTATGAACATTTCATACGTGCCCACAGATTGTTGATCGTTATTTATTATTTTTATCTGTTCCACTTGTTGAAATATTTGTCGTGACACAAAACATATTTTATTTTCCATGAATAATACTTTTTTTGTATAATTGGTAATTTTTAAAACATTTTAAAAGACCATATTAAAAGAATTGGATTGGCAAGAAAGTAATTTCATTATTATAAGGTGAAATAAAACCGAATTTCTCTTCTCAGGCCATTTAATCAATAAAATATTTTCTTATTTATTCTTTTTAGCAAAAGATCATCGAACAAAAGGGACAATATCTTATTCCTTAAAGTTCATTGCTTGAACAAAAAAATTGGGCTCTATTTCACCTTGAAATACCGAAATTACTTTCTTGCCAACCCAATATTTATTGTGAAACAAAATATATTTTTTTATTATGTATTAAACTATTATGTAGAATCTGTGTTTACAACGCGGATTTTCAGCTGAGCCTGACGCATCAACGAAACACTTTATCATACTCTTACGCATCGATATAACCTAAGTACAGATATATCATCCTGTCATAATCAATAATGGTCTGCTCAGCTAGTTGGCTCACCGGTGTGTCACTTCATTATAACCGATAAAAACCTAGAAAAAACATTATTCACCTGTAGCCATCGTACGATAATTAATGAAACACGCGATGCAGAGCATGATGAACCTACGACTATCTGATCGCAATTAATAGAACATTATCAATCTACGGTTCTACATCCTGCCATGTCCATGCAAAAGAAAAATCATCCCAGTGCTCGCTTCTCAATCACATCTCATTACAGAAATGCCTTTTAAAACGATGAAAATAGAAACGATAGACAGCCTGGAGGTTATTGAACGTGATGAAACATGTTAACGTACCTGCGATCGATATTCTACCGTGAGAACTTGATCGTTCGTGTCCGGAACGATATCTTGACGTTAGGGCACATCAAATGTAAAACTACTTAATTTTCTGTAAGTTACAAAGATCCCAACAATTCATAAAAATCAAATAGGAATATAATGGATCATAAAAACAGTAAAATCTCATTTATTCTGATAGTTAAAAACAGTTATTTCTTAATAACAATCGTTACTTCTTAAATAACAGTCGGATCTTTAATTAATTTGTAATTTTTCTAAAAACACTAAAAATGTCTATCTATCTATCCCGACAGCTAAAAACAGTTACTTCTTAATAACAATCGGATGTGTTATTTTTCTGAATAAAAATTTCATTCAAACATTTATCTGTAACAATCAAATATAGGGATCTAAATCAAAATCGTGAGAACTGAGACTCAAGTACAGAATTTCATCATTGTTCAATCAAGAACAAAACGTGTTCAACTCAATAAAATGGTTCAAACAAGAAATAAACAATATCTTGCAATTAAAGGGAATTCTGCATAAAAATCCGCATAATAACTGCATAATGATACAGCAGATTCGTTCTGCCCGTCACTGCCGTGAGTTTCGCAGCCACCTATCTTATCAGCCATTACGTTACACGCATTTACACTTTCCAGGAGACAAGGATTGCGCGAATGATAACCGGCGCTTTGTCAGAGGATTCTCGTGCACCGGTTCAGCAGCCTGAGAACTCGAAGACGTATTTCTCAGAAAAGGGATGCTGGGATTCCGTGGTTGCGCAACGGCTGCCAGGAATTAACACGATTATTTAAACCGTGTCACGGCGGAGTTGCACCCACGCGTTCCGTTATACCCTTCGTCGGTTGACCACCGCTGACCTCGCCACCTCTGCAAAGTAGTCTAGAAAGCGAAGAGAAGGATGGCAGGAGGGAAGAGAGGAAAGAACAGAAAGAGCAACACGCGAGTTCTCTCCCGGCGCGGCGCGGGTACACAACACCAGTCGCAACGGGTCCTTTCTGCGGCCTCCTGGCTTCACGAGCTTCGCTATCCTACCTTCGCCCATTTATCCTCGTTTACCGGCTGTTTCCTTCGTTAAACGGATTTTCCCATGCGTTCGGTAAATAGAATACGGAAAAAGCTTGTTATGATTCACTGTTCGAGCCACTCTATCTCGTCCCTCTGACGCTTTTAGCGACCCACCATAAAATATCGCGGTCGAACCCTTTTCTAATCGAGTGAACCGTCATTAATTGCAATTACACTGCGGATCTTTACGAAAAATAAAAATTGTCCAAGTCAATTGTTAGTGATGGGATCTGAATCACTTCGAACCGCTTCGATTCAATATTCACGACAAAAAATTCGAATCACTTGCAACATAATTCCAAGTTTGGAACTCTTGAAACTCTTGGACGTCTTGAAAATTCTTGATTGTCTTGAAAATCTTGAAAGCCTTAAAACTTTGGAAGGTTTGTAAGAATTAAAACTCTTGAAATGTTACATCTATCACGAAACAATGATTACGTCATGTCAGCATTGGATGAATAACAGTATGAACGTATCAATATTATAAAAAGCATAACATTTATTAAGATTATCAAGACTTTTAAAATTTTCAAGACTTCAAGACTTTCAAGAGTTTCAAGAATTTCTGATTTCGAATAAATATCGAATTGATTCGAAACTCTGGTGATTGATTTGTTCGAAAACTTGCAAGACAGAGTATTGTATGCCCATCACTATCAATTGTACAAAGCAGAAATTAAATGAAATTATATTTTCTTTTTTAATCATTTTAATATGTCGAAAATAGTACAGTAGTATCCTTAGATTTTCCTAATGTCTTTATAGTTTCGTATCGGACCTATTCATTTTTATTGTAAATGCATAATATCCGTAATCTAGTGATTAGACAAAATATCTACATATATAAAATCATGTAACATTAATCATATAAGTCACATAATTAATACACGTCAACAATTTTATATCTTTTATCTACTACTTCGAGTCAATGTCGGGAGATGAGGGGAGACAGCACGAATCGAGGGGAAAAAGTTATCACCTCTCTGCCAGTACCGACAGCACGACAGAGACGAAACGCGTCACGTGACTGCGCTGCGGAAGCGTGGGGAATAACATCGTAGAAGGGGAAGGTAGAGTGGGGGACAAGTCTCGATCTGGCGACACTGCTGTAAGTCCATAAGAAACGATCTAAGGACACTTCGATAATGTCGCCTGTTAGAGTGATCGTGAGCGTGACCGAGGGGAGAATACGACACAGGAATTTTCCATGTTATTTCAAGGTCTCCACGGTGACAGAGAATAATATAAGGATTCGAATGTCCTGAGGTGGAAAGGAAATAATGCCAGTCCTGTGCACGCACAGGCCAATTCATTCTTCAACATTTTATACAACATGTTCGCTACGAGCGTCACACATTTGCGACGATCACGATTTTCTATTCAACGCAGAGAAAATGAAAGTAACGAATTATTGAACACTGTTCCCGTTGTTTTTAATTATTAACCCTTAGCATTCGAATGGCGACTCTGAGGCGCCACTAAAAATTGCTGTAGCATTATCCAAAATATTGTTTGGATTATTAAATATATCGGTATCTAATCAATTACTAAACATTTAGGTATTGTATGAGGTATTTATACCAATATTTGATGGTGGAATCGAATGGAATGGAAATATTCTAAATCGAAAGAAATGTTTAATTTTCGAGTTAAAATAGCTTGGAGTGCAAAGAGTTAAAATGATTAAAAAAGGAAACATTCGATCTATCTCTCAGAATTGATCAAGACAATTTTCATTTTGTATAAAGATCCGCTGTCTAATTATACCGTACAATATTGTACTCGATATTTATAGCTATTCTGAATGTTTTTCATATTTTCCAAAAATTCAGCAATTAATACATCGTCGCGAAAAAATTGTAAAAATTTCCAAATCGGACTCGAACTTTTGCATCTAACACTACGCTAGTGTACACTAGCACGGTAAAAATTAACATTAACTCCCCAGGTGTACGGAATAAATTACTTTTCCGACCGAAGGGAACAATGTCCTCCGATTTTGGCAGTTTCGAGCGTGGGTTCGAGCAGGGTTACGTAAGGGACGAAAAAAAATAAGGCGTTAGGAAAACCAACTAATTATGCCGGAGTGTTTGCACGACCACGGTGTGCCCGTGTACCCTCGCTAATGGGACTCGGACCGCTACGTTTACTTTACCGCTCCTTTACACGTCCCGAATTTTAAGCACCGTCCGAATTTAGCGACCACGTGCTTGCCAGCCGACGACGCAACGGCGAGCCGATCAACGATCCTCTACAAATTCAGAGCCGACGTTAGATCAATCAATTATTACTATAACCAGGGACGATGAACATCCGCAAACACCGTCCGAGACTCTCGTAGAGAGCAAATAAACGGTTTGCACAGCCGTTTGATGGGCGAGCAGCGCGTACCGAACAGGAATATTAACTCGATTTTAATTACGCGGGATCAGTGTACTGTAATTAATTCCTCGAGAATGAAATACTGCTATTAGAGTTTCCCGATGGTTGAATCGATTTTGCTACTTCTCGGGTAAGCTTGTTGATGTGCGGACAGAGGGGCTGTTTTTCGATGTTGACGTCGTTGGAAATGGTTTATTTAGTCGAGGGTTGTTCATTTTGTTATATTGTGTTGAAATAAAACTAGGCGACTTTGTGTTGCGGAGATATTTCTGTTCTTTAAAATCGCAGGGTCTGGATCCTTTTAATATATTTTATATATTTATAGTTACAAGTAGATTATATTATTGTATAGATGAATTCTTACTTGTTTCTTACTAGTTGTACTATATGAAAAAGAGCTGAAAAATATTGTTTGAAATAATCATTCAAAAGATAATTACTAAATTATCTTATTGGACTTGTTGGTTTGTCTTATTCTTAAATGTGAGTCATAGATTTTTTGAAATCTAGTAAATCATCATCGATTTTCATCGCTTTTATCATTTTTAACTCTCATCGATAAAAGCTGATACAATAACAAGTCAAACAGTTACTTTCCGATGTTTTTTTATTCTAATTGATGAGTTAACATTAACATCTTAGGTTTTTGCGGTTATATGTTTCGCATTAAAAGAATAAAAGTCACCAAGTTTCGGACATATAACAGAACAGTATAACTTATTTCGGGAAAACTGTGTCAAATTGACACGAGGGACGGATGAGGGTTAAAAATGTGATAACTACATTGCGGATTTTGTGTACTTATAACAAATTAAGGGAGAGATGTCGTCGAGACGAAAGAATCGAGATACCGGGACTACGATTGGTCCAACTAACATATTCGACAGTGTCAGGAAGTGTTGGAGTGGTATCGACAAGGGCCAACATGGCACGGCTGGAGCGACACTCGAAGATAACGACACTTTGGCCGGCATTAAGGCATAAATATGGAACGTCCCGTGGGTCAGGTGCGACGACATGGACCGTAAGTGGACAACGGTGAGGTACGCGGTCAGTGACATCCCGATAGGCAGGCCACCTCTTCAGGGCTTACAGGTTTGACCAGAATTCACAGCATCACGTGGATGCAGGCAAGTACAGGAACCGCTATTCGTGCAGCTGTGTGACGGCCGGGGACGCGGATTTTTTCTCTTTCGTCAGCGATCCGTAGTCTTCCGCGAGAATTTCGAAATCTGGTTCTGCCATGCCGTGGCAAAAGAAATCGATTGTCTGACAAGTTTTTGCACGGGCGTGCACGCCTTCCGTGTCTCGATCGGGAATTGTCAACAATTTAAAGAGCGGCCGTTCAATTTACGCTTGAAACCGATCTGTTTTGCCGAATTTAGTGTTCCTCCGAGTTCACTGGTCTGACTGTCGGAGCTTATTCTACTAATTTCACGGGCGCGAGGCCATTTTAAGCTTTCGTTCCTCGATAATTGCTTAACCCTCTACTGCATGAATTTTTATGAGGGACTGAAAAAAATATATATGGCTGTCAGAGTCTACTTAAAAATGAGTGTGGTCGTGAAATAAATAATAAAATTTTATTAGAGAATGTTATTTGTTGCATTCTATGACTGTTCCTGTATGAGAACTTTATATATATGCGGTTTTATTCATAAGCGCAATGTTCCAACTTGGAACCAACATGCTCAGAGTCTTCAGTATTGTCTACTTAATTTACTATAGAACATTTGAAATGTAAGTCCCCAATTGGGAACGAAATGCAATAGAGGGTTAATAAAAATCTTTATTTGACGCTGGAATGCTCAGGAGAAAGTTCTAAAGTGTAATATAGAGTTTTTCTTCCAGAGGAGATCGTGTCTTTCAATTTTTAAAATGGTTCCTATTATTATCTCCGGAGATTTTGTCCTATTTCTTAACCAACTGATAAATATCTTTAAGAAAATCACGGGTTTCACCATCGGAAGCCATCACTGTCTCTCTACATCTTTACTATGTGTGTGTTAAAATATATTTCAACGAAACAACAATCTAGCGATCAGGTAACAACTTAATAAGTCTTTTTGATCGAAATAAGAAATACAATGTCTAATGAACTGCTCATCGAGCACCATCTTATTTATGAACTTATACATGTTGGAAAAATGTCTGTGCTTAAAACAATACTGCAGACATTTTTCTACCCTGCTGAGAACTTGAACTATCATAAAGTACCTCAATAAGCACAATAGGATGGTTCTTTATTATTTGTTGAGCGAGGAAGTAATGATTGAATAAAAAGGTGGCAAAGTAACCGAGCCAGGTAAAATTGCGTTTCAGCATTAAAGGAATGGACCGACTCTTCCTTTCGCGCAACGGCTTCTTCCGGCTGCAGAAGTTATTCCGATCTCCGACTTTCACGGTCCCCCGAGTCTTCGGCAGGCACGACCGGGGAATAATTTCGAGTAAATTCTCGGGCAAGAAGTGTTTATGTTTGATGCTCGCGGGCTGCGTGCTCGAACGAAGGCTCGCGCCCGTTTTTCTCGAGGTTGTTTCAGCGCGGCGAGAACATCGATCCGCGTTCTCCGAATGCAAACCGTTTGTCGATCGTCGAAGAAAACCGAGTCGCTCGAAAGGGAAACCAGGCGCAAGAAGAGCCTCGAAGACTGTTCTCCCGCGAGGGACAAGTTCGCTTAGCGAGATGTCCGCGAAAAAAGAACGCCGAGAGAAACCTGAAGAATTCAACAGTGCCTCAACGTTTATCCACACCTGTTGTTCGGTGAATTAGCAGCGGCCAATTGACGTGGGAGCACCGGTACGGTGGGGGACAAAAAATGGCGCATCTCTGATCGGCACTCATCGACGATGCAACGTTTTTGCACGTCCACGCTTTTCGAGGTAGCCGGTCGTTCCGCGAATCATTCCGCGCCCCGTAGGGCGAACGGGGTCGATTTCAAATTGGCGTCGATGGATCGCGATGGGGAAGCATCCGGGTCCGGAAAGCAATTACTGGAATCGACGTCCGGTCACGGATTTTTCGAGTTTAACCGACCACGCTCGCGTTATTCGATTTTTGAAATGTCGAGATGAGAATTTTCGATGGTGTTCCACTTATCCATTTTTTTTGTTATTACTCCATCAAATCCACGGTCCACTGATCAAATTTAGAAGGCGGCGGATCGTCAGACAGTCAATATCATCGGACAGTCAAAAATAGCTTGAACGTTCTATGAACACTGACAGTTCTACAATTATTGATAATTATAACTAGACTGCGTATTTTTATGCAAAAGAAGAATTATCTGTATTAATTGCAAGATGTTGGTGCTACATAGACATTTATTTCTTTTTTTTAAACGATGAATTTACTGCATTTAGTTCATTTTTCGGTAATTGTACAGTACACTGCTAATTTATTCCATCGTATAAATTAATTGAAATCCACGAGACATCCGGAATCTACTAGAAACATTATCACACAACTGAAGTCTACAATCTAAACAATCTAAACAGTCAATATCTTATTCAATAAATGAATAAAATTTGTCTTACTTGTAATAAACAATCATAATAAACTTCACTGAATTCTCACAATCTCGCATTTTCATATCTGAATTCACCAAGAACCGAAAAATGTATTCCAACGGGAAAGAACCTCACGATTCAACCTCATAATTAAAATCTGATTAAGAAATTTATCTACGTAATTAATTCTCAAAACATTCCTAAAACTGTGTTTGTCTTGAATTAATTTATACGATTTATATCGTACACGTATTTCGAACGAATTCTGTCGATTAGAATGCGTAATAGATGCTAATAACGTAATTAAAAGATCGGAACGAGGATAGGAGTGCCGAGTCAGTAGATTTGAACCGTTCGTCGCATATTAATTGTGTTTTACCGTTCCGCAATCGGACCTCCAGGTATCTAGAATCCGAGGATAAGCTCCTGTAGATATTCGGTTACAGGAGCCAGTTTCCGTATGCAGTGATTTACCGGTCGTTTCCCATGAACCTGACCTCGGGGATTCGTGTGACGCAATCGTGATGCAGGTGAAAGTAGCCACAGCCTTTCCGAACGATTTCCGACGCGACTCGTCGCATCGAGCTCATGCAGAGACGACTAATCGGTGTCGATCGTCGATAGATCGATGGAAATCGACGGGGGATCGAGGATACACGTAATCCGAAACCGGCTCGACGCAAACGGAAGAAAACGCTTCCACGATACCTTGAAGAGCGTGGCTCGTGATGGAGAGGAGACCGCCGCTCTGGAACGACCCTAGAGCCGTCGAAGAACGAATATGGTGTGCCAGGTCCATGGGAAAGCACCTTGGGCCCCTGGGAGGATGCCAAAGGTGAACATTATGAGGTAAGACTACTATTCCACTCGGGGAGCAGGGAGGACAAAGGTAGGTTCGATGTCCTGACGGGACCTGGCCAACACATTCGGATATCGGTCGAGTATGGCAGCCATTGTTCTAACTTTAGCCAATGTTCGAACAATTGTGTAAATAATTTTAACACATTCTTCGTATTTAACCCTCGGACAACGGACGATTTTTATAGCTATATAATCGGCAATGCTTAGGACCGTTCACAGCTCTAATTAATAATTTTTAAAAATTTACTTTTGATGATATCTCATGTAGACACATTAGTCTTTCTGATATTCTCAATGAAACAGCTATTCAGTTAGTTTAATTGCCACAAATTGGATGACAATTTGGATGTTAAGGCACTCGGAGGGTTAAGGAGGGTTGTAAAATGAAATTTCTGAGTATTTTTTTTGCTTAATTCGATTGAAAATTTCCTCAGGAATATGATAAAAAAAGTTAGAAAGTGATCAGAGATGTTCTTGTACGTTATTTTCAAAATAAAGTGAACGGTTGTATTGAGCGGAGCGACTCAGGTAGTCCGTGCCTCGTCGGACGCTCGGTCTTTCGGTCCCTTTTTAATCTGACCGTGTTAAAACCAGAGTTGGGCAAAAATTTAATCAACGATTGACGAATTCTACTTCAATCGTTAATCGCAATTAACAATTAAACTCCTACTTTAGTCGTTAATTGCGGTTAACGATTACATTCTTTTCAATTGTAATCGTCAATCGGATAATTGATTAATCTGCTGAAATTTCATACATTCAGTATTCATACTGAAAAAAATGTAAACTGAGTTTAGGTATATACTCATTTGGACTATGTATAATACGATCTCTATTACAATTTATGGATAGACCGTATGGCGATTAACTTCAACAATTGATTAAATTAGTCTCCGATTTTTCGATGATTTCTTTTTTTAATCAACGATTAACTTCATCAATCGATTGAATCAATCGTCGATTTTTCAATGATTATCATCATTCTTTTTAACAATTAGAAAAGAATGGTGATTCTATATAATTTTCTTTTTTACAGTCCGCCGTGCAGTACAGTTTGTGGCATCTGTGAAAATCGGGCACGAACTTATGCAATCATCTAATACTTAATAAAACAAGAGTTTTTAAATGAGCGTTCATAAGATAGTAAATAGGAACACGGTTCCTGCGAGAGCAGATTTTTGCGTGCGAGTGTCCCGGTCCCAGAAGGCCATAGCTCGGATTAAGAATCGAAATCTGCCGAAGGGCCGACATTGCGGTGCCGGCAGGCTCGTAGAATGGTTCTTTCTTCCTCAGAGAAACGTACAGAGAATGGGAAGTCTATCCGAGAGGAACGTTCTTCCTCGTCGAGACTACTTTTTCATGCAATCTCACGTACACCTGTTTGCTGCCAAATGAGTTACGTTTCGACGCGTCGGGCGTGTTAGATCGTTCGGAGGAAGATAAAACTATCACGGTTTGGAACAGGTTCCTATCTGAGAAAAGTAACATCGACAGATTTGCTGTAGAGACTCACCAGAATTAGTTTGCGATGCCAGTAGAACAGTCAGACAGAGTATAATCCCGGGTCGATAGGGCCCGGCGCTCAAGGCCGACATGTCGGCACACTTCTTCCGTTTCCTGAAACCAAAAAAATCTGCCGTTAGCTAACTTCACTTAACTGTATCGTTCGAAGTACGGGACTGAATAAAGTCGGAGACCGCTCTATTTTTGATAGCGAAAACCATGGCTAAAAATAATGTCTTCGTCGGACAAATGTTCACAGCAAAACGAGTTTCGGACGACCAGATTTGGACAAATACGTTCGTCAGACACTATTCTTAGTTCTTCGTCGCTTGAAATGGCACCAGTTTCAAATAGTAAGTTCGACGTCCTGTGAACGCGACGCTGTTAACCAAAGTAATTTAAACTAAATGTTGAAGACACGGAATAACATTTGTTCCGTTCTCTTATGTCAAAAATAGAGCTTTTCAATTCTTAAACGATGCGATATTAAATTCGAATATTCAATTAAAATTAAACTGCAAATCTTTGTGCAAAATACAAATTGCGCATCTGTTGCAAAAAATAGGGGTTATCTACTTAAGAGTTTCCTTTTTAGTTTCAATAATTACTCTTCAATGTGTGTGATCTTTCTTCTATTCCAAATTGAAAAATATACTCATTACTAGACTGTGGATCTTTATGCAAAATATTAGGTTGTTTCATACGAAATGTCCGATTTTTAGCAATGACATTAAACAAACGCAATTTTGTACCCAATGTATTCTATCTAGAAATTTCAAGTTTCTTGATTGTATTACGGTAAAACTAAGATATTATGGTCATTCACGTTTTTCATTTACAAGATTGTTATGATTTTGTAGTTCTTGTTTAACCATCAACGACTAGTAAGTTAATTAATCACCACATTTCGACCAAAAATCACATGAAAGTTATTTTTCCATACATATAGAAGGAATACACGACAGTCGCGTTGGATGACGTTGAAATAAACTTCATTTAAAAGTAAAATTATTCATCTAAATTAAAATTGAACATAGGATATTAACACTAAACGTACCGAGCTATAAAAGCAACAGGCATGTGGTTGCCTTATGAAAATGACAAGAATTAATTTATTTAGGCTTCGCGTGCTTCTTATTATATGTGCTCTAATAAAGATATTTATTAAATTTATTATCATTAATTGTGAAATAAAAAAATCTAGAACCGGTCATTTGACCGGTCGTGGTACGTTTAGTGTTAAGGATTAGCTTTGTACCTCAAAGTTTTATACTATAAACCTATAGACTGTAACAGCATTCCTTGATCGAAACGTTTTATAAGAGTCGCATTCTAAAATCGGACATTTCATATATTGCAGCGATTGTGGGTAACAGGAGATTTTTTTACATTGAACACATCGTAACAATATATTTCGATTTTTTATAATCATTTTTTATAGACAATTTCTTCATAAATACATAAAGATCCGCAGTCTACTCAAATGCACAAAATTCGCAGTCTTAAAATATCGATTGTGCTGCGAAACAAAATGAAGAATCTGAAGAGAAGGAAAATCTCAGTTGAATGAACGAGTGATCGGAATGCAATTCCGAGCGGTAGCCGACGAGGATATTGGTCATCGTTCGATCGCGTTTTCTATTATTACCGTCGCGTCTGTGAACCTGCAAAGTGTAACAAGCCATTGTGCGCCCTCCGCTGAATATTAAGGTAACGTTTATCCTGTCACGTGGCATTCTAGTGTAACAGTCCTGCTGACAGTTGGACGTGCAGTAACTGCGATTTGGCCGCATACCTTCGCACTTTGACCGGCGAATTCTCGTGATATTTCTTCGGGGTATGCAGGTCGTCGTGACTAGCGAGCGAGCACGTGTAATTCGGCGTGAAATGAAATGTGAAAGTGTTGAAACCTTCTTACCCCATACCATATTTCCGGTCAAACAATTTTTGACCAGGTTTAGAAATTCATCTTTATTATAATATATTCGATTTTCATTAACCCTCACCCCTCCCTCATTTCCCCATACCGGAACCTCCCTTCCCTTAAAATTATTGTTATTCGCCATATTTCCGGTCAAACAATTTTTGACCTGTTTTAAGAATTCATCTTTATTATAATATATTCGATTTTCATTAACCCTCATCCCTCCCTCATTTCGCGAACTGTTAAAACAGTAATCAGTTATTCTCGATGTTTTTTTATTCAAATTGATGAGTTAACATTTACATCTCAGGTTTTTCGGTTACGTGTTTCGGATAGTATTTGGGGAGTTTATGACTGTAAATCATGAAACGGTTGGAATATATCTTGAAGGAGGTAAGTTGCATTTAACGAAACGTTCAAACGTTAAAGAATTCATAGTTAAAAATTGTGATGTCTCCTGAGGTTAAGCGAAGGTGTGCTCACATTCAGCATCCCACTATATCGCAGTGGCTGCATGATAAAAAGACGGTACTAGAAGTTTTTTATCGACTTCCATTACAGACCCGAAAAGTTCCCAGAGTCGGAGTATAGTGTGCCGAGCGTGTAATGGATAAGCTGGTCGAATCGGCAGTCAGGAATTCGTGAAAGGGTGAATCGAAGGAAGGAAGAACCCCGGGCTGGAGAAACGAATTACGTATGTTAGAAACGAAGCTTCATAGATCTATCTCGGGGAGGGGAGGAAGGTCGGCGGGGTTCCGGGGGAGCAAAAAGAGGAATCGACAGGAAGAGAAGGTGGACTTTGGTGAAGCCGGCGGCATACCAGTCGCGACAGCGGCTTAATACAAAGGGCCACCGAGATAAAAGAGCGTGGGCAGTTTCTCTTCTACCCGTCGACTTCATCTCTCCCCGTTCGTTGTCCGGTGCTTCCTTCCCAGCTGCGTCTCATTGTGATCGAGTGGAAGGAACGCGGCTCGTGACACCTAAGCCGGTCTCCTGCGTACATGTGTGAGTACGCGTGCGTGTACGTGTGTAGACCAGAGAAGATATCCCTTCGTTCAGGGATCGAAGACTGTTGTAAACGCCACTTTGCAGATACGCGATCGGTAATGGATTCGCGGCCGGATGAGTTTCCTCCAGTGTTTTCGCTCGCGGCGGGAATCGAGGGATAGAACCCCTCGCGGGCCCTCGAACCCGGCGAAAACCTACGTGTCATTGCGTATTCAGGATACGGCCCATTGAACCGAGGAATTCGGTGAATGGGTATGAACGCGCATTGACAAGTGCGCACGTCTCGGTTCGGCTCGGCTCGACCCGGCCCGACTCGTTCAAGTATTCGCTGCCGAGAGGAACGTAGCCGCCACTCGACGAACAGCGGAGGCGGCAGAATTCGCGGGATATGAAGGTCAGCCTTCTGGAATTCGCTACTCGAACTCTCGTCTCCTTCTTGCTACACTCCTGGACAAAATGATAGTGCTATCTTCAATTTCGCTGGTAAAAACCCCTGGCAAAAATTATTCCGTCACAGTCTATCATTGTTATATTCAATGTGGAAAATGGTTCCCAGGGTGTGATCAACTCCTCCTGTTTAGAACATTTTTCTGCCCGTGGCAAAAATTATTCGATCACAATCTATCATTGTTATATTCAATGTGGAAAATGATTGCAAGGGTGAGATCATCCCCACGTGTTTAGAACATTTTTTTCGGTCGTCATCTTCATCGTTAGAAATGTTGAAAAGTATCCCAATGCTTTCAGAAGTTCTAATTGCTCATAGTTTATTATTTTATATTTTCTAGAAAATTTTTCTTCTATTTGCCCATCGAATCCTTCACTACGGAAAATACGAATGTATGATGTTTTGAAATTTCCAGATAGTTTCCGAGGAACTAATATATACATTTTGTAAGAGGTTAATTAGTAGAAGTGTTATCATTTTGTCCAGGAGTGTACCTTACCGAGTCCCCGCCTGATGCCACGATCGAGAATGCTTTTGCTTTCAAGTTCGAAGATTACCGGCACCGAGCGATCGGAAATGCTTGCAGGAACAGGAGGCTGCAAATCTTCCTTGCATCGCTCGAATATTTGTGCCTCGAATACCTGGTCGCGATTTTTTGAAGTTCTTCACTTCGAGAGGGTTCGGTGTACTCGACGGGAATAGATTGAACGGAAGTTCGGTGCAAATCTTAATTATTTAGAGTATTCATGACTTCGAGGTGTGGCTCGACTTCACGAATTCCTAGTCAGGATTTTTTGAAGTTCTTCAGCTGCGTGATGGTTCCGTGTCTAGGGAATAAATTGTTAGGAAGTTTCGTGCAAATCTTATTTATCTGCACAATTCGTTAGAGAAATATCCTACATTTTCTAAATTTTAATTATTATTCTTTATTAATTATTATTCACAGTTTGTTTTCTAGAGTTGTCCATGATCATCCCACAATTGCTTAATCTCTTTTTTCCAACATTTATTCAAATAGTATATTTAAATTTACATTCAAATACTATCGTATAATAGTTACATCTAATTAAAATAAAACAATAAGTGTCCGATGATTAGACTGCGGATTTGATGCATTTATGACACAAAAGGGTGGATGTAATTTAAAACAGTAAAAACATTGAGACGATTTAAGAACATGCATTATTTTCAATTTATTACAATTGTTAAAGAAGAAATTTTTATATGATTCCTGCATCTTGTAATTGACGAAGAAAATTTTTATTTTGCATTAATATCCGCAGTCTACGGATGATTTATGGACGGGAGTGTATAAGCATATAATAAATAAATATTCCAGTTCGCAACAATGTGAGCCAGCAATCAATGTCCCAAGAAGCGAGAATGTTCCAGAACAAAATGGCAGGTGATGGGCTATCTACGGGGCAAAATTTCGATTTGGTGGATGGACAGGGTTGGCAATCGGGCCACGGTATCGGCACGTGAAATCGGTAATATTAGCTTGCGGCAGAGCCGTATCGAGAGCGTAAGTGAAATTAGTCGCGGTTCGACGAGCCGCGGCCACAACCGGGTCCTGCTTACGAACGAAAGTAACGCGACTCGCGACGAATCAGGGTAAATCGAGGCACAGTAGATGCCCGGCGCAGGATCCCGAAGAAAGGGAAACACGGCCGACATGACACGGGGGGGCCAGAAAGGAACGGGTTGAAGCGTGACCGATACACGTTCGCCTCCGCTAAAAACGACGCTCGCATTCTCATTCACAACGCGTAGTACAGGCGTGTCGTTTTCTGGCTTGTCGTAACGGCGTCCGAGCCGGTGTTAACGAACACGCTCGCGCGCGCGTGAGAATGCGATAATAGTACTGGAATCCGTTCGGTCCCGAGGGACACCGACAACAGACGACACCGCCGCACAGTGCACCGAATGGCCAATTAAAAAAGTCATGTCAGAAAATAGATTTTCTATATTCTTCTTTACCCATAATAATTCATTTAATAGCGATTTAAGCATAGAAATCGATACGTGAACACTCCGAACCGTAACACGGCGAAATCGTACGTTTATATTCGTTACAAAGAAAATTGTGTCAGAGCAATAAATAAGAATCTTTAATGCCACGATATTTTACATTAACATAAGTAAATGGAACATTTTTGGGTCATCCTATAGTTAGTCAAGAAAACCTTCGTACACCCTTTAAAATGGTGTACTCACTTTCCTAAAAGAGGACCGAATGACTTGAATTCCTCTTTCACCTCTTCAAACATATTATTTTAAGATATCTGTTTTTGACTCGTTAAAATAAATCTGGGCTCCGTCGTCGAATGATTAAGAAATTAGGATTAGTGTATGATGTGTAAAAAAAGTTTTAAGAAAATTAAAATTGGCAATAATTATGAAGAAATAAACTATTAGTTTATAGATTTTTTTACTTTAGCCTAACGAAAATTTAAGAAATAAGTTTTGCAGATTTATGTCAGTTGTGTATGAAAATTTCATTATAAATGATGGAAATATTGATGTTTTCAAATTCATTTAATCGATGAACTGCTTTGAATTGCACTTGCTCACTTCTATCATAAACGCATCGAGTAATAATAATATGAAGTCCAAGTATTTTTCATGCGAACGTCGTTAAATTAATTAATTTAATTAATTAATTAATTAATTTAAACGTTTCCGAGCTACGTTTCCTCTCGTTAATCTGTCAGGGAATTTTCTCCATTAGTAACAAACTGCTTCCTTCATTAAGATTGTCACAAATAATCGGAAGATACGAGCGCAGTATAAATATATAACCACGAAACGAAGTAATTACTGCCAGGAAAACAAATTCGCACCGATTTAATGAACGCGCCAGGAAAATTGTACGATTCCTTTAATTACGTCAAGATGACACGTGAAAGTAATATACATACAGCTGACCGATCGTAAGTATCATTATTAATATTTGTAACGGCATAGGAGTTAAGATAGCACCGAAACACATCGAAACGAAAAACCGTGTTTATTATTCATTATCCATGTCCATAAATCTTCAGGGTCATTTCTCGCGATGTATCTGTGCTAATGTAACACGGTGACGCTACCGACATTGCTGGACATTAAAACCTTTTATGATAAATCAATATTGATACGAATCAGAAACCCGAGACCGGCATTTGCATAAGGTAAATGGCTCGCGGAGCTGACGCCCGTTTACAGCCGCTGTTCTGAATTGATATCTGCGCATTATAGACACCCATTTATTGATGTGGAACACAAACAAAAACAGGTGTAATGCTGTATTTCATTAATACGAGCTTTGGGACATTTTTAATGTTTCGGTCTCGTTATAACGAGCTGAAAATAAAAGTGACACGCTTCTCGTACGGTCTGCGTTCCTTTAATAACCTGCTGTATTATTCATCTATGAACTGACTTCTCCAGATTTAAACAAGATGTATAAACTGACAATCTACACTGAATTCTTATTGTTTTTTAAGACTCTAATAATTCTCTATCGCAAAAGTGGACCGTCTATTTTGAACAATTATTTTCCTTCGCAATACAGAAACTTTGTTGGAATCTGTACGACATAAAAGAACTCAGGAAGTAATCCCTCTGATAAATTAACTTTAATCCTTTGCACTTCTTTGTCGATTTACAACTCGACATTTTCGTGATTACTTCAAATAGTTAGGAGTCGTTTGCAACGAAAATGGAAAATAATTTGGAGTGTAAAGAGTTAACCGAGCAGTTTCTATTGCAACGATTAGATTGATTTGATTTCGTAGGATGTTCGAGGGTGATAATAAACGCGGTCAGCATCACGAGCAAGCGCTCGATAAACAGCGCGACGAAGGGCGTTACGATTCTCATTATTCCGAGTCTCGTGTGAACTTTTGCAATCGGCTAACAAGCCGATTACCATTGCGAAATGTATAATAGCTGGTCGGCCGGGGCGTTATCGTTTGGATCGGTGAGGGTTTCCCGGGACTACCGGTGCATCGCCAGGTAAATTGGATTCTAACCGCGGAATTTATTAGTCGATCGGATAAGAGGACAGTTAGAAACCGCAGTTCGAGACAACAGTCCGATAACGATCGTCGAACCTCTCCCATCGGGGATAACAGCTGTTCACGCGATAATTGCGGCCGCATAGAGAGAGAGGAGTTTGGAGAAGAGTAGTGGAAGGTGCACACACAGGTAGATGCACCCACAGGTCCGGTGAAATGGGGTGCCGGTGCCGGAGATTCCGTTAGAGCCCGGAGGCTGCGTTCGTTCACCATTACCGTGGAACGCGGAATATGATTACCTTCACCTGGGAACAGACTGAGCCCGGTATCCCCTCTGGTGTAGGAGAAGAGACCGTGGGCGAAGCTTCCATGTGGATCCGGTGTCCCGATTCGTTGTCGATGCTACGACGATGTTCCACGATTATCTCGAGGAGACCTCGCGGAGAGTGGGACCTTAAGGGGGGAAACGGTCCCCTGTGTCAGCGGGCCGTGAGATCGGGACCGTTGCCGGCTCCGATTCTACGTATTATCACGTTTTTAACTATCGAAGCCGCAAGATCCATTGATATCTTGCATAGATAATTCTAACAATTTAAGAATAAAATTTTGCGGCGACTAATCATTTAGGAGCCGATTGTGCGGCCATTTTAACGCATGAAAAATTTCAGAAATTACATTGGATTTTTCTTGTACGAACCATTTACTGTCCAAGCATATCACCTTGTGATTAGCATTCATTTGGACCACGTAAACAGGAGAACATCGTTTCGATAGTTATGAAGAGGTGGAGCAATGGTGCAATGGGCTCTTGGTCCAACTCTGTACCGCCTATGAAATTCGAATTAAAAAATTTTGTAGAAAAATAACTCGTTGGTACTTTCAAAAAATTCCACTCAAATAAATGTAATGGATCGGTTGGATTTTTAATTGGTAGTTAATTGAGAGAATGTTTCAGAAGAGTATACTCATAGATTCTTAATTTCAATCTGGAGAGTAGCTGAAGAGAGTGGGACCTTAAGAGGAAAACGGTCCCCCGTGTCAGCGGGCCGTGAGATCGGGACCGCAACCGGCACCGATTCTACGTTAACGACAAACGAGCTAATACCGGCGGGGGCCAGTGGGCCCATTTACGCGTGCAGCTAATTCGTTTTCGCGTTGCGTGTTATGCAAATCGATGATCCGAAGCGACGACTTGCTCGGCGCGGTTGCGTGCACCTAGCCAACACCAGCGTCGTCTTCTTCTTCTTCTTCTTTGTGGACGATGGCCACGGAACTGGTCGGGAAATGTTGCGCGATAAAACCACCTCGATCGTTCGTATCTACTAATTGGAACACCGACAATAATTCAACCAGCCAATCCCGAAGGGTTATACTCTTTATCGCTTCCCGTCCGCGTTTTATGCTAATCGAAGATTCCGCCGCGCTTCGCCCGCACTCCGCCCCGGATGCGCGTTTTTCAAGGACTCTCTTTATCGCCATAGACATTTCTAGTTTTTACTCGCGAAGGTGTAAACCGCGTCTTTTCTGGACGTCGCGCTCCCAACGTTTCTGAAGAGCTGCGGTTAGGCCCGAAGGCACACTGGCGAATAGATTGAGGATTATATGGGTTCACAAGGAAAATGAGCAAGTGTATGCAAGTGAATTTAGAATATCAATAAATTAGCGCAACACCATCAATTATTATAGACGTTGAAACTAACTACGGCAAACAATTTTTATTTTGCGAGATCCGCATTCTGCTGATGGGTATAGTGGAGCTAGCTTATCTTCTGGTCCACTGCTTACCGATCAGAAACCTGAGCTAGTTCTAATACATATATTAGGGAAGCACAAGTACGCTGCCGTCCATAAATCACCGAACACTTACTTATCTTCAACAAAATGGTCATTAAAGAATACAAGCATCCAGCTTGATTTTATTGTTTTATTTTGATTAGATGTAGCACGATAATATTTTAATGCAAAATTAAATACAGTTAGGAGCATAACTGATCACACACACTTTAAATCAGAATAACTTTCTTATGAATGGACCAAACGACTTCAATTTCTCTGTAATGCTAGAAGAATTAGTTTAGTAAATGACGTCTAAAAAATATGTTGAAAAAATGCATTTGGTCGGAATTATGAAAAACAATATTAAAAATTGATTTTTACAACTTTTTTAGCTGGTCCAATAACGAAAATTTAAAAGATGCGTTTGGTCAACTCGTATAAATTATATACGTTCTGAAAATTTCATTGAATTTGGTTAATTGGTTTACGAGTTATAAACGATCAAAAGTGGTAAAAATTGCAATTTTTCAAGATTTTTGGCCTTCTTACCACTTTTGATAGTTTATAACTCGTAAACCACTTGACCAATTTCAATGAAATTTTCAGAGCGAATATAATTTATACGAGTTGACCAAACACATCTTTTAAATTCTCGTTATTGGCCCAGCTAAAAAAGTCGTAAAAATCAATGTTTACTATTCCAACCAAATGCATTTTTCCAACATATTTTTTAGACGTCATTTACTAAACTAATTCTTCGGGCCTTACAAAAAAATTGAAGTCCTTTGGTTCATTCATAAAAAAGTTATTCTGATCTAAAGTGCGTGTGATCAGTTATGCTCCTAACTGTATATACATATACTATTTGAATAAATGTCAAAGAAAAGAGATTAAGAAATTGTGGGATGATATGGACAGCTCTAGAAACCAAATTTAAATTGAAATTTTTCTACATTAGAAAAAATTAGTAAGTACTATTGTTATTTCATAATATAGGTCCTGTAATAACAAAAAATCGTCAGCATCAAAAGAATAAATGTCCGGTGACTTATGTACGGGCGTGCATGTCCTTTGGCCCTGATGAAACTAGCTAATGCTTGAAAAACGTAGCCCCACACCCGAAAGCGTGAAAACTGTGTGATGCCAGATGAAGTCTCCGGTACTTCGTGTAAACTGTTTAACAGTGGTGTTGGGCCGTTGACAGGACTCGCGGCGGTCATTTCCGACTTGGTAATGCCGAACGTACCCGATATCGTTCCCGATCGTCCAATCACTAACGGACCCATCCGCCTCACCTAAAAGGCAGACAGCGGACCCGTCGACGCGATGCTTCATCTTACCCGGTGCGGTGGACAAGGCGAGATTCCGCCGGCCGAGCACTCGATAATTGACAACCCGGACTATCTTAAATCCTACACACCGAAGCGAGCCTGGATGGCCAGCTTCGGCTGATGCCCATAATGCGTCCTTGGGAACCTGCTCGGATCGGGCAGCTCGCTTCCTACATTAGCCCACGAAGAGAGCCCCGCGGATAATTATTCACTCCGATCGCATCGTAATTGCTTCCAAAAGTGTCTTCGGATAAGATCATCGATGGGATCTTTATTCAGAAGCGTCGTTAGTTTAAGAGGAGCCGTTTTGTACTTAACGGTGCGATCATTATGAGACGGAAGCCGCGTTGTGAACACCAGCCGAGCAGCCCGTTCGGAATTCCAATAGTTTGAACCTTGGCTGAGGATTATGACGCAGATCCATCAAACTGTTCGGGAAGATGAAACCTTTATCGAGAAGTTGGGAACGAAGATCGGCGAAACTCATCTTTCTTTTTCCGAAGGGGAGGCTCAGCAACAGTAGACCATTTTATGTTTCTTGTTCGAATAGCAGTTCGTTGCGGTGCAGATGGTCTGTATTTAATAAATTGTTAAAAATTTGTATGAATAAGTTCTAATTATCTACGAGCCACTTCGAATATAATACCTCTATCTTGAAGTAATAAGTTCAATAAACTGTAATGAAAATTGATGCCTAAGAATTCGAAAGGATTCCCAACTTGCTAATGTTAAAATACAATAAATTATTCAGAAGAAGTACCGTTTTCACGATCGCCAACCTAGACGAACGCGTAAGTGCTGAAGTTGCCTCTCGGAGCCATCTTCTTCATTAAAAGCGAAGATAAAGAACTTTAACCTTTCCGATAGGAAAATCATTTAGTGCCAGGAGTCGGAGGCTCGAAAAATTCGCGACAAACTCGTGCACGTGACAGAAGAATCCTCGTCGAGGCGAGTCGAACGTAGGATCGTGATCCGCACGTTTCAGTTTATGGGCGCCACCGGGTTCAAAGGTCACGGGATCAGCGCGAAGATGGACACTCGCAAGAGCTGAGGCTGGTAAATGACGTTATGCAAATTGCCGTGCAAACTGCGATGTCCCGTGACCCTGCTACCATTAGCCTCCCCTAGTAGCCGATACCTTCGAGCTCAGCCTTGCCCTGGGAGCTGCGTTATTATTTACAGGAATTAGCATTATGATGTTTCCTCTTGTCAGTCGTTCACGCTCTGAATCTCCGTTGTCCCGAGACGGAGTTTGGCCCATGGAGAAAAGCACTTGTCTCATCCTCGAACGAGGACTTCCGCATGCCGGGTGCTGAACAGTTCAGGACTAGTCCCCGCGGCCACACGACAGGTTGACGGCCAGCGGCTCGTTACGCGATCATCAGCGAGTAATCTCCGCGCGAAAGGAGCCGTTCGCCTCGCGAACTGTGTTTCATCTATTTCGCGGGGTTCCGAGGGTCTGAGAACCTTCTCCGGTTGGAAATTAGCTGCTACCATCGCCTCCTACCAGCCAGCTAAAAGACGATCCTTGTGCTCGGTGAGGAACGCTCGATCCTTCGACCATTCGAGAGATCTTTTCAGATGTACCAGTCGGATATTAACAGGATTTTGTATTGTACAACAGCATAGTTGTTCCTATCTAGCAGGACCGAGTGCCAGTTCGAGTAGACGTGTCTGACACTCAGTCCGCATCGCCTATTCTACTTAAACCTTTCTCGATAGCAGGAACGATGAAAATGCAAATAGGAATGACTTGCATTGGATAATCTATTATCATCACTGGACTGCGAATATTTATGCAGAATAAAAATTGTTTCCATTAATTGTAAGAAATAAGAAACGATGTTTCATTCTTTAATCATTTTAATAAATTGATGATAACAATGCCCTTAAATTCTTTTGATCTTCTCATTATTTCATATCGTTCTCATTCAAATATTGAATTTTTAAATCTGAAAGTTTAAATATTCATGTGGATACTTTTCTAACTGGGTTTGGAAATTAATTTTTGCTGCAATATATCGGAGAACATGAATTATTATCTTTCTAGTTTTGATATCCTTAATTAAATGACTTTGATTGCGTTCGAATTTTTGGCAGTAACTTGACAGTCAAGTGGTTGCTTCAACAGGGTTGAATCGGGACGAATGGGAAACGTAGCAAGATATACTTTGATTGTAGAATGTTCAATCTACGGTACGAACACTTTCGTAAACATCCCCAGTCATGCGAAGCGCGAGTGGTCTCCAGGGGTGAGAGGATGCAGCACGATTCGTCACAGTCAGAATCATTTAGAATAGACGCAATTCCCTTGGGTAGGCTACGTCAAGATTGGGAGGAAATGGTGCGTGCCATAGGCCAGTTAATCTAGTATGCCGCGATTATTCAAAGAAAGTAGAGTCAGTTCGCGGGACGTCGCTTGTAATCGTGCGGGGATAGGTGATTATCGTCGGGGAACGAGATTGAGCAATTTATCTGGTTTGGAGGATCCTGAAGGATGCGAGCTGGATGAGGGAGGAAACCCTTAATCGAGTCGATAACGTTCTATCGGCCGGCCGACGTGGTTTATGGGAACGTATTAGCCAATGATGGAGTGAAACGCGTGAAATTCATACGCGGCGTCTTCGGAAATCCCGTGAAACCGACACGGCCGTGTTTCTGGGGAGAGAGAGAGAGAGAGAGAAGGGGAGAGAGAAAAAAAGGGAAAAGAAGGAACGAGAAAACCGGTCGATCGGTTCGGTCGGGGCGAATTCCAGGGAATCACCGAGTGAAACGCGATTTGCTGGTGCGAGCCGACCAAATATGGCGGAGAGGGTAGCTCTGCTCGGCTCCTCGGCTCCTCGGCCTGGTGGATTCAGGTGAAGACGAGGAGTCGGGAGGTTTATCCTCGACCCCACGTAATTCTAGCTCAGGTAGATCTATAAATAGAGGGCCGTGTACATGATGCCGACCTGTTGCACGAGCACCCTCGTGTGAACGCCGAGGCCCTGAGTAATCGAACCCCGTTGTTCCCGACGAGTATCTTCTGCGAGCCGCGCGGTGCCGCCGCCTCACGTTCCATCGTTTCATCGTGCCCAAAAGCATTCGCCGACTCTTCGAGAGGTCATTAGGCGTAATGAATACCCGATAGCCCCTTAACCCGCAATATAATCACCACAAGCAGTTCTAAACACGGTCGGAGCGCTCGAATCGCCTTGCCTCGCCTCGCTTGCCTCGCTTGCCTCGCCGTGCTAATGATTCCGACGGCAATATCCGACGTATCCGCGCGGCTCAGAGTTACGCCGACTATTCCCGATGTTATTGCCGCGTTAGCGATTTTTCTTGAAATCTTGCTACACCGCGGAATCACCCCGTCTAAACCCTCGATGTCTGCGCGCTAGGGGGACCTAAGGATTTTACTGACCGTACGTTTTTTCTGTATTTTCTAAAACTAGATTGATCTGATCTACACACATCATATAGTAATTATTAAATCTATGGTCCATGGCTGAAGACTTTTCAGTGGACTCATCAATATGAGTTTGAATTGTGAATCAACAAGTCATCCCCAGTAATATTATCTAATAAATTGACCCGGACATTAAATTTATTGTACATTTACATGAAAAATATTAAATCAATGTCAGAACGTCAGTATCCTATTTCTAAGTTATTAAAACGGTTGAAGAAAGAAACACATTTCTATCTGCTGTATTATTGATCAATGCAGACAACTATTTTGCATAAAGATCCGCAGTCAGGTTATTAGCCGGTCCAGTGAAGTTCAGTCAACCAGAAAGAAGTTTTTGTTGACGTAGAATTAAATTTCCGCCGTGCGGTTACGCTAAGCGTCTATTCATCTTCCTAAGAGACAAGCCTAGTTAGCTGGAACGACGTTGATAAATTCCAAAGTATCGAAACGGCGGCGCGACGAATCGCGACGGGGGCCGAGGTATTATCATATTCATGACGAGAGAAAGAGAGAGAAAGACAGAGAGAGCTCCGGTCGTTATTAATAACGTTACGTGGCACATAAGCGGTACAAAAGGCCGAACTCGTTGACCACACGGCAATGACACATTACATGAAGTATGCGAATCAGGTAGGGCCCAATTCACGGGCGAGGTTAATCGTTTCCCCCGTAATGACTGCCATCATCCGATTTTTCTGATGGGGTACCGTTCGAGCCGCGCCGAAGCGAAGGTAGACCGAAGGAGTCCATCAGGGTATTCAAAGTCCCCCCATTTATCTTGCCCATCCTTCGAGTGGTGCGTCGCCGATTGAAACGTCCCCTCTGTGTCGATCGATCGTTCGATCGCTCAGCAGCACGTAATAACGAGTATTACCGCAAGATGCGGCGATTCCCCTGGTATTATAATATCTCGCTGGAAGATCGCATCGGGGCCGGGTGCCCAACAGCCTCGAGATAAGAGAGATACTCATCCCTTTTCCCCCTTCGTGTACCCCCGTCTACTCCCCCCTTTAGGGCCCACTCCGTTGCTCGCGTTCCTCGTGGTAAACGTTTTTTCCCCCGATGCGGGTACATGAGCGCAAAAATTATTGCGCGTAATGCCACTGCCATTAGAGCGCTGCTCCGGCGCATTCATTACGGTGATTATTAAATTCGAGCGATTTGCTCGTGGCACGATCGGATTTTTCAAAGGGCCCGAGCTCGTTTCACGGTCCGCGAGGAATCCGCTCGGTTTCGGTTTCTTTCGGCGAGAGGGAAATTTCAGCTTAAGCGGTCGGGATTCCATCGGTTTCGATTTTTGCGGTCGGCGGGGACGCGATTTTTAATACCAGTCTGGCAAACTGCGGATTTTTATGAAAAATAAAAATGTTCGCATTGATTGCAGAACACAGGAGCCAAATCGAAATTGTATTCTTTTTTTAATTATCCTATTAACCCTTTGCAGTCGGAGCTATTTTAACTTAAAAATCAAACATCGGCGAATATTTCATTTATTAAACAAAGTTTGAAGACAGCTATGAAAAATATCAGACACGAATTAATTGAAATTACCAGATACAAGTCAATTGAAAGCGACCAAAGGTACTATTCATTTTTCAATATATCATTTGGCTCTTCTTAACAATAAATTTTCGCACAAGTTCATTCAGCAATATTTTGCTTCAATGTGTACTATCACAAGAAATATATTTCGGATCAGAGACGTTTTCATATATCAAGGGAAGTATACTTCCCTCGCACAACTCAATTGATTCGAGCCTGAAAAATTGGAATGCTCGCATCCCCGGTCACGCTAATGGAAAATTAGCGGAAGAAACGAACGATTTGCCTGGGGGTTCGTTAGGTTCAATCTAGGAAGGCGCCGCGAGGTATTAACGTTATCCAGGAGCGAAGTTCGTTGCCGAACAGCCTTTCATCGTACAATTAACTCGATATTATTACCTGGCGCATAACTCGACCATAAGTTACTCGCATTCTTCGCCTGGCTCTCTGTACATATATATATATATATATATATCTGCCTTGTGCATCTCTCGAAAGGTAATAAAACCGTAATTCCATCTTCCAGCCCGGTGTCGTTCACCTTCTCTCGCGGAGAAGGGTTCCCGCCTCCATTTCCATTCCTACGGTTTTGTGTCGTGAGTGGAAGAAGGTTTTCCCTCTGGGAAACACCGTGGAAAAATTCACGTGGAAGACGACGAAACGGTTTCCGCTTCGGCTCTCGATATTATTATTTTCCCTTTCCGTTCCCGGCCAAGTTTTTATGACGGAAGTCGGCTCTTATCTAATTTCGACAGCGCCACATGGTTCCCTCACCGACAGAGAACCCTCCCTGGCGGTCCCTATCGCGTCGGCAACCAGTTTACACGACCTATTAACGCCTTTGCCGATTTCTGTCCTCGCTTTTCCTTCATCGACAAAGGCTGCTGTTAGCAATTTCGTAGTCTCCGCCGACTTCAGTTCACCTGTGTGATCAGCGCTAAAGCAAGGCGAGAAAGGATAAAGAGGGAGGGGGGAGGGAAGAACGTTAGAAGCCGCAATAAAAGCGGGTCTCTCCCTTTTTTGTTTGACGAGAGCCTTTTCCACCGCGTCTTTCACGTTCCCAAGGCTCTCTCGCTCCCCGGGCGCTACCCGGCCAACTCTCAGGGCAAACTCGCCTTTGCTGCCGAGTTTCCGGCGAGAAATGCCCTAGCTCGTGTAAACACGAACCCGGGGCCCTGGGAATGCAACGCGTCGTTCCACGGATAATCCGTAAGTGGCTGTTTTGTGTCTGGCTGGCGTGTCGTGTCTATTCAACTCGCGAGCAAGCGTTCCTGAGGTACGCACCGGCCAGGAATGCATTAGCGTTCGTCCGGACAAAACGCTGCACAGTTTATGATGTGGACCGTACTCTCCGATCTTTTCAACCGCGGTTCACAGTGTATCTTCTACCAGGAGTTCTTCGAGTTATGTCATGCCACGAGTGACAGGTGGGAACACTCCGAAAAGCCATTGACGGAAGATGACATTGATATCTGTGGTATCTCGGATTTTTAAGTCTGACGGATCAATTTTTTTTATGTGGTTGAATCTGCTTTTCTTAGATCAACGTTGTTCTTATTGGACTCAATACAAGTAGTTAAAGCAATGAAAAAATTGACGATGCTTAATGATACCTGCAGCTTTATTTATTCATTTTTCTTTTGGAGGTCTTGTAGTGCCTTTTACACAGTATGTCGAGAAAATAACGGAACTTCATTAATTTAAAGGAAACTACTAACGCCATCTATTGAAACAATATATAATCTGAAAGCTGTAAATTTCCTCTACAAAACGAGACCAGTATCACTGCATTCGATCAACGGATTGTCAAGTTATAGCGCATAAAGTGATAGTACCTTTAGTCTCCTCGTCACAAAAACACGATGGAACAAAGAGCAAATATTAAATTTTGTTTCAAGCTTGGTAAAACTTTTACAGAAACATTTGAATTGATGAAAAATGTTTATGATGATGATTGCTTATCCCGTAAACGTGTGTTCGAATGGTATAAGCGATTCCAGGACAGTCATGATACTTTGGAAGACGTCCCAAAGCCAGGCCGACCAAAAAAGAAAAATCGCGATGAGTTGATGGAAAAAGTGCGCGAAATGATCGGGAATTCGTTCCACACGGTCAAAATGTCAATGGCGAATATTGTCTGGGCGTTACGGAGCATTTGTGGAAGAGAATCGTTCGAGTGAGACGCGAATATCGAGCGCCGGAATGTTGGTTTTTGTTGCACGACAATGCACCGTCTCACAGGACCATCGCTATTCGTGAATTTTTGACGAGAAAGCAAGTCTGTGTGCTCCAACATCCTTCGTATTCGCCTGATTTATCACTAGACTGCGGATCTTTATGCAAAATAAAAATGTTTTGCATTGATTGTGGGAAGCAGGAATAACATAAAAATTGATTTCATTCTTTAACGACTTTGTTACATTAAAAGCAACATCACAACATTCTTAAATTGTTTAAATCATTTACTGTCTTATATTTCGCCCAACGATTTTCTTAACACCAAACCTACCGAGCCTTAAAACTAACTGGTACATGTCCCCTTATAAAAATGACAAGATTGATTTTATTTAGACTTTGTGCGGCTCCTATTATAATACGTGCTCTACTAAAAATATTTACACAATCAATTCTTATAAAATCATTTTTATTATTTCAATAATTGTAAAATAATAAATCTGGAACCGGTCAATTGTACCGATAGTGGTAGGTTTAGTGTTAATCCATTATTAGCCACATTTCGGTGAAAGCGAATTCGGCTATTTTCTCATTTAGTATGTGCTATCTTCGTACAAGTGAAGATATTGTGAGAGAAAAAATATTAAAAATATTACTTACTAAAATAAAGCATATCCCATTTTTGGGACATTGGCTTGAAATGAGAAATTTCGAAAAAATTGAACATGTAATAAAAATGAAGTGTTATTCGCGAAAATAACGCATTATTTCACAATAACTATTTGCAATATTAGATAAACTCATTTTGTGTGGAACGGTGCGAAACAAATGTCATGCAGTGGTACTTCGCATTACTTGTAACACGGGTTAACATTTCCAATATTTTTTATGTTACTTTAAAATCGCGTCCCACAAATGGGACAATGGCTAGCAATGGGTTAATGCGGATAAAGATCCGCAGTCTATTTATCACCGTGTTACTATTTTTTGTTCCCAAAACTCAAACTGGCCATAAAAGGAACGTTTTATGACAATGTTATACAAGTCCAAAGAGCCGTGACGAGGGTCATTGAGACGATTCCGCAAAATGAAATTAAAAAATCTATGCTAGCATTGCTTGAACGTGCCCAGCGGTGTATTGATGCAGGAGGGGTGTATTTTGAATAAAGAGGAATAATTTCGGCAAAATAACTAATTGTTTTTTTTTACTTCAAAAAGTTCCGTTATTTTTCCGACATACTGTTTTCCGAAACCTGCAAAATTGGAATGTAGTTGGAACGTTCGGAAAACTAAAGTTTGTCGTACACGATGAAGCTACTGGAAGCAAGCGAAACTTTAAATTCGAATTCCTGAAGCACAAGAACCGAGAATACAAGAACTAAGTGCACACTGCAGATCGTCCGCAAGCTGCAAGGTCCGCGCGGTATCGTCTGCGCGCTCCGGTTTACTCGTTATTCAGCGTAATCTCAGGGATTCTTCGTTCGATCGCGCCTCTCCCTGTAATCTGTAGCTAGGGACCGTTTCCCGGATGGTTGCGATTCGAGACGCGGTAATTGGAAAAATTAATTTTGCCACAAAGTAGAGAAGCGAATCGCGATGCTGGCTAGTGGAACAGGTTTCTGGTCGCTGGCCTGCAGCCACCGCGGCGCGGCGCCATCTTCGTCTATGCAAGATCGTCATAGACGAGCGCTAATCCAATTACGCGTTCTTTCCATCCCGGAAAGTTCGACGCGATACCGCGAGAGAGGCAATTTGGATTAGCTGGTCGATCGTCGAGGCAATTTGCACGGAATTAAAATGGCCGCCGATCGAGGGAAGCGTTGAAGCTGGGATCTTTTGCTCTCTCGGCCAGGTAATCGGCCCGATGGATGATTGCGACAGGTGTAGCCGGAGTGTCGCGATCGCGATCCTCGGACGAGTACCGGACTGATCCCCGGCGATCACGAAGCGTCGTCGGGGCGTTACGATCGCTTGGTTGCCTATCAGATCGCCTAATAACAGGAAAGCGTATGGTGATCGCGGTAATTAAAACACGCCATGTTGTAATCTTCAGTCCATTAAAGCCCATCAATTACGGCGTCGCGCCCTTCCCTCAACGAGTGCCCATCGAACAGCGAATCTTGCTCGGGCTATGCATAATTCAGATCGTGTCTCGCGATAATGGTTCCCGGGAACCGTCCACTGGAATCGATAGGTTCCTGGAAAGGGATTCTGCGTGATTTAAGGGTTCGCCGCCTATCCCCCACTTTCTCCCCGTTCGTTCACGGTTCTCGATTAAAATTTTTTGCTGGCTGTTTCGGAGATGCAGGATTTAATGCTCGTTTTGCTGACGGCCAGGACCCACGATGTATAACCGATCCTCTATTATGTCGGTCCGATCTCCAAGAAATTAATTAAACGGAAATGTCAGAGATCCAGCCGTCGCGCGGCCTGTCCGATACGCTCCCAGTTCCACGTTGCTCGATCTTCGTTGGTGGTATTCGCTGATTTCGTGCGAGCGGGGCCGATTAATCTGCAGAGCCGTAGGTATTTTAGCGTGAAAGCTTGAAAAAATCATTCCATACCTTCCCAAAGAATATTTCTTGACCTTAGCGGTCTTTTACCTTCTCTTCGTTTTCAGAAATAAAGACAATAAAGAATCTCACCCAACATTTTTTATATTCCTGATTCAATTTGAAATAAAACAGGACCATCGAAATTACACTACTGGTACTAGTATTAATACAGTATTCTACTACTGAGGGAGCATGATTTAGTAGACCGAGGATTTTATCAGATTTTAAGATTAAAAGAAGTAATCTCTAATGGAACGAAAATCCATCTGTAACATTTTTAGAGACGCTTCAAACTGAATGAACGCAATGTGAACGATGAATATTACAAAGTAGAGAGACTCGGAGTGTATTAGCGGTTCGATGGGTTCCTTTATGGTGGCTAGAAGGCCATCCTTTGGAAGAATGGCTTTTTCCCAGCGGAGCGTCTTGGGAAAAGGGAAAAGAATTGGTTTTACGGGCGACAACGGTGGCTTATCGGGGCTCTGCGAAAAGCGAGCGCGAAATTTCTCAGGAATCCTGAGCGTGGAGGATTCACCGCCCATTCCGTGCCCGGCCGATGTCATTACCCCCGCCGCGGCATCGACGTTCGGATTTATAATGCTACTTAAGCTCTTCCTTACGCTCATCGGACGTAAAGAAGAGGCGTAACGTCGACTGAGGCAGGGTAATGCTTCCACATGACGTAATATTTTACGTTTCCGCTGGATGTTTCTCAACTTCCTCGGACAGGGTACCACCCCTTGGCGCATAAAGGGGAACTATTTAGCCCCGTATCGTCGGGGCGAAATAAAACAGCCCGTAATTGCTTCCTGAAGCAGCTCCGGCGAAAATACGTCTGATTATTTCTCGATCATTTATCTTATGGCGCATCGCGAGCCTCGAGAACCTCTCTGTCTCTCTCTTTCTGAAGCCGGCTTCCGTTATCGTGTAGCGCTTCCTTCTTTTTCCCTTCTTTCGCCGTGGCGCATTATTATTGGCACATGTGGTCAGTTACGATCTAAGGAGCGCCGGATATTGTCCGTTACGGGGAGCACCGGTGATTAATTATTATGCAAACTAGCGGTATCCGCGTTCTTCGTCCTTTAAACCGCGTCGAAGATGCCGCGCCGGCTCGCATCTCGCCGCGGCCTAATGGCGCGTCTTTAGAGCGCCGCCAGGACATTCGAAAGAAATGGCCCCAACGACGCAGACTGACATTCCTCGGGAGGCAAGCGCAGAATGTTCCGAGAACTCTTTCTTGGTCAATTGCCGGCCGGCCGTCTCGTGCCCCGCTGCTTTTATCGCGCTGGAATTACGAAAATGGTAACAAACGCGTCCCCAGATCGATCCTCATGGAAATGATTCCAGCAGTCAGCCATCTAAGGCCCGTAGCCGGTCATCTTAACCCGAAGCACTCGAGTGGTGCTTCGGAGCGCCACTAATAATTCTTATACCATTATTCAATAAATTACTAAACGTATTTAATATTTTAATAAACTACTGAAAGTATTGTACGAGGTATTATATCAGTTTTATATCGATAAAATCAAGAAAAACATGTAAAATGGAAATATTTCATTTCCAGAAAAAAAATTCGGTTTTCGAATTAGAATAGCTCCGACATGAAGCTGCTTATTCAAGTGTATCAGAGTCGGGAAGACTATCTTCTGGGTAGGGACCGAAATAAGACACGTTTATCCTATCGTGGCCAGGATGATCGATCAGAGACGATACATTCGGGGATTATAGTTGATGTCCTCTATTACCAGTCTGCCAAGTGAACAGTTAGAGCGTCGCCTATGTAAATGGTCACTTAAGTCAACGGCGTGGCGAGTGTCTCAGAACTTGTACGAGTTCTGCGAAGTAGCAGTAACGAGTTATCGAACCTCTATTCTAGCTCCGATAAGGAGAACATTTACCAGAAAGTGACATCGTAATTAACCAGGCTCGTTGCATAATACCCAACAAAGCTAAGATGCGAAGTATCGGGGATTTTATTGTTAAATCGGTGTACTCTGAAGCGGCGCCGAAGAAGCTGGCTGCTGGTCTAAGAGGATGACAAAGCGTAGCTTACCGAGAGTTATACATCAGGAATGCGTAGCATCCTACGATTCCGGAATGTCGATTGTTCGAGGTGGATTACAGTCGAGTCTCGAGGGCCTCTTAACGCCTTTTCCGAGCTTGGGCGTGCAGCAACGCGAGGAGATAAACGCGTCGAAAAGACGAATAGCTGAGCTATTTTCCTTCTCCAATCTCGGTCTCGGATGGTCTCGAATAGTTCTTTGAATTCTTAAAATTTTTTATATCAATCATCTCTAGACTGCGAATCTTTATGCAAAATAAAAATGTTTTGCATTGATTGTGAGAAGCAGGAATAGTTGCTTTGTTACATTAAAAGCAACATTACAACAATCGTGAATTTTTTAAATCTTTTACTGTTTCATATTTTGTCCAACCGATTTCTAATCATCTCATAAGTATTAGAAGCTTTTCTCATATTTCTGGAATATCAAGATTGCAACGTGCTGAAGAATTATGACAACGATCCAACATCTTTTTGGTAAAATCACGTGGTCCAGAGCACACATTATGATGTATCAACGGGGAACATGCACTTGCATGGTTTGCCACTAATCACAGTCCGGATAGTGTATCCAGCAACAGGCCAGAATTTGATGCAAACACGGGGACGCGCATCGCGTGTATAAACAGGAAATAATTACAGTAATCGCTCGTTCGTTGTCTGGCATGGTGGGCAGGATCGTTGTCCAGTGCCTACCCATTCCACTGCCTGTCAACGCCGCATCGCTCCGCAGAGCGGCGACGATTGATGTCGGCTCGGGTATATCGGTGTGAGCACCACTACATTGACTCGAATGAATCGAATGTTCAAACTTCTTAATTTACATTATTTTTTTATGGGACCTTCATGAACGTATTTCTGGCATTTTTCTGATTAAAATGACACCAAACACGATATAATTTGAATTGTACATAGTGTCTGTAAAAATGAAACACGCGGGACTCAGATCTGTCCGGCGACGGCGATACGCTTCGGCCACCCGATCCGTGTTTCATTCTGTCCTTCTCTATGTTTGGCTCTCTATCGAAGTCTCGGCGCGGTCGGCGCGATACTCTAGACGCAGTCATAAATCAAAAATAGCGTCCCGGCAGGGTCGTTGTCACTGAAAAACACGGCTTCTGGACAATGAACGAGCGATTACTATAGAATGATAATGGAAGCGTGCTCTTCGCGGTCGAGTCCAGTCAGTGGAAGGAGCAGACTGACATCAGTCGGTTCTTTGTCTTGTTTGCACATCGGGAAACCCTCGAAGTTACTGCATCGCCGCACTGTATGTTTGCCGTACGTTTACATGGAAAGCTTGGAATACCGAGTTTACTTTGGGCGCGGCGTTTCGTGGCCGGTGACCGTCTTCGAACCTTCAAGTTCAAGGCACCAGTGCCACTTAGCGGGGCAATGTTGAGGGTAAACAGTCGGCCGGATTGGTCGGTTGTTCCCTTCAGCGTGGGAAACACGAAAAAATCTCTTGGCTTTTCAAGCTTCGAGCCTCGACTTCTGCTGGAACGCGCACCGTCAGCACACGGAAAATGGGATGAGGGTGCGAAGAGTAGGATGAGGTTGCAAACAGTCGACTGATCTCATCGCATCGAAATTTCAACCTCCTCACCGACGAATTTTGTGGAAATTTCATCAATTGGAGAAGCCAAGAATGAAGATAATCTCGACCCCCCATTCTTGGAGCCAATCTCTCCAGCATGAATTTTAAAAAATTTTGTTTCCTCGTAATTAAGTATACTTTATGAACATGGATAGGATGAGGTTTCAAAAAGTGGCATGAGGTTGCAAAGAGTCGACTGATCTCATCGCTTCGAAATTTCAACCTGACCTCTTTTCAACCTCTTCACCGACGAATTTTATGGAAATTTCATCAATTAGACGAGTCAAGAAAGAAAATAATCTCGACTTCCCAACCTTGAAGCCAACCTTTCCAGGGATGAATTTTAAACAATTTTGGCGGCTTTTGTCCATTGAAAACTGAAATTTTCTTTACGAAAAATTTATTGTATATTATAAATTGAATTTTTGATACGGACAAGTTTGTCTCTGGCCACTACATATAGAGGCTGCGTAAATGAAAATAATTTTAGTGCATTAAGAAAGATGACATCTATGAAACTAAAATGATGTGCGTGGTCCTTTAAGGGATCTATTTCGAAAATAATGCTTCCAAACCTCGCGAAGAATTTCGTCCCCGGGCACTTGAGGTGTTAATGGAGTCGTTGAGAATTGGAGGTATAGGTACAAAGACTGAGGATGAACCTGAGGAAGGAACCTGCCGTCTTCCCCGGCAATATCGGTTGTCCAGCGTCACATCGGGTGATGAATCAGGAAATGACGGGGGCAGTTGATCGAGTCGCGCGTGTTCGAACAACCCGTCACCTTCGTCTTAGCGATTCCCCGTAAGGTCGGGGTGAAGGAACCTTAATGATTGGATATACCGAGAGGACGAGAGAGAAAGAGAGGCAGGGAGTTAAAGAAACGGTGATCCTGTCCTCCCTGGAACAGGCTATGCGCACCTGTGTCGAGCTTTACCGAAGTAACGTGCCCGATCCCTTAGCGAGTCACGATGGCCAGTCTTCTTGTACAAGGTTTTCAGATCGACGCGACATCCCGACTAGGAAACCAGTACAAGGAAGTATCGGACGATAGCTGGAAGAGCTTGTGCTCCTGGGAAGTAGCTACGACGAATGTACATGAGATTTCGCGGAATCGAACGTGACTCGTCGAGTTTTGCCGTCATCGGAACCCTCAGGACCATTATTGTCCCTGTACGCGTCGCCAGCCTCGTCGAATAACTCCCGAATCATTTTACATAAATGTTCTTCCGATCGAATCCGTTCAGATACCTTGACCAGGATACCACCACCCTTTGACTGCCTAACTCGATTTTTTGATAGGTAAATCATTTGGATCTTTATGCAAAATAAAAATTGTAAAGAAAGGAGCCAAACAGTCTCATCGTATTTTTAATGATTTCAGTAAGATGAAAATAATCATGTCCTCTGTCTTAAAATCCATCTACTCATTCTTATAGTGATGAGATTCTCTTGACTGTACAATGAAAAATTCAATACGGAATGGTATATTATAGCTCGTGTAACAAGATGTATTTTTTCAAATTCTGGAATTATAAATGAAAAAGAATTGTTTAATTGAATGTGTCAAGTACATAATTTAATGGAGAGCAGTATCTTTCATAGAATCATTTCCAAGGAGTGATGCGAGTGCGAGATTGTTCTTTCGATATCATTTCACTCAGAGAACCATTTTTAAAAAGTTTCATACGGAGAAGTGACTCGCAGTTTAAACGTTGACACGTTAATTTGTCTCCCATGCTCCTAATCCTGACAGCGTAATAATAAAGAAAGATATTGTTGCTATCTCAACAATGTATCAGAATGGACTCCGACCATATCCTCGGACATTTCGACGGTGAATGAGTGTCACGAAAGAGGTGAGACCTAAGAGGACCATTATATCCCGCTGGTCCAGGTGTCAGGAGAAAGACCGCGACAGGTATCCTAGATGATTAATACCCGACCATTCCGACTAGTTTGAATAATTTTCACTGTGATGGAGCACTATGGCTATGGTATCGGTGACACGACGCAAAGAAAACGAGAATGCACGAACTGGCGAGACATCGTTGTTCCGGTGGCCCCCTATAAATAAGCGGCGAGCTTGATGATCAATATTCGTACGTCCGGTTGGTCGAACGATCCGACGGGATATTCCTAATTGAATTTCATAAAAAGTAAATATTTCGATATACGTCCGTGCACGATACCACCTACACTTTCAATATCACGTAGATTTTTCCTGGCGAACGTGGGTGGAACTTGAGTGAGTCAATGAAACAGCGAAAGCGAAGATGTCGAGAATTTGAACATTAAATACGAGAATATTGAAAGCACAATATCTGATATCCACAAGTTTGTGAAATCAATTTTATTTTACAATTTACAATATTTTTGATTTTCTTATATAGTGAGATATTGAAGACAGTTTAACCCCTTGCCCTACAATATCGTGTCAGACTCATAATGAAGATTCAGAACAGAATCTAATAAATATGTATGTTATTAATTTCCTTTAAACCGAGATGAAATTCTATTTTGGTTGTTAATGTATAATCATTGGAGAACATGTAGGCGTACAATAGATATAAATTTTCTCCTTTTTTTAGGAAATCACGAACTACAAAATAGTTCTAATCACTAAATCCGTAAAATAAATCGTAGGGCAAGGGTTCATAGATCGTGAAAAGACGTGATCTCAGGAAATTTTTCGGAGAAAATTAGTGGACCTTTTAAAAAATAACAGGTGAAATAAAATAAAAAGGTGAACATCATCTTAACACGTTAGGTGTCCAATATCAACCCCGAACATTTGGCAAAACTAAAATGATAGAATAGATCACAACTTTTACATTATAAAAATCTTAATAAATTTCAATATATTCGAATGCGTCATAATAAAAATGAATTTCTAATCCTGGTCAAATATGTGTCACTTATATGTGACCAACGTGACAGATTCAATTTATTCGAGCGTATCACAAATAGAAGCGAGTCTCTAATCTTGATTAATGATGTGTCACTGACATGTCAGTTAACGTGCTAAAATACGACTTCTTTTTAGTAGACGAACAAAATTGATTTTTCACGAAGTCGACATTCCAACATCGAAATTGATCAGAAAAATCTGAAATACATTTCGGTACACAAAAATCCGGTTCGATTTTTCTGAGGCACATAAGAATTCGTAGCTGACAAGAGGGAGGTACAGTTACGTCGCGGAGATTCGCAAAACTTAATATTTCCAGTCACGGTAGCGGAAATAACAGTAACCAGGATCTATTCTACTGACCCGAACAGTTCCCACGAACTCAATAAAGAATCTTTTTAATATCTTCACACGGGGTCTGAGGAATCCTTGAAAAAAAAGAGTAGCGTTATCAGCATCTCATTGTTACTGGTGCCTGGAGAGGGGGCGAGAGAAAGAGAAGGAGAAAGAGAGAGAGAGAGAGCCGTTGAAATGGCATACCGTGGCGGCGGCTAGGCTCACGATCCGAATAATGTCGGTCGATGTATTCGAAGGAGGCAACCGGAGGTGTTAGTGGACTATAAAGAAAAGCAGAAGAAAGGTCGGCTCGTGCACGAGCCACACAGCGGGACACTGTTGTCCCCGTGGCCCAGGTGCAGGGCCACCCTCGTGTCCCCCTTCGTGTCCCCCCTTGTGTGTTACCTCTCACAGGTAAGAAGGTAAGAAGCAGAAGCCACACGGGGCAGAAAAGGTTACTCGTCGAGGTGGTGGACCGGTAAAGATCGACTCCTTGGCCCCCGAGGACAAGGCTCACGGGAAATAATGTGGCGACAGTGAACCGGATGCGAGCTTTGCGAACCACGAGCGAGGACCGTCCAACTCAACGTATACGGACTCCAGCGCAGTTGTCTTACCCCGTGTAAGAACCAGATACGATCTCCATCGACTTCTGCCGCCCATTGGAGCCCACCTTCGGGACAGGTTCATGCGACGACAAAACCTGTCGACGCTCCCGACACGTCAGCCTTGAAAGGATGATAATCGCCGCTAAGGACACTCACGAAACCGACGCGTCGTTAGACAATCGCCGCTGGTAATCGATACCTTATAAATGGTATCGTCCTCCCCCCGGATAGTCAACCCTCTCTCGATCGCGCACAATTGTAATTAAGTTTTACGGCCCTGGCCTGTCGATGCGAGATAGTTGCCAGACACTTCACGATCTATAATAACATCCCTCGCACCGGTAGTCTTTCTTTCGGGCAGCTCCTCTGTACAGGCTGATTCTAACGGATTCAAGTAGCTACTATCGTTCGTTCAGGAAAGGAATCAGACACCCACCGGACGCTAAGTTAGTGTCACTTTTCGGGGTTAATATCTGAGTCACGATTGGCAACTGTTGAGTTTATGCGCCGTTCACGCCGGGGACCATAAATCTTTATTGTACGCGTTCATAGGGTACGGTACTGGGGAGCGTTATGCATCTGTAGCTTGTCAAAATGACTGGAAAGTCTCGACGTCCTATTAAGTATGCAATTCTGATCGTTTACTCGAGCGTTGTCGAACGTTAAAAATGTATATTTCCACACTTTGAAATCATTGAAGCAGCAGACAAATTTTTATTCGATTCCACAACTTTGCAATTAAGGCAGATTAATCGAATAATTAAACTACACCTTGGAAATCGAACTCCTTTCGGAACCCTGGGTCTCCAGTTAGCCCGGCAGGGTTTCCCACGGACCCTAAGCGAATCGAAACCCTAGCAATCGGAGGCAATCTGCGAGACCCGGGTCGAAGTTTCATCTCGATATTCCTGGGAGACCGACGGACGCGTCGCGTCGAGTCGCCTTAATACAGTAAACGACAGGCGGCCGGTGTCGATCTCGGAAAAGTAAGGAAACTCGGCGGGCCGGCAAGGTGAAACGAAGGTAAAACGACGACGATGTCGAAGCCCGCGAAGGGAGGATCTCGATGGAAAAGGGGAGAACCAGTCGTTGGATCGAACCGGGGGAAAGGAAACTTCTCTAGTGGACTCCGCTGGAAACGAGCGAGGTGGAGCACAGTCTGTTACTATCTTATTACAAGCCTCCGCAAATGGTCTTCATCAAAGTAAGACCGTGTTCCAGCAGCCCGATGCTTCCTTCTTCTTTTCTTTCGTATCTTCCCTGTAACCCCTTCCTCCCGGCCCGTCCCTTTCGTATAGCGCTCTGCCATTTTTTCCAAGTGATTTCTACATCGTCAGCTCTCCGAAGAGTGTGAGAGGATAGGATAGAGAAGAAGCTGGATGACTTTCGTTCGTGGTAGTCGGCAACTGGACAGAGGATAGGTCTGGCGACGAAGGAGATGAAAACGAAAGAGAGATCGGTTCGACGTTATTAATCTCGGAATGACCGTCACGCGCGACGGCGCGATGCGACGACGGTCGTGGTGGTTTCGTCGTAGCGCATCAGGATGGATAGATAGGGGAGCACCATGACTTCCAGAGTTCATTCTTCATGGTCGAGTGACTTTTGCGTATATACAATGTATACGAACCAGCGGACGATTAACGATCGTACCTTCGTTGCGCTCGTTAAGCGACAGTTCCTTTTCCTTTTTCGAGATGAGCGAGCCTCGGGGGTGGGGGGAATCGAGAGGTGGCCACCAGTTGGACGATGAAGAGGAGAGTCGGAGGAGGAGGAGATGAAACTGGTACACACCGAGATCATCCCCTTGGCCGAAGACGAATGATCCGGACCCCAAGCTGGATACATTATCGCTCGTGTGTGCGAGCACAGACTGCAGCACGAGCACGGGGCGACACTTTCGTAGAATCGTGGATCGAGTCCGTGACGACGATGGCGATCTGGAAGAGGTCCTCGAGCCAAGGTCGTACGACTAATAATAACTCGCTGGCCAGGAATCGATTTCCATCACGACCAGACCCGATACAGACCACGTAGGACGACCATTTTGCCCTAGTCCTACGCGATCTCTCGATACAACCGACGATTCGACGATCGATCGGTTGCCCGATCAGGATCCACCTTATTTCACGGCTTGCGAAACGCGTGGGATCCGTGGGCGTGCCGGGCGACAGCGAAAGTTGGACCTCTCTATTGCTTCATCTCTAACTGTATCAAGTTATGGCGCCATTCCGGGCCTACGAATAATCGAATGATTTTTGCGCAATCCTCGTGCAATATACACGTGGAACTTAAGGCAACAATTATAAATAGAGGCGAAAGTGGAGCAGATCGTATGACGAAAGTCCTTGTGTCGATTATTCATCTCAAATTTACCAAATTCTTTCATGTTTAAGAGCAGCGTCTACTTGAATGTGTGTGAGTGCACACACCGCTAGACCACGTATACGTACGCGAGGATTGCAAGGGTCCGGGATTCCGCTTCTGATTTTTCAATAATGCAAAGACGGGATTTCTTAGTAGTCAAAATCGCTAGATGAAAGATCAATCTAGGGTGCGATCTACTTCAAAAGTCCTACTATTACGTTTACGACGCGTAATTCTCATTATTCGGCAGCATGTCGCGGAGCCGCGAGAAGCCATGTGACAGGCGACAGTACTGCCGCCTATCGTGGCTGTCGATATGCTGCCGAATAATGAGAATTACGCGTCGTAAACGTAATAGTAGGACTTTTGAGGCAGATCGCACTCTAGATTGATCTTTCATCTAGCGATTTTGACTACTAAGAAATCCCGTCTTTGCATTATTGAGAAATCAGAAGCGGAATCCCGGACCCTTGCAATCCTCGCGTATGTATACGTGGTCTAGCGGTATGTGCACTCACACACATTCGAGTAGACGCTGCCCTTAATGCGATGTCCATTTTGTCTATTACGACGTATGTATAGTTCAAGAGCTCAGAAGGCAATCAGTATAGGTCGAATTTGTACAAGGAAACACCCTCTACTGTATCTCTAGACTCCTGTTTCTTGCAATTAATATACAAAATCTGTAGTTGGTATAAAGACAAGGAACTGCAGCAAGGAAAAAATTCTCCGTGTGTAGCACTGTTGTGTTGAGCAAATAATTTCGCGGTATGGAGTTAACTTCACCTTGATTGACGTCTCTCAAAGTGAAGAAGATAGGTAGAGATTGACAAGGTAAACGAATGAAATGCGTAATGGTCGTCGATCAGGGGATATTTATCGCACCGAGGAATTCCATTGGATTTATCGAAAATGGAACGTGATCGGGCAACCGTGCACCGCTGCGGCTGTTATATAATTTTCAATTAGCTCGGTGATTTTTTTTCCTCGATTCTCTCGCGCGAATAATCGTGAGAGAATCCTGACAACAATCGTAGGAAGTGGTGGGTAGGGTATGGTCAGGCACGGGTACGAAGATCCACGGGCATGAGTACCAATGATCGCGGGGATTTCCTATGTGTCAACAGTTCCGCTCTATTTTCTGACGAACCGTGGAACTCCGCTGGCTAAATAAACCGACAGAAACGAGACCTGTCTTTGAATGGTTCGACGTTTATCATTTTCTATTACATTTACATTCCATTGTATCGATAGTTTCGAGTATAATTGTTCCGTGTAAGAGAACACCGTGGAAGAGATATATGTATAGGTGTAATTCGAACGAGCCACGTCGGATCTCAGAGAGACAGCGCGCGAGGGAGGAAGAGAGAAAGAGAAGCATACACTCTCGAGGATCGTTCCTCGAGATCGTCTAATGGCGTTAAAGCAGAAACTAAGCACCGGTTAGAAAATTTACCGTTACGAGGGGGCCGATTACCATTCGAGATTAGTTCGCGGGCCTGAGATCGCGTCTATATCTGCCCGTAGATGTTACACGCTCCTTTTTCTCGTGCGTTCGAGATTAAAACGGCCTGGCTCGCGTGCGTTTCATCAACGGTAAAGTTCCATCAATTCGCCCGGAATTTGTATCTGCCAGGGCCGCACGATATCGTATCGCGGCGTTCCCCTCCCCTCCCTCCCGGCCCCTCCTTGTTCGATCAGTTCGTAAATCGCTGTACCCGGCGATCCACCTTCGCCAGGAATTAACCATAAATTGTGCAATCGGACGGAATTCAAATTACGCCCCGTTAGCCGGCCACGGACTCTCCTTTGCCAATTCCCGGACGCGATAAGAGTAAGAGCGACAGGATTATCAGGGCTACCAGGCGCGCACTATGCCCTGCCCCGTTTCACAAAATGCGAGACCCGTTTGTCGAATGAATTCATTAGCCAGCGACATACCTTCCGCAAAATAAAAAACGTTATTTGAAATTAAAGCGTTATTTGCTACGGTCCGGTTGTGGCGTGCTCTCCCGAAGTTTTATTTTCGAAATTGCTGGATCGATAAATCCGCATTTCTTGTACATTTGTACGTTATTGCGACGAAATTAAAAACTACCTTAAGGCTCTCTAATTTGCATTAATTGTCACAAAACGTCTGGATTCTTGTATTCTATATTCAATTTATTTATATTATATTCAGTATTATTAAATTGATGATCATATTGACATTAATTGTCACAAAACGTCTGAATTCTTGTATTCTATATTCAATATATTTATATTATATTCAATATTATTAAATTGATGATCATATTGACATTATTATATTCAATTCTTATTTTACATGCTATATATTATATTCAAAATTTACTGCGCGTTCTCCAAATTTTTTTTCAATTTTTTTTCAGCATTTATGTATCTACAGAACATTTGCTGCAACTTTGTCTACCTCATTCGACTCACTATCTTCAGGATCACTAATGCAAATATGTACTTTTAATTCTTATAAACATAAACACTAAAAATTACTGTGCTACTTTATGAGTATAACAAGATTTATTTAGACTTTTGCAGGAAGGAGCTCATATATTTTATGTGGCAGTAAGTCAACGGTAAATGTACAAGAAGAACTGATTGAAAAGGCTCTAATAAAATGCACATATCCAGCCGGTTTGAGCAATTTATTGGTCCCGAAGCAAGTGCCAAGAACTCTCTGGTCAGACTATACAGTTACGTCCACTTTTTGTGGGCCGTCCAGTACGGCCGAAGCTTCCTTAATATTCCGTTAAATCGGCGTTCGAATGACGTCACGAGAAATCACCGAATCACCGTGGCTGTTGCGTCAAGCAGTTTCGCGTGCCCGCGAAAAAGTCACGAGGCTGAAATCACGATCTCATTTCTCATTAACCGAACACCGTACGGCCTCGAGCGAGCCCACGATGAGCCCAAAGAACAGTACGAACGAACGGCCCCCGGTTGATCTGATCGCCTTTAATTCGCTGTATAATGTTACGCGCTATTGTACTTAATTCCGCTGGCTGTTACGGTACCAGCTTCTCCAGAACACCCTGTGTGTGCCGGCGAATTCTTTTTATTGCTAACTATAATAAATAACCGCGCAGCCGCCTTCGAGGATACGCCGAATATGGAAGGATTCGTCGGGAATTGAATCGCGGTCGTCCTAGCGGAACGCTTCGATCCTCCGGCCTGCGATATTGCCTCCTGTTCTGTCGTGTATCTGAATCGAGAGCAGCCGAAATAGCTTCGGGAATTCTTAACTTCGAGGGACATCCAACTGTACATTCGACATCTGCGGGAACATCCAAGCTCGAAGACAAAATTCTATTTAATGTTCCGCGATATTGAGACCGTTTAAATTATGTATGTATACGTATAATTATGTATGTATTATATGTATATATACAAGATGAAGAAGAAATTTTTTGTTCTTGTTTGTTTCGTACTACAGCCAGAGTTAGGGAAAATTTTTATTTGAATAAAATTTTTGCTCAACTCTGAGTACAGCGTTCTGTTGTAACACCTCGTGATACAGTACCATTTTGAAAACCTCTTCAAGATAAAATCAATTTAAGAAAATATTATTAAATACTAAATCTTGGAATTTGTATACAGTGGTATATGAGTCTTATATAGTATAAAAAATTTAACGTAAAATTAGCAAATCGTGTCTGACGCTCAAAAGATCCTATAAAATGGCACCAATCTGTATCAACTGCGACAAGCAAGAGTTAAAAATTTGAAGTCATAAAATGGACTCCACATTTTTCACATAAATTGCCAAAATCCGCAGTCCCACAATTACATTGAGCTTCGACAAAATTAAATAGACTGCATTTATAACAAAAATGGGTAGATGAGATATAAACATCGTAACATTCTTTCCAAAATTATTAATCAAATGAAACAAATTTCTATGTAACAATTGTTTACAATTAGTATTTTTACAAATTCGCCGAATCCGGCTCCTGCGTTTAACCGATTATCGACGCTTGCAGAGTTACCGAATGGCGCCGGTGTTATAAAAGGGAACGACAGAGGCCATTACACGGCTTAATAAAACGGCAATCTGTTACCGGTTACCGGATTATTTCGGTGAATAAACGGCGAACGTCGCGTGCACGACCCGCCTTCTTTGTCCGCTGGACGCAGAAAGAATGTCCGAGAGGCGAGGAAACAGAAAAGAAGAGGAAGAGACAGAGATAGGAAAAAAGAGACGAATAGGTCACCGACCGACCGGTTGTCACTGACAATTCCGTCGAGCGACAGGTATGCCTACATTATTAGAGGGAACTAGGCCAATAGTGCAGGTTCACTAAACCACCGTAGACTGGATTACACCTTTAATTTCGTTCCTTCCGGGACCGGGCCCCAAAAATATTTCAGGTCACCAGTGCTCTGACCGAATTACACGAGAACTGTGTCTCGTGCGCGCTTATTGTTATTCATCCGCGAAGGGCTCTCTTTGTTACGTACTTTGCTTTTCTTTGGGACTTTGTTCGCCTTCGAGACCCGATGAATCAGCCAGCTGATTCAACGAGGACTGCACAATTCGGTGGAAGACCGACAATTTTGTGTTTCTTTTACTTGAAAGCGTCGGGTTTGAATAATAATCGCGGGATTCGTGCAGGAACAGCTGCATCGGAACGCAGTCCAGTATTTTATAAATTTTTAGCGAAGGTCATCCTACAAGTAATGAAGTTTTCTATGATTTTGTAAAATGAAGAAATTTTATGATTTTGTAAAATGTCAGAAAATAATACATAAAAACCTTTAGTCTCCGGCATATAATTCTATCGATTGTAAAATGTGACACGAAATAGAAGAAACGTTAGATGAATTTAAGATTATTGGTGCATTATTTACAACCTATTCAAATTATTAAGAGGAGGAATTAATTTTGATGTCACTTCATTTTCCGGTGATCGATGCAGACAATTTTTATTTTTCATAAAACTGAAGTTTGACGAGGATAATCGTGTAGCCTATGAAGGTATTCTGATTGAAGAAATGATCCTAGAAAAGACAACTTCGACCGTGATTTATACAAGGGGGAGGTGTTTGTTTAAGAAATGATTTTTCCGCCGGCGGAGAAGTTTGTTAATGAATACATAGATGACGATCGTAATGCGAACGAAATCGAGTCGGTCGATTAACGTTCTGGAACCCGTTCGTGCGCTCGTGCAATACGTGCGATGAGTCCAAAGCTGGTTGCTCCGAGGAGATTCGTGCGCGCATTGAAATTCCCTCCGATCTCGGCCGGGCAGAGTAGCCGATTTTTATCGAGAACACGACTGGTTACCGTGCAGAGCTCATAAACCGCATTCGACATCGGGGCACGGGCAACCACGTAAGGAATACGAAGTATCACAAGGTAAACCCATTCGTGGTATTTCAATCGCCTGGACAGAAACCGTTCGAAACCCGTTCGGACTTCGGACCGTACGCAACGAAGCTCTCTTGTAAAACCGTGCCGCGTGTGTTCCTCGACGACCGTCGCGTGTCCACTACATGACCGTCAAAATCCTCTATATTTATTTAAAACGATATACCAACATTACAGACTCAACAGAAAATCAGCAACTTCAAATTCTACTTCTCTTCAAAGTCTTTAATTCTTCTCTAATCATTTATATTTTTAATTGTATCACTTTTAATTTTAACCTCTTGCCTTACAATATCGTGTCTGACTCGTGATGAAGATTCTGATCAGATTCTAATAAAAATGTATGTCAATAATTTCCTATAACCGAAGTGAAATTCTATTTTGGTTTTAATGTACAGCTATTAGAGAACATATACATAGACATACAATAGATATAAGTTTTCTCCTTTTTTAGAAAATTACGATCTACAAAAAAGCTCTAATCATTGAAACCGTAAAATAAATCGCAAGGCAAGATAACGATGTTCAATTAGGTTACATTCAATTCTGAAACGATTCTAAGCGCATTCGGGTTATGGTACCGGTTATGGTCGCGTTTAACGAAAATGGTCACCTTCAAATTCTGGCTACTTTTCATATAATAAATACTTGAATTTTGTATTGCTCCGACAATGCACATGGTGGTTGAATTAAATTCAATGTTGAAACGAAGCTAAGTGTATTTAAGTTGTGATACCATTTTATTAAAATGGTAATTTAAGGTACCTTAAAGACACGAAGCGTCCATTTTAAGAATCTAATTACTAAATGAATTTTTCTATTAATGTCTGCATTCGAAACGAATCATTGGTGTACTATATCCGAGAAAATAAAGAGAGCAATGACCTGAGATTTAAATGGGACAAATATAAAAATACTTCTGATGCGACCTCCTTAAAAATGTACTAAAACTGTCTCCAAGAATAGACTTCAATGCCTACTCTATTAAACAATTTCAGATAGAAAATTCCAATGAAAATCTGTAACGAGTGAAGAGTATCCCTGACACGCGTCGACGATTACAATCGAACTGCTTCCTCGAAGTTGCACCGGCTCGCGGAGTAATCCGTGAAACCGACGTAAAATCGATATTCTTTCGTTTTTCGTGACGGCTCGTGGCACTTGCTCCTCGACGAGATTATCGAACGTTTCTATTCCGGTGTTCATCCTCGGTCGAGTCAACGACCGAACTCTTCGAATTCTGTACGTATGGTTCTCGTTCATTCACGTCCTGCGAATCGTATCCGAATTCCGAGATAATCGTGGGAGGAACGTACATGAATGTGTTTCGAAGATTTCGTGGCGTTCGTGTCGCCACGAAACCGTGACGTTGAATTAGCACTCGACGCAGAGGAACGCGTGTCCGGAATATTAGAAACGTTATCGACGGTACCGCAAACTCCGTGCGAATGGCACCACCCCGATGCCTAGGCAACCAGTTTCGAAGAATTGGTATTCTATTCCGACGCTATCTTGTATAGCAAATGCCATCTTAAGCTGTCACGCAAGCTTTTATCAATATTTAACACGTTGATTGGCGGCCGAACATCTTCCCACGGGAGCCGAACGCAAGATGCTACGTGATGGAAAAATCATTGTACGATTCTTTATCATTGAATCGTCTACATCCTATTCTCAGAGGAAATGCAAATTTTCTGTTGGTTACAAATTTATTTCTTCTCTTAATAATTTTAATTAACTGGATCGAATATTGTGGTCTTCTAATGCTGTCACTGTGCCTTATATCATCTAACCATTTTTCTTATAAATGCATAAACAAAAAATTTTATTTATTATTATTAGTATAATAAAACTCGTCTACAGATCGACATCCTTAGAAGTATGCATATAATTCCTGAATTTACGTGTAATTCCTAAATGTACAATTTAATTATGTACATAATCAAATATTAGTACATATTGTTCGTTGTTTTCATTATTTAACGTTATGATTGCAACTAATGTTCTCACATAACCTCAAAACCTAAATAATATACAATGAAGTAACCACATTATTAAAATATGTATAGTCCTTAATGATTGTGCTTCATTAAAATAATGTTTTCATTTGGAATTATTATGATTGAAGGGCTTTTTTTAGGTAAATTGTTTGGCTACTTTTCAAATACGAAGGACGGTATCCAATATGGCGGACGATGTGGATCGTATAGACTTATAGACGACCAGGAAAGAAATGCTCGTTTCTAATGACGGAAAATTCGCCGAAGCCCAAGAGGAAATCCGTCAGGTTCATTGGAATTTTTTGACCGGGAATCAACGTTTACCGGGAATGAATAATTGATCGGCTTTTTTGAGCTTCCCCGGTATACGGTGAATACAGAATTTCACGGGTCGATGGGCCGAGACTCCGTGCTCGATATATTTAATAGCTCTTTTCCAATAGCAGCCGGGCCGGTGTCCGAGGAGGAAGTCTTTCTTTTTGAAACGTTATGTGGCACGTCGATGGAACGAGCCCTCTCTTTTGATACACGATGGGTTTTAAATAGTCCGATGCTCAAAAGGGTATACCTTCGTACCGCAATAGAGGTGTAACGGGTCACATTCGTTGACACCTTTTGACACAACGATCACTATGCTTCAGATTCTAAGCTTTCACGAAAATTCTGATGCTCAACACAGTTCGTATTCATGCAAATGCAAAATTTTACGAGGCTGTTTTTATAAACTGTTATCTATAGCTATTATCTGAACAGATTTTATGTATTTCTGACAAAAATCAGTAAATGAAAACAGTAAAAACCGTAGAACGATTTAAAAATATTGTTATATTATTTTCAACCTATTGAACATATTAAGAAAGAAAATAAATGTCTATTTTACTCCAATATGAGGCAAATAAGGTAGAAAATTTCTATTTTCCATAAAAATCCGCTGTCCAATTATCTATATGGAAATTTCAAGAATTATACGTACTGGATATCATGCGGTACGAACTCAATTATTGTTTCGCATAATTCGAGTCACCTGGCTGGGACATCAGAATAAAGAGAAAATAAACGGAACGTGGAATATATTAAATCCATAAATCTCTGTCTGAGATTCCGGATCTGGGAATCCGAATAACGCGATAAAACTGGAGTCCTTCCGTGAAGGTATTCAAAACTCGTCGGCAAGATGGCGTGACGTTATCGCTGACGAAGACAGATACGCGGCCGAGTAAACAGCGGCAGATTAATTCTTCCCACTAAGCAAAGATTAATAACGAATTCCAAAACTTGAATTCCACTGTTAACTATTATCTGAGTTTTGAACGGCGTCACGTCATTCAAACTATAACCTGTCGATCCAAATTGTAGGGAATTTGAAAAAAATGAGACAAACGAGGGGAAATTCGGAGAACGATTGAGGTTTTCAACGCGCCGCGCCGGTGAAGTCGAAGTCACTCCGTCTAGGCCCAGAAGAGGCGGTCATGCGACCCGAATTTGTGTCATCTCTCGGTTTTTACCGTTCCGTGTGGGCCTACGTGATTCAAAACGGTTGCTCGAGCGAGGAACCGAACGCGAAGAGTCGCGGACACGCACATATTGTAACACCACGACGAATTTCTTGCCCAACGAGATCCCCCTGCGGCCTCTACTTTCACTGCGATAATGCGGCGCCGGTTTATATTTTTGGTCGCCGGATTCACGAAATCGTCGACGCTAATCGACCGGCTCCTGCATGTATCGTTTGCTCGCCGAGCAACTTTTCAGGAACGAATAAATCCGCTGCAGGGAATCCCCTGCACGCCATTGCCGATCGCGTGTCGTGCCAAGAAGTTGTGCGACACCGTTTTCAGGCCTCCTGGAATCGAACTAACTGCCCGCGATAAGCCTTTGCTCCAACAAAAATTAAACGAACGGAAGAAAAATGCGCAAATGCCGCAACACGGCATTTCAATTTCAATGAATTCTGATGTACTTTTAGTAGTATCATTTAGGTTGCAGGTGCATAACGAACATCTTTATGCAAAATAAAAATTATCTGGCTGAAATGTGATTTTCTTAATAATTCGAAAAATTCTTTGTCTTGCTGCTGCTTCAGCTAATCATTTTTGTCAAATCCACAGTATACTTATGAAGTTGATGAGGGGGGTTCATGAAGATCCATATGCGTACGAATATGTCCACAGATCATATTATGGTGATTGCGGTACACTCTTTCCTCACTGTGATATGTAATTTAACTAATTTTTATAGAATGTAGACATCTATACAAAAGTAAAGTAAGAACGACTTTTTTATAGTCATTCATGTACAGAAATGAGCCCATGCAGCTAAAACATATTTTTCGAAAAGAAATATGCTGTGACCGATTCGAAGTCACTATTTGCTTTTCTCTTAGTTTTTCTAGTATTTGAGATTCGCGTCGTTTCTAACGAAAGCGATGGAGAAGTTATGTAAAAATCTGTCCCCTTTCTTCCGCGATGGATCGCAATCGAGCGTCGGATCGATTCTCCACGGTGATTGCTCGCCGTTCGCGTGCCTCGGATCCGCTTCTTACCTACACTCCATTACTTTATTTCATTTTCGTCGTCGCCGCGCGTCTAACGAGCCACCGAGCTTCCCCGCAGCTGTTGTCCGTCGAAGCACACGGCCAGAAGACGGTCTCGGTAATTAGCGTTTAGTAATTAGCAATTAGCCGGGTGAACCGTATGCAAGAAGCCGGGTAATCAGCGTATTGTGCGCAAGGATGAAGGAAATACGCATGCAAATGGGGCCGGTGGTAACGGTGGAGCAGAACCTGTCTCGTTTCCAGACGTTTTCTTTCTTTCAATGATAAACCATTCCACTTTGGAATCGGCGACTAAAGGCTACGCGAAAACGTACCGAAGCTTATTACACACCGCTGGACGGGTAATTCCACGTAACAAATCGAGAATGAGTGTCCTTGAGCGAATCGTATCTGCGGACCTTCAAACTCAATTTCTAGCCGCCGCCGATGCTCGCGGCTGCGGGACTCCAGTACCATTTTCTTCGAAATAAACTTTCGAAACCTCATACACGGAAATTCTACTATAATCGTTCTTATAAATTTTTATAGATACAGTTAGTATTGACAAGAGTAATTTCTTGGCTCCGTAGATCTTAAACTTTGAGAAACCCTTTCCTGACCACTTAAGGATCATCAGAAAGGAAATCATTGCGATTGGATAAACGAATTCCGGTGACATAAATTTCCACGGACCAAGAAAGTCGATCACTTTGTTTTCTAGCGTCGAAACGGCACCTCGTTCAGAGCTCGCCGACGTCTAGCTCGAGGAGAGCGCCAAGTTTCTGCTACTTCGCAAGAGTTCCAACAAAACGCGGCAGGGTTATCGACTCCTCGCGCGCATTCCTTGTCGCGTGAAATAGAAACACCGGGTTCGCCGGGATAATTAGCGGTCGCATAATTAATTGATCGTGGCGACTGTGAGCGGCGCGTAGGTGTGCTCGCGCGCCGTTGATTAGAAAAGCGCGGCGTTTCCTGGCGAGGGTAATTCCTGCACACACGCTCGTCGTCGTGATCATAGATCGTAATGCAATCGCGACTTCTCCACGGTACTTCGACCGTGACAAATTCGTTCTCCCTCTCTTCTGTTCTGTTCTCTCGGCGAGAGAGCACCGGCTCTCCGCGGCGTCGCGTCGCGGCGAAGGGAACGACCGAGCGAGGAACAACCCCGGATAGATCCCCGATCGTACGATGTTACCTCGTCGTTCTATCTGACGAAAGAATTCGATTCACCGCGGGAGTTCGACGCTCGATCAGGCGCGCGTCAGCCGTCCCCGTGCCGGAGGAACGGTTCGCGGCTTCTTGCGGGATACAAAGGGGGTCCAACGTCCAACGGGCCCCGGAGGCTCACATTTCTCGGCGTTCTCCGTGGGCCCGGTCGCTCACGGGAACGATCCATTATTCCCGGTCGCTCGAATGCCTTTCTGACTCATTATGTCGGCGCGCGTCCCGCCGCGGACCCTGCTTTATATTCCGGCTCCGGACCAGTCACGGGAAAATCGATACAATTTCGGCTGTTCGCCTTTGTTTGGAACGATCGAGGGTCGGGAATCGAGAGACTCGCGCATAGCTACCCAGACTCCCGAACAATTTTTTCCCCTCCGTCGAAGACGCGTCCTATTCTTTGCTTCCCGTCAGCAATTTCCGAATACACGGTCGTTACCGATACTCTCTCGTTGGTATTCAGACACTGTCTCTTAATTGTACGAAACGTTCGTGCCGCGGCCGACTAGCCTTCGCGGGGCCGCAAATCGACACGCATACCTATTGTACACCGCCTTGAATTATTTAGGCACGGGCCCTCCTCTTTGACTCCGTTTCTCGGGCCCCGACCGGCCCATCTTCGCGTGACCGACGAGCTAACGATCCTCCCGGCGCGGCGCGGCAAGAACAGCGACCGATTCGATCCCGTATCCACTAAACGCGTTTCGTTTCGGAGTCGAAGCCTCGAAGTACCGCGGAACGCGTAACAGGTGTAGGAGGGTTACGGCACGCGGGTTAATCGACGGTCTGCAGGACCTCCTCTCTGTCTCTCTCTCTTTCTCTCTCCCCTTGCACATAGTTTCCGATGAGAGAACACTTTCAGATCGAGGTGTATCCCGCGGCGAGGCACATATAGTCACAGTCCATAAAATCCACGGGGACTAACGGCGCGGAGGCGCAACAGAGAAGAAGAAGAACGGCAACGTGCACCGTGCAACAGAATCACTGATCTTGATCACTTGGTATCACCAGTATACGAGCGTGCGTGCGGTGCGTGCGTGCGTTCGTGCGCGTCACTAGTCCACCCTCGTTTTCAAGATTCACCGGGGCATAGCAGAGTATCCTCACTGGTTTTGGTTATGGGACTTACCTATCCAGGACGGTCGTCGACGATGGACGACGCTGATGATCCTCTCTCCAACGATGTGCTCTCCAGCGGGTCACACGATCGGTCGGCTCGATCGGGCGAGAGAAATTGGACAAACGGAAAAAAAGAAGTGACGGACACCCGTGTCGCGGATCGTTTTCCGTCTCACACTTCGAGAATTGGCGATCGGTCGCGATTCCTTAACCCCCCGGCAAAAACTAATCGAGATCGATGGACGGTGCACCGAAAACGATCTTTTTAGTCTGTCCGGCTCCTCTCTCGCACCCTCATAGGTGGTGCGAGGTTCAGAGTGTGTGTACTGTCTGTTAACTCCGTTCGGTATATATATGTATCCCAGAGTCCCTTCGTTTCTCTCTCTCTCTTTCTGTCCCGTCCCCTGAAAATTCACCGCGACACCGCACCGAACAGAAGTGAACTACTCGTGCGCCGCCGGTTCACGGTACCTTAAATACCTTGGCAGCCGCGCCACCGCCGCCTCCGCCGCCGCAGCACGCCACCGCCACCACCGATGTGCGTCGTGCGGCCCCCTACCTCAAACCCGCCCCACGCCGCGCGCGCCGATTGGCGAGGGAGAGGAGCCGATGTGTGCCCGCCGGCTACACCGGACCATGCTCTCTTCCTCTCCTGTCATCCTCTCCCCCTCCTCTCTTTTTCTCTCTCGTACGCTCATCTTCTTCCCCTCCCCTCCGCCCTTCTCCATTCTCACTCTCTCTCTCTCTCTCTCCCCCGTTCCCTTCCACACCCCGCGCGTTTCTCTCTTTTCGATCTTCTCCCTTTTTCATCTTCCTCTCTCGCTAACCTCTTCGCTCTCCTCCGGTAATTCAACCACCGACCGTCCGCAGGACTCTCCGCGGGCTTCTTCTTCTTCTTCTTCTTGTGCACGCTGTCTCGCGTGTGTGTTTTTTTCCCATTTTTGCGAGACCGTTTCGTCGCCAGGAATCTGAGACGGGAATTTGTAGGACGCGTCTTCGGTATTCGGTTCGATACGTTCCGAAGACGATTCATTCCGGCCGTTGTTGTATCGGTCCGGAGTTCTTAGAGGGTCGGTTCGGATCAGGACGAGGAAGAGTTACGTAGAGAGCCGGTGCGAGAGCCCGATCCGATGCGCAATCGACGATGCGCCGCAGATCCCCGGAGCCCGAGAGGCCCTAGCGAGCAGGAGGCGCGCATTCGCGCTCCGTACGTCGGTGCGTGCGCATCCGTTTCTAGAACGGGTTCGCTGGATCTTGCTCTTCAACGAAGCTGTTCGCGGCAGGACGATCGAGCCCCGAGATCCTTGCTCGATCCTCCCTTGTGATTCCGAAACCCCTTGCCGCCACGCGTTTATTCTACGGTTACAGTGATTAGAACTTCTTTGCCGTACCGAATCTTTTCAAAGAAAAATTATGCCTATTCACCGGTATAGCCTCGGGTCTATATGTGTATAAATCGGAGCTAGTAATTGTGCACGAAATTCTTCCTTATTGGTTAGACACGTTTGTAAATATATGACGCTCCATGAATAGCTTTCTCATGTGTTTAGACAGATATTTGAGACCAGAGGAGAAATATCTGCAACAATTTTACAGTGCAAGGGGGAAAGAATTAGGTCGTTTCTGCTTATTTTACTTTGTCGAATTTTCGGTGTTGAAACTTCGGATCCTGGTGTCTATCTCCTTCAGACGAAAGTGCATTGCGCAGGGTAGCCTCCAGGTACACGTTCTCGATCATGATTCATTTGCGGCGTGTCCTACGCCCCAGGACAATGTCGAAATTATGTTAAGGTCTATCCGGCACCTCGAGATGCTTGTCCGCGGGATTGGCAAATGCCGTTGCTCGCCTAATTCGCTGACTCACTATCGGGCACCGCGTCGATGGACGCACGGTGGGACACACGATTCCATGGATCTCCAGGCGAATCGAAACGAGCTTGGCTTTATTGGAACGTCACCGGTCAGGGTCCATTTCCTCGAACCTTTGGTCACTGATGGGTCGATTTCTGTTGGAGGAATTTGCTTGTTTGCTTCCTAGTTTTAACCTATACTATGGGACGCTGCTCTCTGTGGCCTTCGGGACTTTCCTACGACCGTTTGTTCTTCGTTTCAAAGTCTGTTGAAAGCGATAGAAAAATGGCCATCTATCAAATTTGATATTTTCAATGTACTTTCTACTTTAATTCAGCTTGATTGAGGGGAGTGGTTAATAATTCTAATAAAAACTAATTATTCGACTGCGGATTTTATGCATTTATGACAAAAATGAGTTGGTGAACATTAATTTATTAGGCTCGGCTTATTAAAATTATAGAAGAAAGAATATCGCGCTTCTATCAGATTATTACATAAGTTCGTGCCCGATTTGAAAATAAAATTCAATGGTTAAACTTTAAAGAATACAGCATTATTAATCAATTATATAGTCATCATTCTTTTCTACAATTAGAAAAGAATGATGACTACATATATAATTTTTTTTACACTCCGCCGTGGAGTATAGTTTGTGACATCTATGAAAATCGGGCACGAACTTATGCAATCATCTAATATTTGGCTCGTGTTTTTTGTAATTGATGTAAACAATTCTTATTTTGTATAAAGACCCGCAGTCTACTAATTATAATCAAAGATTTTATATTCTACAGTAATTCTCTACTTTGTTAATAAGTGACGGGAAAACATTGAAGATAACGAATTTATATTACGATTGAAAAATTAGATTTTTATATTCATTTCTCCCCGACGAACTTCTTTATCATTTTTGTTAACTTGTGTAATATATTTAGTAATGAATGAACATTTTTTAATTTTTACTTATTTGAGGAGTTTTTCAAACCTCGTTGATTCTTTAAGAAAATCCTTGTACGAGCTGATTAACGTACCCATACACTAGATTTTCTTTAACAATTTTGTACATTTTCTGAAAATACCACGATACCATTTTATGGTCGTACAGACTACCATTTTGTACAGTACGTACAGTCTGTAGAACGACAATTTTCTGAATGGAACAATATAGCATTAATTTTTAAATATTTTTTAATATTTTAATATACATATAAAGTGTGGAACAAAAATTATGATACTGAATATTTATTATAAATCTATAGATTAGAGTAGATCAATCACATTCCGCAAGTTCAGCGATAAATTGTTATTCGACACAGATCACGTAATTGCATATAGGTATTGAAAAACTAATCAAGAGCAACATATCCATCGCAAAAACAATTCTGATTATCTGTCTACATTAAATTATGCAAATCGTAAATAAAATTATCAAATTAATTCCATACGGCAACAAATTAATCAAGAGCAACGTCACCGCCACAAAAACAATTCTCATTATCGTTCGACATTAAATCACGCAAATCATCGTGATTCAAAAGCGAGGCGGATGATTCATCTACCGAAGAAGCGATTTCGAACGAGAAAATCCCCGTTTCGAAATGCCAGGGCGTAGCCGGCGCGCCAGGTTCGACGGCTTCGATTTCATCGTTAATCTCGTCCTGTATGAATCGGCTTTCACGATCCCGAGGGAAGCCACTTGACACCTCCATCTTCTCGATTCCACGCGTCGCGGCCACGCACATCCGAAAGGAGGAGGCTGCGTGCAGGTCTTCTAATATATTCGCGACGCGAGGAAGTCTATCGGACGGTGGTGGTGGTGGTGGCTGGGGAAGAAGAGGTTGTACCTGCGGCCGTAAAGCAACGTCGCGTAGGATCTCTTCTGGGCCGGTGTCCCGTGGATATTCGAGACGTCGTTTCCAGCTGGGTTCACCTTGGTTCGGTTTAGTTCACCGGGCAGATGGGGCGGGGAGGAGAGAATTCGGTTCAGCGAACCGCGGCGAGCCGACGTAACTCTTACCTGGCGTGTTCGTTTGCTCGCATTGCCGCGGAATCGGCGCTATTGACGCTGACATAATCACGCGACTGCTCGACCGGTGAAATCGTCGCGACGCCCGCCCGTCGGGGAATCCAGAAATTCGCGGAAATCATCCCGAAGACCAGAGAGCATAAGCTAGAAATAGAGGAGACAGTGTCTTGAAGACTCGGTGAACTTGACCTGGATCAGCACTCTTCAGGTCTCACTGTTAGGGCTTTCGTGTGTAAGCCCTGGTGGAATTTTAGTTAGCTTCATCGAGGGATCAAAGACATGCTGATACTGGTGTCTACTATTTTCTGGATTTATTACTCACCAATCAAAAAACATTTTTTTAATCGGTCAGTTGAATAATATAAAAATTGGGGAAGGGAGGAGCTAACTGCAGAGAACTTCAAATCTCTCGGGAAGAATCTAGTGAAAAATCTAGTTGGAAAGTAACCCAGCCGAAAAACCCAGGAAAGAGATTTAGGATTCTGGCTCTGAAGAGGACACCTCTTCCGTTCGTAGGCGGAGATCGTTCCGCGGAAAATGATCCGGAGGAGCCGAGGGAAAACGAGAGACCAGGGGAGACAGGCTAGAAAGAGAGGAGAGACAGTGTCTTGGACAAGACTCGGTGAACTTGACCTGGATCCGCACACCGTGCACGGGAGAAAGAATCGTTCGTCGTCGGCCTCTCCTTCTCATGGAACGGAGAAAGGAGAAAGAGCGGGATGGAGGAAATTACTTTCGATTTCGAGCTCTTGGGATCGGTTACACTTTCTCCCCATCGTTGCTGCTGCCTTCGTCGAGGTCGTCGACGCCGGCTTCCTTCTTCCTCTTTCACGGCCAAGTCCATCGTTACGTGACTCTTCCGCAGGTCAAGGCCGGGCCTTCAATGACCTCAGCCTTGCGGCAAGTTCACGATCGATCGGTTTTACGGGCGACTTTCGACTGGATCGCGTGGACTCGCCTGACGTTACCTCGGAAGAGCGATTCCAACAGAGAACGATGGCCGGGAGCACGGTCGAGGGACTTCCGGCGACTGGAAGTTACTGGGCGTCTCTCAGGTTGTGCTATTCGAATGAATAGTGTGCGATAGATTTGATTGTTAGTGAGATTCATCCTTGGAATACTGGTCTTCTGAAAGTGGTAGAAGCGAGTCATAATGGTCGAATGTATAACAGATTTTCTTATCTTTTTGTTAAGAATTTTTTAAATCACGATATGTATCATCCCCACCACTTTAGATTTTATAACAATAATCAGTAGATTGCGGACCTTTATGCAAAATAAAAAATGTTTGCATTGATTGCAAGACACAGAAGCCAAATAAAAATTTCAGTCTTCTTTTGATTATCTTGTTAAGGTGAAACTACACTGGTGGCCTTAAATCTTTTTAATACCTCCACTGTTTTAAATTGTACGTATCCATTTTTGTCATAAATGCATAAAATCCGCAGTCTAGTAATCAGGTACCTGGGTATCCAGTTGTAATCTCTTTTTATGACTTTTTAAACATTTTGGTTGACAAACAACAAAATTATTATGTTTTTGGATGAGATTAATTTGAGGCATAGAAATATGCATTGAAATTACAAAGTGAGTTATTGAATATCGTAGGAAATTTTGGTCGTTGACATAAACGTTGTGCTTTTCTCTTAATAATTTGAATAAGTTATAAATAATATATTGGAGTCTTTAAGATCTTTTGATATTGTTACCGTTCCGTTCCTCCACAGTTAATCCACAGTCTATAGATAAGGGTTTAATGAAACAAAGAATGAATAAAAGACATTGATGAAATGAATTCTGAAGAATCAGAGGTACATTTGTACGAAACATTTTGTACAAACAACACAATGTACATTTATATATACGAAACAATAACATTTTACACAAACAAACCACAATGTACATTTTGTACATTTGTACATTAACCCCTTCCCCTGTAGGGGAATGTTGTAACATCGTGTCTGACTCGTGATGAAGATTCTGAACAGAGTTATAATTTTCTGAACAGAGCTATAAATTTAATATGTATACTACTAATTTCCTTTAAACCGAAATAAAATTTTACTTTGGTTTTGTTAATGTACAGTTATTGGAGAATACGTAAGCATACAATAGATATAAATTTTTTCCTTTTTTAGGAAAGTATACGAACTACAAAAAAGTTCTAATCACTGAAACCGTAAAATAAATCGTAAGGCAAGAGGTTAATGTAACCAGCAATATTATTTTGTTCGGTACAGATGTGCATGTAGTAGGTGCACGCACCAGTCAAGGTAAAATCGAGAACACAGGCATTTAAGAGCTCGTCTGGTCGTTGGAATCTCGAGCTTTAGCAGTGCAATCCCCCGTAAAGCTGTGACGTAACGCGACCCGAGGAGTGATTTAACCGAAACGCGTGGGTGGCGCATTAAGCAACCGTGAATGCAACTTAAACAAGTGCAAGTGCACCACTCGAGCACGCCACTTTTCGCGCGAAGTGCACCGACATGGCGGCGATCATGGCGAGTTGACGACCGACCTTGCGACGTTTCACGCGTCTGCGAATTGCATTCCCCGCGACAGAACGTCACTCGCTCCGTTGCCCGAGAATATTATCGATCTCAAATCTCATTGGCATCATTCGATCGACGGTATTATGTATTGCTCGCCGCTGAGCACTCGTTACTCAACTGCATTTTAGATTACGTTCGAAGAAAATAATGTGTTATAATAGATTCTCCATTTTTGATCAATGGCACGTAAGATCGTGATGGGAGCATAAATAACTTAGGATAATTACTTTTTAGAAACAAAATTCTGGAAGCTGTTTCACAAGTTTTTAGTGGCTTTATAAGTCTTTTTAATGGAGTTTTAGCTGAAGCAACTTAATTGCTGTGAGGACATAAATTTTTATTAAAAGTATTTTTGTGTGGGCGAATAACTTCTTCCTAAATAACGGACTACGGATTTATATTATTACGACAATGACGTTACAGGAATTGTTATTAAATGGGAACGCAGGTATAGTATAATATCAGATATTTCGAGAGATACAATAGAATGCAGTATTTCCAGTTCGAGCATAAATAGACCCTGTTCGATTGCAGACACAAATTCGTAACAGGAAATATCCTGCTCTTATTCTGAGAATCGCAAGTTAAACGAGAAAGTTAATATTCTCAAATAACAAAAGATATTTTGTGACGTATTTAATATCGTTTTCTGTACTATTAATATGACGTTTACGACATTGATGTAACTCGAATGAATCCATGATGAAATAGTGAATGGAGGTCTGTGAGTTTTGGAATTCATTCATCGTCGACTCACAAATACCGGAGCTTATGCAAGACTTCTTTGACGCTTTCCATAGAATGTTTATTTGTACATTCGGCCGCGAGCTGCCGTTTCCTAATCGCTTTGTTAATTACATCAATAACACCGCTAAATTCTGAGAACTTTCTCACTTGCCGGGGGCAATTAATTTAAAAATGGTGATCTAATAATGGCGATTATTAACTGTATTCAGTCATTACCGTAAACAGCCATATCCAAATGAAGAATCAGCCGGCGCACACGAGAAGCATTCATGAATCTGGGAAGAACTATGCAAATGTATTGTAATTTTTTACATTCAATTGGAAGTTATAGGTGAAGGTAACGGGGAATGGCAAGGTGCTACGATTGCTTTATTCAAATGTGATCGTTCACAGACAGGTAACAGTTACTTTATCACTGTGTCAATGAGCTGTGCAATGACCTTACGAGTCTAGTATCTTTATTCATACAAGTAAACGCTACACGATTTTCTTTTTAATCATATTCTCTATTATTCTCTAATATACTATATTGCTTTTATTATGTTAATTTTGTTTTATTATTACTCAGTTCCTGGTGATTAATTATAATTGAAAGTTGTTCAATTAAGAGGCTCAATGGATGTAGATAGAGTAAGATTAAAATTCTGTGTGAGAAGTTTGATGAACAATTGTCTGAATTGTGCTAAAATTTTCGATTCGCATAATAAACATGGAAGTACGTAATAAACATAAACCACGAATGTTTCAAAGATTGGACTGCTTACTAACTTTAGTACAACAAATTACTGGGTCAGAAAAACATAAATTTCCTAGTAATTTGTCGTGCAACTTCACTGAATGTCGATTGCTTCTGAAACCCATGTCGCGGAAATCGATTAACATACTGCCGGTAATACACTATGAAAGGTACTATCGTTGGGAAAGCGCTATTCAATGCGTCGAGATTGGGGAGTGTTCGTTAATCAAGGTACGTGTACACGATTATAAGCTTCCGGGTACAAACCTGGTGTTTAGTACCTCGAGATATGCTAGACACAATGTGGTTTAAAAGAAGCACTTCATGAATTATTCTTACACGAGAGAACAATTTCTCAGTGTCGAGCAACAATGTTTTTAACTCTTTAAAAAATTTCCTTTTCGTGAAAACAATGATTCGATTCGAATGAGTAACTGTTATATTAGTAGGCAGCAGATTTTATGCGTTTATGACAAAAATGAGTAGATGTAATTTAAAACAATAAAAACATAAGAATAAAAATATTAAGAATATTAAGAACATTTTTATTTCGCATAAAGATCCGCTGTGTATACATTAGAAATAACAAAAATATGTTGGTAATCCTTAAGTGGCACAATGATTACTCAGATTACGAAGTATCGTATTCTGAGCTTTTTAAAATCATGTCCAAATTTTCTAAGATACTATTAACCCTTTGAACTCGGAGCTATTCTAATTCGAAAACCGAATTTTTTTTCCGGCCTGAAATATTTCCATTTTATATGATTTTCTTAATTTTATCGTTACAAAATTGATGTAATACCTCACAATACTCTCAGTAGTTTATGAAAATATGAAATACGTTTAGTAATTTATTGAATACAAATTTAATAATGCGGCAAATATTTTGAATAATGGTACAAGAATAAATAGTGGTGCCTCGGAGTCACTACTCGAGTGCAAAGGGTTAACAAGTATAATTTAAGAATAAATAATCCGAACGTTCTGACGAGGTTAAAGGAATTTCATATTTGCAATTACCGTGCAATAGCGAAAATAATTTCGCCATTTCGGGGTTAAAAAAGTTGATAATAAAGTTGTGAAAGATGCTAAGCACCGTCAACAGTTCTGAGAAAGTCCTGTGGTCCGAGGGTTAATAGATAAACGACGTCTCAGTCAACCGTGGACAAGCTGAACCCATTCGAAGCCCCGTAACATCTTGTCGCACGTTTCAATTCCTCGGCTTCTTTTATTTTTTCAATCTGTGTCGGGTTCTTCCGGTCACGGCGGGTCGTGAGACGCAGCAAATGTCTTGTCCCCTGACGTGACGGAGTTTCATGGACTTTCAGGATGCTTTTCCACGAAAGAGGGTAAATTCTGCGAGATAGTTCTCGCAAGGGGGACGAAGGAAATCAATAGCGTTGCTAGGGCTGGCCGGAGAGTATGGGACGATGATGCTTTTAAAGCCCAAGCATCCGGAGCTCTCTCTCTCTCACTCTCTCATCCCACTCACTCACTCTCTCTCTCTCGCTCTTTCTCTGTATACGCAGAATGCTCTTAACATACAGCATCGCGGGATGCCTTCCTTTCAAATATTCCGCTCCGGGAAAATGTAATTCCATAAAATCGGCATTAATCAGGGGACAGCGGCGACCGTTTCGCTTGGATTCCTTTTTGTGTCTGTCACGGGATTACGCGTGTCCTCTCGTGCCGACCCCGTAAATTTCATTACTGGCCCCGGGATTTTATCACGACGATAGAGCGCGACAATCTCAATCATTGTGAAAGGATACGGGCCCCTATGCATGATTTTAAAACGATGACGGAATCTCTACAACGGGCAGAGATAAAACGGACGGGTTGCTGACGCGATTCTGTGAGCTTCTGTTCGTATATGTGCCTATAATTATGGAAGTGGTCTAAGTCCAAGTTTAAAAAAAATGAGTCTATCAGTTACTTCACATCACATTATTTTAAACTAAATTATTTCAATGTAATTTTTACGATATTGTAAAAAGTGAACTGTTAGATAGTGCTTGTTATTTCAACATTATATGGAATTCATTTAGTGTTAATATCCTTTTCCTTTAAATATTTTGGAACAAGAAATATATGATTTAGACCACTTTGTATAACATATGATTTAGACCACCACGTATACGCCTATATTATACATTAAATTTTCGTCTAATGTTTCATATTTTCTACTAAATTAACCCTTTGCACTCCAGCCTAGTGACTCATATAGTACATCAACAACTCCAGCATTATATTAATTACAAGTGTATATATATTTTGTTTTATTGAAGCAACCGTATTTTTTTATTATATATATAATATAATAAATAATAAATAATATATATATAATAAAAAAAATACGGTTGCTGCAATAAAACAAAATATTTATTCCTTAGCTACATTCTATAAAACAAGTTCAAATTTATAAATCTTCAACAAAATTAAAATTTTATGTTTGAAGTTCAAATGTCGCATTATCGGTGACAACGGAGTGCAAAGGCTTAAAATTATTTACAATGTGGGTTGTCATTGTGCACTATAGAAATTTGCTATTTGTTTATACACAATAAAATCAGAATGATTTATGAAAAATAGAATATACAAAATGTCATCCAATGAAATACTTACAATATCTGACGAACTGCTGTAAATTGAATAAAAATGGACGATGAACGAAAATATTCGATTTGTAAAAGGGGTAGATTATAAACGAACGGTAAAGTACAGGGTAAAATAAACGGATTCTTTTTGACCGAGTGGGATTAATGGTCGCTGCCCAGTCAAAATTCCGTATCCTAATTGCCAGCGTAATTGGAAAATCGACCCTCGACTTTTCCTATGCCCCTCGCTCCCCCCTCGATGACGTCTCCCATTTCTGAAGTGTCACCAGCCAAAACAAACCCTCGAAATGAAAAACGACTTTAATCTCAACCTGAGCCGTCGATTTCAAGGGGTGGCTCTCGCGTGTCATGTGTTCGCGAGGGTGAACAGGAGGGTCCGTGGAGTCTGGCCTCGAGTTTCCGGTGACAATAACACTGTACTGAAATTTTTGGCAATTTATGGCACGCTGGGATAGGAAGAAAAAATTACTTCTAGCGACACTTCTGTGCTCGTTAAATAGTTGAATAGGAAAATCCATCATCGCTTGTGTCTATTGTTATGGGTGTCTCTTTATTATGGTTTTTATAAGGGGACGTTTGGAGAGATGAAATACGGGAAAAAATTTATCCTATTACGTAGTCGTTGTAGTCAATGGCTTCATAACTAGGATTAGGATGAAACTTCATTTAGGAAATATTCGCAACAAAAGTTTTTTGAATATGAGCGGATGTGTGGTGGGCAGAGTTGGGCAAAAATTTTTTTTAAATAAAAATTTCGAATAAAGTGGGTTTGAAACCCACTTAGAAAAAAACCACTTTATTCGAAATTTTTATTTGAATAAAATTTTTGCCCAACTCTAGTGGTGGGTAGTGATGGGCATACAATATTCTGTCTTGCTTGTTTTCAAGCAAATTAATCAACACTGAAGTTCAAATCAATTCGATATTTATTCGAAGTCAGAAAGTCTTGAAACTGTTGAAACTCTTGAAAGTTTCGATCAAGACTTTCAAGACGGATAAGCTTGTCGATGTGCTACCTCCTTTCCGATCTCAATGACCTCGAAATATGTTATCAAGGTGCCAGATTAAAACGTGTGTCCCTACTCTACCACGCGTGTCCCCCTTCTACGATGCTACGTCACGTGACGCGTTTCATCTCTGTCGTGCATGTGTCCGGTACTGGCAGAGAAAGGGTACCTTTTTCCCCTGCATTCGTGCACCCTCCCCTCATCTGGCGACTTTGACTAGAACACACTTATTATTTCTTATTTTATGTGTCTTATAGTTGTGTCACATGGTGTAGGAGCTGCCAAGCTCTAGCTGCGGGATTCCCACCGCTCGCGGAGCAGCTGATCGATCAAAGCTCGAACAAAAGTCGTGTCACGTAAATCCGCCCGCACAATCAGACCATCCCGTGGCCTGTCCCCCGCGAAAATTTCGTTTGGACCATCTGCGAGGTCCCGGCGCCGTTAATTCCCAGGAAAATTCTCGGCGTATTCCCGTAACAACTGCCACGTACACGCGGCCGAAAATCCACGGGCTGATCCGTGAGTTCGACGACGGATCCCATTTAGCTCTCGCAGCTGTCTCATCAGCTCATTGATCCCGATTAATCCGTGAGCGACTCGATCACAAAGGACCTCCCCAAATGCGGGGGTGGCTCCGTGACATGTGCGAGCAGAATAAGGTGACGTCAGCCCGACCCGGTATTCAATCGCAAAATCATGAAGGGACCAGGAGATCGTTCGCGGATCGGCCGAGTTTTTCTCGAACGGGGCGCGTGTGCTCGTCAGATTTTAGGGGAAACCCCGAGGACACCCGTCACGCGTTAATTGCGCGGGTATACTCATTAATTCCATCGATCGGTATCTGTCTGTGCGGTGGCTCGACGGTCATCCGGCTGGAACGTATTCGACGCCGACGCGAGGGATGAAAGCGTTTCAGTTGCAAAGGCGCATTCACGCGGCTCGATTCGCTCGATTTGTATGACCATTGAAGAAATTACGCAACGCACGCTCCTGGAAATCAGGCTCCACCGAACGGAAGCCTTTGAGCCGGCTAAGTGTCGGATTGCGCCCCATGCGGCACCACTGATAAAAGTTTACTCCACGCTTAACCCTTTGCCGGATAAAATGTACTCCCTGTTTTATTTCAGAACATGCTACATCATGTTCTGCATCGATTGTGGGAAGTAGTAGTTAAATAAAAATTAATTTTATACCTTAATACAAGGAACATGCTTCACTTCAGGATTGTTTAGGGATTTTATGCAGAGTGAAGGCATTGAACATGTTCAGGTCGCTATCGGGACACCTCGTGCTAATGGTCAAGTGGAACGGTACAATCGTATCATCGGGCCTATGTTATCAAAATTGAGAGTAAGTCCGGGAAAATGGGATCGAGTACTAGAGCTGGTAGAATTTGCGATAAATAACAATGTTTGCCGTTCAACAAATGAAACTCCTTGTAAATTGCTTTTCGGAAGGAACCAGTTCGGAGTAATAAATGATAAATTACGAGTATTTGAAGCACAGAGAAATGAAGAAAGAAATCTGGTGGCAACGCTAATGCAGCTACACAAGCTATTCAAAAAGTTCAACAAATGAATAAACAACGTTGAAAAAGCAATTTAATTTAATTTCCCAAAACGTCGTCGACTATAATGTAGTCTTTTTATGTTGGAAACAACATAACAATATCTTAAATTTTTTATATTTTTCACTGTTTCATATTTCACCCAATTAATTTCTTCATACATTCATAAAAGTCCGAAATAGGTTCACTAGTTCATCAATGGAAAGTTATAAGGTAAACAATATTATCAAATGGTGTTTAATATTGTATTAGAAATTGTTCTGCTATATTATATACAGTTTCTGATATATTTGGTCACAAAAATGGTTTGCATCCCTCACCGTAGGCAATATTTCCACCCTCCGAAAATGGATGACTGTAGATATAACGAAGTACATGTCAAATATTGATATTAAAAGTGTATCGAAATGGATGCCTGTATATTTTTATCCATATATTTGTCCTGAACAAATGAAGTCTGTAAGCAAATATTTATTTAAAAATGATCATTTTACTAGACACTAAACAAAATTAGAAGACCAATTTTTTGCATGACAATTGTATTCGAAAATATTTGTGGACAAAGGTTCTTTGACGAATTTTCGTCAGAGAATTAAATTATTACTGATGTACATAATTAAATTATATGTTTGCAACTTTAGAAATTAGATGTGTAGTCCTAATGTTATCGATATGAACCAATTGAGATGGTTTATAATTTTTAGAAGTTTCGAATTAAATGTTTTCATACACATTGACTTCAATTGTTTGCAGTGCATTTTCTGAAGGTAGTCAGTGTTTGGAGCTCATTGTATCTTTTATGTCATCCTCTTGCGTAGAGACTCGTGGCAGGGATCGATGATCTTGATCTTGATCATTGACGCTGGCGATTATGCTTGAGCTGGTTAAACGAAGCTCCGAAAAACCGAGCGTTTTCCGTTTCAACGCCTCCGAGCGCAAAGCCGTGAACTTGGCTCGTAAATTACGGGCAGCGTTCGTCTCCGGTTCTCCTGAATGGAGAACGCTCGAAATTAGGTGTATTTACCTGTTTTCGAGGCTGGGTTTAGTCGCTCGGCCAAGTGTAACTATTTCATTTCGACGTTTACGAGGAAATTACTCCCGCTAACGCCCGGACTCCTGGTAATTTCGCGTCATTTTACACTCCTACCATAAACTCGAACCACCATTGGAATTACACGATGACTGGCTGTCGATCATACCGTGATTTATCGCGGCGGAGCACTGTTCACCTTACTTGATCGATGTTTACTGTATTTTTCTCTCTCCGATTTTTTTCTTAATATTGCGAATGTATTATTCATCGACGTGGAACGATGAGATTATAAATGAAATATGACTCCAAAAATATGAAAGGAGGAATACCCCTCGCTCTCCATCAAACCACGGCATACAATAAAGTTCGTATGAAAAAGGGACGGAAGCAGGGGTTGATGTACCAGACTCGTTCGCCTAACTGGAGAACCTAGCGCTCCCTTCTTTGCGCTTTAATACCTCTCCTCGTGTCAACAGCCGGCATCATGAAATATTTTCTTCCTCGATAAACAGAACATCCTTGAGACTCGTCGTAATAAAACTTTCCACGTGAACCATCCCCCACGAAGCTAGTTAAATGCTGTTCGACATTAAAAAGAAGTCCTCCGAAGTCCTGGGCGCCGATCATGTCAAGTGTACTCGCAAATATTAGCCAATTCTGCATTCAGATCCCCATTTAGTTCAATCATTAGCAAGAATTCATTTCAAGCTTTTTAAAAAAAAAATCACAAAGATTTTAACTCGGCAATTAATAAATATTTTCAAACAAAAAAGATGTTGGTATACTCTCTAACATGTATTATGTTAAACGCGAAAATATTTTTTGAGTAAATCTTACGGTTATTGAGAAAGAAATTCACGAAATCCATTTTATCAGGATGAAAATTCACGAAATCTTATAACAAGGCTATAATTCTGTAATTAATAAATATTCTCAAATAGAAAAACTGTGGTATACTTTATAAAATATATCGTTTCAAATATGAAAATATTTTTTGATTAAATCTTACGGTTATTGAGAAAAAAATTCACGAAAATCATTTTAACAGGATGAACATTCACAAAATCTTTGAGCAGGACTCTGTAATTAATAAATATTTTTTCAATGGAGTCTCACGGCTTTCGAGAAAAAGATCGCCGAAAATCAGTGATTTCTCGACAGCCCCTTAACGGAATTAGCCGCTGCGTGCCGTGTCACGACGGCGATCGTTAAACGATTACTCCGAGCTGAACAAGGGAACGAAGGAGGGCCTTTTCCCTTGTCACGGACATGCACGGCGGCTTAAACGATAACAGAGCGGAAACGCGTCGAAATCAAACGGCAACCTGTATTGCTGGCACACAAGGGTGCAAGGAGCAGTGGCAGAAACGAGGCGCGAGTGGCACGACGACGGCGCGTGGACAAACCACGGACGCATCCGTGGGCCTCTCTTCAGCATCCACTTCACGTCAAAGACCTCCTCTGCTTCCGACTCGCTCCTTTTATTTGGTAATCAACCTTCGCCCCGTCGTCCTTCCGCTCCCGGCCCCCCTTGCAAACAGAATCACCCTCCGAAAGACGAATCAATTTCTCGACGGTGAAAGAACGGGAAGAAAGCCGACGAGGGTGGTGCTGCTCTTCATTCTTCGAACTTGACGTCTTTTTCCCCCGTCCGTTTCGATTGTGCGAAACCCGAGGAGCGCCACGGTTTCTCGTTAACTTGATTTCTTCGGCCCTTTGTCCGTGGCGAGCTGACACTTGTACCCGCATTAATTTCTCTTCCGACATTGTTACTCATTTATTCTTTGAATTTGTATGGCGATCTATGTAATCTGTCTTTGGCTGACTAGTGCATCTCTAACATTGTAAGTATGTTTTTTATCGTTTATTATTTTAACATTTTAATGGGTGTACTGCTTCCTCTCAGATTATGAAGATTCGCACTAGGATCCTTCTAGGAATGCTGTAATTATTTAAATATAAACAGACAAATTTTATGCATTTATGGCGAAAATAAGAAGTTCAAATTGTTTTTTAATTTTTATGCATTATTATCAATTTAGTAAAATTATAGTAAAAGATACATTTCTATTCATCTCTTGATTCAGATAATTTTCATTTTGCGTAAAGGTCAACGTAATTGCAAGGAACAGAAATTAAATGAAAATGTATCTCTTCTTTTAATAATTTTAGTAAAACGAAAAGAATGTCAACCTTCTTAAATTTCACATATTCATTTTTGTCATAAATGCATAAAATCCACAGTCTGATCATAAGCAAGATATAATAGTTGCTCATAACTGCATTCGCATTTTCTCAAATCATTATCGCACGGCGCTCATATCGGTGAATCTGGCATTCATTTAGCAGAGCCATCGAGCTCCGAGCATTCAATCAAATGAAACAAGTGTTCGGCTCCGCGAGCTCTCAACTTCATCCTTCTCATTCCGGAAATTTGATATCTCGATTGGCACGCAACTTCGACCGCGGTTTCGATTCTTGGAAAAGACCGATAATCCCCCGTGTAAGTGACCGAGTCCTTCTGTTACGCCCGTAGATCGTCGCCACAATGTATTAGAGAGTAAATCGCGGGATCGTTTGAAAAATCGGCATTTCTGTCCCGGAATGATAATAGTCTACCGGGATCGTCCTTGCACTCCTCGCGGCAATCATGCACTGATCATTATCATTACGTAACAGTTTATTCTACTAAAAATCGTCAATGTGCACGTTCGAATTTTGTAGAATTAGAATTTTGTCATTTTGCACGCTTAAGCATAGAGGAGCGAACCATTTCTTGACGACAAGAAATTACTATCTTTGTAATTTAGTTATGAACAATGTTGACTATTTATATTGGTCGCTCAGTAATAAGTGGAGAACACATGTTAATTTATATAATGTACAAGCGGAAATCGTTGCCAGTAATTTTCCTTCATAAAACTTTTATCGGCTAGATTGGCATTTTCATTCGTATCGATACAGTATCATAGTTCAATATAGATCGATGGATCTTAGAAGTATAATCTCCAAACGATATAAAAACGATACAAAAATCGAACGTGATCCGATTTACAATAAATATTCGATCTAAGAAAACGAGAACTGTACGATCTAAGAAAAACAAATATCCCTTCCATTACGCCGGGAAGGGGCATTAGCGCGGTCGGCGAGTTCACAACAAAAGAGCATAACTGTACGATCTAAGAACAACACTTGACCAAAGTTTGAAAAATTCTGATCAATTTATAACATGAATCTCTAAATGATAAGTAGACTGCGGATTTTATGCATTTATAACAAAAATGGGTAGTTGCAATTTAAAACAGTGGACAGATTTAAATATTTTGAAAACATCGATGCATCAGTTGAAGCTTATGAAGAATGAAAGAAATTATTACTTAGCTCTCGTTTGTTGCAGTTAATGCAAACGATGTTTATTTTACATAAAGTTCCGCAGTCTACAGATAAGTCCAGATTTATTTATTTAACTTTCTTATACAGTGACTCCCACTAATATTTAGTCACTTTTAAAAAGACGATAACATTTTTAATATTATACTATACGATTTGAACTTTTTTTGGGAAGCTAAAGCATTTAGTTTGCTACAGGATATGAAACAAATTTTTTCAAAAATTGCAATTGATCGGAATTGTAGAAAAAATACTAGAAGTGGGATTTTACAACTTTTTTATATGGGCCTAGATTGAAAATTTAAAAAATACGTTTTGTAGATCTGTGTCAATTATATGCACTGTGAAAGTTTCATCGAAATCGGTTGATGCGGAAAAAAACGACAGGCATTGAAAGATGTAAGAATCCTTAGATTTACTGCAGTTATAGGCCGAAAATCTGCAATTTTTACCATCTTTAAACGTTTGTAACTCGTTGCAACGTCGACCGATTTTGACGAAATTTTCAGAATATGTTTAATTGACACAGATCTACAAAACGTATTTTTGAAATTGTCAATATAGGCCCACATAAAAGGGTTGTAAAATGCAACTTTTAGTATTTTTTCTACATTTCCAATGAATTGCAATTTTTGAAAAAATTTATAACTTTCGAAACAACTTTTAAAAAAGTTATCGTTTTTTTAAGAGTGTCCGAATATTAGTGGTAGGTATTAGGTATCAATGAAATTTTGGTTTAATCTGTAAAGTAAAAGGAATTGACGGTCATATGAGCCGTTCACAGGCCAAATCGATTAACTCCACTTTTTATGTAAATATAATATTTTAAAAAGTGTTAAAGCACTTGGTTCAGTCATAACTTTTTTTATTTATAATAAATTTCCCAAATAACACAGATTAACACCATTAAATGACAAAATTTTTTTGTCATTCTGGTTAACTTCAGCTTCAAAATTCTGGTTAACTCCGTACTGTAATGTAAATCGTTGCAATAATGAAATCCACATTCAAAAAATTTTGTTGTTTAATGGTGTTAATCTATATTATTTTGGGAAATTTATTATAAATAAAAAAAAGTTATGACTGAACCAAGTGCTTTAACACTTAATTAAAAATTTTTCAAAGAGTGAAGTTAGTCGATTTGGCCTGTGTGAACGGCTCATATATAGTATGTATATCTTGCAGAAATAGAATTATTATAGAACTTTATCTATCTACTATATCTTTATATATCTAATATAGAACTTTTGTTGCAATAAAAAATATAATTTGAAGACTGATTTTGATGTTATTACTTTTTTTTACTTGTCGATTAACTCCCTTGGTCACCCAAAAGTTGTGATATTAATAACGATTACACCAAGGCTATTCTATCTTATTCATTCTACATGTCTTTATACATATGAAAGCTACATCTGTATTTATGCATTATACAATGTTTATTTCAATATTTATTTTAAAGGGAACTTTGGAAAACAATGTATATTATTTCATCACTTTCTGTTTTATGCAGTTAATCGATTTGGCAAGTGAGCGGCTCAATATACGACTGACGTCTCCATCGATGGAAGAATCGATCGAGTTAGCACCGATCGGAGCCCACGTGATTAGCGAGCGATTCCAAAGAGCACAGGTTCCATAGTAATGGACCGTGAACCACTGTTATTATATTTACTGTAAGAGCTGGGTGCCGGTCGCACTAAATAACAGAAAGTTATTAATACATGCAATTTTACGATTGAAAAAAAGCTGAGAGAGTGAGAGAAAAACGTCGTGCCGGTCGATCGGCTGAAAACGTCCGCGTTAGCGCTGTCTCTCACCACCGGCAAAAACACGAGAGCGTAAAACAACATTGCGAACGGGTCTCGTAAAAAGCCTCAAAACAAGTCCGCATCGTGCCCTGTAATTATCCATTTAATATCGGCGAGCAACGGATGTGGAGCAACCTCTGCCGAGAGGTTGAAAAACCGTCGGACAAAAAAATGGCGGATAGTTATCCACGCGGATACCGTTGCTCGAACGAAACTGTATCAACTCGAACAGTTTCATTCATCGTTTGATTATTCGTGTGGGTTTGCACAGCCAATGGTCGGCCATGGTCTCAGAAGTAATTAATCCTCGGACAACGGACGATTTTTATAGCTATATGTATATATAATTGACAATGCTTAGGACCGTTCAATCAGCTCAAATTAATAATTTTTAAAAATTTACTTTTCGTGATATCTCGTATAGACACATTAGTCTTTCCGATATCCTCAATGAAACTATTTAGTTAGTTTAATTGCCACAAATTGAGTACTTAAATGACAATTTGGATGTTCCCGGTCAAAAATGACTCCGGTACAGCACCCGGAGGATTAACAGACCGCGGATTTGATGCAGTTAGGACGCAAAGGAAAAATTTAAAATATTTATAAATGTCGATATATTATTGTTAATTGATTCGAAAGACTGAAGGAAACTGTTTTTCGCGATTAATGCAAACAGTTGATATTTTGCACAAAAACCTGCTATTGTAATATCGGTTGGGGCGCCGATGTTTTTCAATATGGCGGCGCTGCGGCCATGTTGGATTTTTGCAACTCGATGTTCGTTGGACTACGGTACCGTTCGATCTTTATGAATAGCCGTCGCCTCTCCTTCTTCTACTTCCAGTTTCTATTCTCCATTTTTTATTTCGTTCGTTCCTGATTGTTCTTTCTTTCTGTTGACGAGGCTCGATCTTGGAAATGTTGTTGGCTCATAAAATAAATCAAGCGAAACGAGCGGTGATGAGACTTTAACGCGAGGTCCCGTTTGTCATCCCGTCGTCGTTCGGGGACAATGGGTCTCCAGTTCGTTGGGAATATCGATCGGCGGCGGTGGCTACGGTGCCTTGAACTTGAAGCCATCAGCCGGTGGGTGCTCGGAGTCTTGACTTGTGGCTTTTAACACTGTCTGCGAACTCTGACAGAATTATCGATAGAATAATTTATTGTCGTGGGAGTAATCGACAGAAATTTCTTCTTGTTTAATCCACGATACAGTAGACCCTCAATTATCCGAACATTGGAACAAGAATGTTATATAGTGACTATGTTATACAGTGACTCCCATGAGTATTTTCGTACCCTTAAAATTTTACACTTTAAATTATTATTAGTTCGTAACAATGCAAGTTACGGTATTCTTATGAAGGGGATTGTATACTAGAATAAAATATTGTAAGATCTAAAGGAGGTCCAACCAAATACTAGTTGTTGTAATATTGTATAAGTTGTTATAATATTATATGGGTACGAATACCCATACAGGTAGAGGCTAATTTCGTCATAATGTACCTAAAATTACATTTTTGTAATTATTAATAAAGTTTATATGATTTTGAAAGCTTAGATATTCTAGTATATAATCCCCTTCATAAGAATACCGTAACTTGCATTGTTACGAAATAACAATAATTTAAAGTGTAAAATTGTAAGGGTACGAAAATACTCTCATGGGAGTCACTGTGTGTATATTGTTCATTCATAGGAAAAATGATACAACTCAAAATATATTTCTACAAAAGGTATAACAATAAATATATAACACGACAATTAAATTAAATTAAAAATTAAATTTTTTTCAGTATCTAAATAACAATAAATTATTTGACATTTCTAAGTTGGTGATATACAATTAAAAAAATTGGCAATCTTAGCTCTCCTGTAAAATCTGATTTTTTTATACTTATGTCACTTTTCTTATGAATGAACGGTATAGAAAGTTTAATATTATTGAGGGGAATAGTATCGAATTATTATGAAAATAATTAATTATATAGAATATTTAATATTATTGAGGGGAAAAATATCGAATTATTATCAAAATAATTAATTATATAGAAAATTTAATATTATTACGGATAATATTGAATTATTAAAACAAAATTATTTTACCTAATCGATCTAATATTAGTTCGCCTAATCGAGGTTCTACAGTGTCGCAAATACTATATTACGTATTGTGGAGAAATTCCTAAACCTTCAGTCGACGAGTCCTTCGACCTTCTGTACTAGAAGTCATTTACAGTTCCGCCGAATATTATAATTCGGATTTCTCTAGATTGACCTGTGTATTAGTAGATAATGGAGAATTCAGAAATCCCCAGTTTGCATAATCGAGGTTCTACAGTGTCGGAAATACTATACATATGTGTCGTGGAGAAATTCCTCGTCCTTGAGTCGGCGAGTCCTTCTAGGGTCGAGTACGCCGGAAGTTATTTACAGCTCCGCCGAATATTATTATTTCTTTCATACATGTCGCGGCAGCCTCGAGTGACTCGAGGGGGGGAACAATATTCACTGAATGAAATTCATTGTCTCAAATTATGGAAGCAATTCAATTGTCAACGATAAGGTCGTCCGCAGAGCCACGCCGCGGCGGTATACCCCGAGGAGTTTACAGGTGCAAATTGCAACTCGACGATAAATACAATTTGCAAGGTTAATGACCGTTAAACTGCCGGGCCTCACCTGACAATTATACCGAACAACATAATTCAGCGTCATTATGCACGCCTGGCTGAATAAGAATCCGTGCAAAGAAACAAAGCAGTAATTGCCCTCGCGGACGGCGAAGAATTGAAAACGACCGATAAGGCGGATTTCTCGTGCGTCGACCGATTGCGAATTCTATTGAAAATAGTAGGAAATTAGATTTCCTAGCAAGCACCGGGCAACTGGTACCATTAAAACGGGGATTGGAATTGATCTCGTCGAACACCGTAATGAGATCCTCTATGCGCTGTACTATGCTTTTATCAAACTTATCACGCTCGCTTTTATGCAGAAAAATTATCGGTATTTCAACAAATCTCGTAATAAATAGATTATATGCATTTATATATGACAAAAATGGGCACGTTCAATTTAAAGCAGAGGACACATAAAAATATTTAAGTACATCAACGAATTAGTTTCAGCTTAAATCTTCGAGGCACACGATTTTAAAGAAAATAAAAATCCAAGTTGCACAGAATTTTTTTTAATATCAATATAACTTTAACTTTTCGAGTTGGGTTAAAATATATCCCTCTATGGAACAGTCTTTAAGCACCTAACCCCAATGAGTTAATCGGATAATTAAAAGAATAATACAATTTTTATTTGCCTCCTGTATCCTGCAAACAATGCGAACGTTTTTTATTTTCATTTCATAATGCGAACATTCTTTATTTTCGTTTCATAAAAATGATGTCATAAGAAATTATTGTATAGATATCTTTAGTGGAGCACGCATTACACAAAGTTTAAATAAAATCAATCTTGTCATTTTTATAAGGGAACTAATGGGAATAATTACTTTAATGATCTTGGTTATTGTAAATTAAAACTTCCTAAAAACGTCGGCATTAATTTTAGAATAGTTTATCCCAAATGGATCGTCGTTGACAATTATTTGTTTGCATCCTACAAATAATTAAGCATCTAATCTTATGTATTTATTTAATTGGAAAATATTAATTACCAGACAGACCGATGTAATGAACGAAGAGTTTACACTGCGCCGCGATGTGCATAATAAAGAGACGAGGAGAAAAAAGTTTATTACATATCCTTCTGTTAAAATCAGACTATTAATTTCGAGAAACGTAATCGATTGATCACTCGGCTAATAGCTGTTCCAACAAGTTTAGTTCTGTTTCTATTTCTGATGTCTGTTAGCTTCCCGTGATACAACATTTTGTATCTTCATTTGTAATTTAAATGTAATCTATTATACCGATAACGGAACACTTTGAGATTTCAATGCAATATCACTTCCGCGATCGCTTCTGGAGGTATTGGATCTTGTTGCATTCATAAATACGAAAGCAGTGTGAACTAGCATGTATATAAGACTCGAGAGAGTAAAATAAATGGCCCGACTCGCGTTTAATCGCTTGTTTCCGCACTTCACGGTTACGCGAGGTTGCCAAAATTGTTATTAATAGTATTAGGGTAGCGTACTGCATATCTATCAAACTCTCGAAGCAACGTTCAAGATGCACATTCATTTCCCGCGTTGATTTGACGTGGTTGATAACATCCTGCTTCATGTAATCGAAAAAACACAAGCATTCGCCACGCTGAGATTACCAGGGGCTTCTATTGTTCACTTCTGTGAAACTGAATGACTAATGTTTAATGATTCTCGAAACATGCTGATAATTCTATTGTGACTCTTTTATCCTATTTATGAATGAATCGGCTGGCAACCATTCAATCGATCGCTGTACGATCGATTGTACTTTAATCTTCTATTCGCGCGCCATTAACTGACTATGGGTAATTATTCGATTAAAAGAATCGTGTAATCTGTGCAAAATATGCCTGTAAGAAGATTTTCCTGTAGAACTAATCAGACATGGATCCCAATTAATATTTCTTGTTACGGATTATGTTAAATAATTAGTTGAGAACTGATTATTATAATCGAGCTGAGAGTATTCATGCAGATTCGTGTCTTTATGGACTATTTTTTATGTACGCGAAAGATAATGTCGATTCTCACGAATGAATTTTATTAATTAATTCACCTGTTTAGATTTCTTTCAACTGCTCATGAATATAAATGTTCAGAGGATACTCGTGCTCGAAGGAAGAGGTTCTCCATGTTTCAATTTACAAAATTTGTTTTTAGATTAGTCGGGGAAATTGTGAATTCGTAGAAATTCTGAAAATAGAGCTTATTGGCTTCATTAAAAATTATTCCATTTATAATAGAGAGGAGGACATCGTTAATATTAATGAGGAAAAAACTTGTTCCAGTTACCAGTTAAATTTTCCATTTTTATGCGAATTCTATTAAAGCTCAAACTTTTCTTCGCCTGTTCTCATTCGAATCTCTGTGAAAATAATTTTCGAAAAAAGTTTGTGGTCCACGTTCTAAACGGAACCCATTAAGAACCAATTAAGAACTTCGATAACTTTTCAACCTATTAAAAAGCCTCCCCGAGCCGCTGCTTCGCCACCCAAGTTATAAAAATTCGAATTCCAGCACGGCGTTCTCTTTGTTTCGGAAACCTGAAGGATCTCTGCTTCAGATACCCGGGATTTCCTACGATCGCGGATGATTCAGTCTCACAAAGAGGATCGAAACGACCTTGGCAGATGTGTCCTTCCAGAGAGCCATCACTCCAGCATGTACGCATTCCGAGAAACAGACGGCCGACCGTCTTAAAACCGCTGATAATTAGCGAGGACTCAAATTTACGATCATTAATAAGTGCCGACGTCTCGCGGAAGCTGCTCGATGTAAGAATGAAGCAGCGAAGAGAAGAGGATACCACAAAGGACAGGGAAAGAGAATAGAAGAGAAAAGGATATTGTATTGCGAATCGAAAGGGCCCAACATTCGATCGCTTCCTGTTGTGGTTTGAATCGACGCGGTGTGCAGAGACGATGCTCTGATAAATGAGAAATTCCCGGGGGCCGATTTTCCTGGCTGGTATCGATCCGGGGAACGAGTTCACGGACCCCTACGCGCTCTCGCACCCGTAACGTCATTACGAGAAACACGATCCCCCAGCCCAACGCAAAATTGCCAGCAGTTTTTCCAGCCATCCACTGAACGCTGCAGGCGAAACTACCCTGGAAACGGACGATCCTTCCGGGGTGATCCGCGGGATGGCAACCTGCAGGATATCTCCATGCACGCGCGAGCATAAGCGCGATCCCCGACCACCGTATTTATGAACGTCTGCGGTTACGTTTCAGATGCCTCGCCTCGCGCAGAAACGATTGCGGATCTCGCCGACCTCCAGAGGCACCGCAGGAAGGTCGAGGAGGACGGAATCTGGACGGAAAATTGAAAAGTTGTTTATTAGGAGCGTTTCATGCTTTCGGGACAAAAATGAGTGAGTGGAAAACAAAATTACATTTTCATCCAGATCTCATTTATTATGATCAATTCTAACTATTTATGTTTGTATATATTTTTATTAACATTCTATATTTGAGTAAGGTGGAGTAAGGTGGGGTAAGTGCGTAAACGGGGCAAGTGCATTAACTGGTTATTTTTATTATAATATGAACGAAATTTCTCTAGCTTATATTTATTAATGTAATATAAGTTAGTATGAACTATTCGACATAGATGCAGGGTTGCGAATCGCGGATTAACCCTAATCCAAACCCGGTTAACCCGCTCGGAGCGGGTTACTAGTTACAAATTACATAAGACAGATACTCTAGACTCTAGACAGTTTACTCAAGAGATGTACGAATATACATGTATTACGAAAAAAAAGAGATCTCTCTTGTATTGCAGTTTTCCTTTCCCCTTTAGTTTCGGATGTCTTTTTTGGTTTTTTATTGTTTCGATTAAAATAAAATAAAATAATCTAAAAATATATCTACATATATTTTGGTATCGTACACACATATATTTTTTAAGCAAAGATACTTTTAATATTTAAATAAAAATACATTTTTTAAAAGTACCACGTTTTTAAGACTGACTAAAAAGTATAAAATAATTTTTCCTAGCCCCATACAGATAGACCTGAAACTTTTTGAGATTGTGAATTTTGAATAGCTATGAAAATACTTGTAAGATTTAAAACGAAAACCGTGGGGCGCATGCAATAGATAATTGATGCATGAATAGTTCACCTAAATCACTAACAATTTTATTGCACTGCAAATGATATGAACTGTTGTGTGAGTTTTCTCAACGGCAGCTCCTGCCTTACTATTATCTTGCGCCCTACGTTTTTCGTTTTAAATCTTACAAGTATTTTCATAGCTATTAAAAATTCGCAATCACAAATTTTCAGGACTATCTGTATGGGGCTAGGAAAAATTATTTTATACTTTTTAGTCCGTCTTAAAAACGTGGTATATTAAACATTATTTTTTATTTAAATAATTTGTATGATAAATTTTAACTAGGATTTACGTAGGATCATTATGTATGTTTGTATACACATTTTTAATAACGTTCTATATTTTAGTAGATTATAATACATTCAGGTACATTATAAATAATATACATATTTTCATCCAGATCTCATTTCTTATGATCAATTTTAACTATGTAGGATCACTATGTATGTTTGTATACATTTTTAATAACGTTCTATATTTTAGTAGATTATAGTACATTCAGGTACATTATAAATAGTATACATATTTTTATCCAGATCTGATTTCTTATGATCAATTTTGCCTATTTTTATACATTTTTAATAATATTCTATATTTTAGTATATTATAGTACGTTCTAGTACATTACATTTCATTCTAGAAAAATTCAAGCGTAAAATAAAAGAGGAACTAATTGATTTTTCTGCTTTTGAAATTTTTACGAACTCAAATGACTGCAGAGTTTCAGCATTTTTTCTCGACTTTCAATCTGATCTATTAAAAAGGCGTCTCCTCTTTAGAACGATCTCTGGAAAGTTGATCTGCAAGTTTTCATCCCGGTCTTATGGTGCTTAAATGACGAGTCGATTTAATTAAACATTAACTCGGAATGGCACTAATTATGTGATTCTTAGTTTTCACTGCAACTTACTTTGATATGGTAAGAGTGGACATATTTTAGAATTACTGTGCCATAAATACTATTCACTGATGTTAACCTACAAACTAATAAATTCAATTAAATTAAACTAAAATAAAAAGTCGAGCACATTTAGACCATGTTACGTAATGCTTTAATCTATTATACTGTCAGCTCGTAAAGAGGTAAATGAAGTGTTCTTTACCAGCACTACAATTGCCGGAGAGTAAACTAGGCGGAACGTTTATAATTTTCTAGACGAATGACAAAGCGTGCTCCTTAAAACTTCCTCGAACTTTTAGCACGATACTAGCACGAATAAATGAATTTACTTCAGAATTTCTTGCAAAATTATATTCACGATTCCAGCGATGATAGAACGAACAATTTAAAGTAATTCATTCTCTCCGGTAGAGATCTAGCGTAGATTTAAAAATTGTCACGCGTGTACAATGTACAGAACGCACTCGAAGTGATTCAGCGTAACTGGAAGGAACAGAATGAAAATGTATCTCTTCTTTTAATAATTTCAGTACAAGAAAAAGAATGTTATAAACTCCACAGTCTGATCATAAGTAAGATAAAATGTATTTCTTCTTTTAATAATTTTAATAGAACTTCTTAAACACCTATTTATTTCTGTCGTAAATGCATAAAATCCACAGTCTGATCATAAGCAAGATAAAATGTATTTCTTCTTTTATTAATTTTAGGGGAACGAAAAGAATATCAACATTTTTAAATGAATTTACTTCAGAATTTCTTACAAAAGTACATTCACGATTTCAGCGATGATAGAACGAACAATTTAAAGTAATTCATTCTCTCCGGTAGATCTAGCGTTTTAAAAATTGTCACCCGTATACAATGTACAGAACGCACTCGAAGTAATTCGTCACGCGAGCCAGCTGGCTAGGAGAAGATAAGGATCGCATGCAGGAGTGGAAGGACAACATGATGAATCATTTAAACGACGTAGCAATTAAAAAGTTAGTGTAAACTAAGTTCTAGGGTTAATAGAGAAAAGAAAACGACAGTTCGCAACGAGCGGGCACAATGGTTGCGCGGTCCTCGTACCGCGCGCGCGCGGAGCCGTGAGACATAAATTTCTTCAGCGGCTTAGAAGCTACAATTCAGGATCTTGATATCCTGGGACTTAGGATCTTGATGTTCCTCGTTTCTCAGTTTTATCGCGCAGGTACGATCCCGTGGCGTATATGCGGGAAAATGAGTCATCGACGCCGACCGAAGGAAATGAGATTCGAACGTGGTAGCGCGAGTGGAAACGCGGCGTAAAACAGCACGTGGAATTTCTACGAGGATCGAGAATTGATGTAGCGACGTTCACTGTCTGTATATTATTCAAATGGCTGTGTTTAGAACATGGATTAGAAGAAACGGCCGATTATTTGTGCGTCGTTCCCAGTATTCTAAATTTAAACCTGTCGCCGATCCCAAGCGTCCCTGCGGCTACGAACAGGCTTTGACAGTGAAATTATATTCGAATTTCTGTCGACTTTCGTAATGTACAGTGACTTCCACTAATATTCGGACACTCTTAAAAAGACGATAACTTTTTTAATATTGTACTATACGATTTGAACCTTTTTGGGAAGCTAGAGCAATTTTGCTACAGGATGTGAAAAAAATTTTTTTCAAAAATTGTAATTGATTGGAAATGTAGAAAAAATACTAAAAGTTGCATTTTACAACTTTTTTATGTGAGCCTATATTGAAAATTTAAAAATACGTTTTGTAGATCTGTGTGAATTAAACATATTCTGAAAATTTCGTCAAAATCGGTCGACGTTGCAATGAGCTACAAATGTTTAAAGATGGTCAAAATTGCAGATTTTCACGATTTTTGGCCTATAACTACAGTAAATCTAAGGATTCTTACATCTTTCAATGCTTGTCGATTTTTCCGCATCAACCGATTTCGATGAAACTTTCACAGTGCATATAATTGACACAGATCTACAAAACGTATTTTTTAAATTTTCGATATAGGCCCACATAAAGAAGTTGTAAAATACAACTTTTAGTATTTTCTCTGCAATTTTTTCAAAAATTTTAGTCACGTTGTGCAGCAAACCAATTGTTCTAACTTCCCAAAAAATTTCAAATCGTATGATCCAATATCAAAAATGTTGTCATCTTTTTAAAAGTGTCCGAATATTAGTGGGAGTCACTGTACATGCTGAATTTTAGATTCGCAAATTATTTGTTAGTTTATTTCAGACATTTTTGTTTCTCTTTTCAATTCGTTACATTCTCACGAAGCAGTTTTTAAAGTACTGCTGGATCATGATGGCGGCGTCGAAGATGGAGGCTGTCGAAAAACATGAAAGAAGTTGATTGAAAATTAAAAGTTTAAAAATTCGATGTTTACAAGTGTAAGTTTAGAGGAAACAAATCTGGCGGGAAAAATGTGCATTCCTGAAAGATTATCTTATTCGACAAATGTCAAAGCACTATCCATGTAATGGCCACGTTCAAACCCCATGGAAGATGTATAAATTCTAATGGGTGTTGCAGGATTCTAAGAAACCCATAAAAGAAAAATAATTGAGAAGCATCATTAGCAGAATGACGTCGTATCAACATTGATACTTGAAAACAATTTTAAGCTGAACGGTGTAAGTGGTTATCCGAATAAAAATAATTTTATGTAAGTGCTATGGATTGAATTTCTAAGATCCGCGGATTTTTACAATGGAAAGGTCATGTTTCTGTTTCTTCATTACTATTCCAAGTGTTTCTATTTTTCTGAGGATTATTGCAAACCTTAAATGGAATCTCTAATCTCGGATCATTACAAATTTAATTATCGTAATAAATATTAGTAAAAACTGAAGTAGTATACAACAAATTATTTCTAGAATAATAATTATAATGAATATGATTTATATACAATAATACATTTATAATAAATGTTAGTAAATATTGTAGTTTTATATATCAAAAAGTTCCTACAACTTTATAAATAAAATAAGGATTTTCACCGATCGTCAGTATTGTGAAAGACGAATCAAAATGTTTTCAAGACTATCCGATAACAACAAACAAAATGGTTCCCATCCCGAATAGACAATCGAAGATCCAAAGATAAACTGTTCGATCCAGAACGAATGCTAACGGTATCATTTTGGCAAGATTCTTATGCTATCGATAGTTCCCCCGTCTATGGGTTTCGCCGCATCGGACCGTCCGTTGCATGAATTAAGCCATTATATTTTGTGCCCCATGTGGTCTCCGTAGATTATCAATCCAATCACACGGCTCGTTCGGTTTAAGAAGTCGGTGGAACGGTTTCTCAATGTCCTTGGAGCAGGTATATTTCTCGTAAAGCTGCTCGAGGCGCGATTATCGACCTTCGGAGGTTGTATTTTCATGATCTGCCATTTTCCACGCCAATGCATTCGATAACGCGGTCGCGGGGGTCATGATTGATAAATACTTCAATTTTGCTCGGAGATTGTGTCCTGGGTTCACGTTATAAGTTCACGATCGTGTATTTGCTAACGGGGAGGGATGAAACTATTATTGTGTAATAATTATTATTGCAATTTCAAATTCTGTGGCTGATAAAAGTCGACGTTCTTCTATTGTATAACGTATTACTAGGAATAATAAATTTCATTTCGCATGAAGTCGTAAAAAGTCATATAGCTCAATTTTTTCCTAATAAAACAAAGAAATTCAACGAGCATGGGATCTTTAAGTTGCCTGACAAATCGCAAAAGATCGTAAAACGAAATGTCATAAAACTTATTCTGAATGGTAAAAAATTGGCTTTCATTTTACCTTGAGAAAACGAGATGACTTTCCGAACGACCTAATAGATTAGTTTAAGGGGTTAGGACACAGTGATATTTTGAAAAAAAATCGAAAATTTTTTTTGTCTTGAACAGTAATTTAAAGTCTGGAGAACAGAATGCAAAAGGTTTTACATAGGCTGTAAAGAGTGAGTGTACTGTAACCGAGAGTGAGTTCGTATACCTGCGAGAAAAATTATATTCGTAAACTTTAAACGCGTTTTTCTCAGTGTCGCGTTTTCCAAAACGGTGTACAGAATATCTCGAGTTCTACCTTAGAAATTACATTAAGGCGGTAGACTCGTTTCCAGGATTGCAAGGGTGCGTGATTCGCGTTCTCATTTCTCGATAATACAAACAGGGTTTTTCAGTAGTCAAAAACGCTAGATAAAAGATCGATCTAGGCGCTATCTCCCTCAAAAGTCCTATTTTTTCGTTTACGAGGCGTAATTTGCATTATTCGGAAGCATAAAAGCATATTTGTTTGCTTTATTTATATTGAGCATATTTTCATAGCTACATGCTGCCGCATAAGGCTTCGCAGTCTATGTATTGATAACAATTGATAAGGAAGGGATAAAGACGCTCTAGTCAATGTTTATAAACAGCAATTATATGCTAAATCATGCTTCTATACAAGAAGCATTTGTACACCGACAATTATGCACAGTCTTGAACTGTATATTAAAGACCTTCAATGACGGCGATCGTAATAATAACTCTCGACTGTAGGAATTTTTTGCGCCCGTTGCGAAATTGGATTTTTCTTATTAGCAACGGGGAAGATTGAAAATCTTTCTGCGAGCGGAAAGTAACCCCTCAATCCCATGACCCTAAACCAGCTTCGGTGTAAATTACGGGGTTCCTTTTGCATCTCGCCATATAATTTCCATGGCGAGGTGAAGCGACTAGCTCTTAATCGTTGTGTTCATTCATGCTAGAAAGGATGTTTACCGAAAAAAATGTTAACGCGAAGCGGAGACGGATGTTTTTCCACGATGAATAGCGCGGATCGGTTATTATACTTTGATGCACGAATTTACGAAGGCGTACCGGCCGTGCATTGCTGAATTATGGTTATGGCACGCTATAGCCGGGCAAAAGGCGACTTAACAAGGCTGTTATTGTTGCGATTACGTTAATTTACCGCTATCGAGGGCAACCGGTCGTGGCGGCTAATGAATAATCGAAGACGTGATTGCACTCCGATGTCCCTCGGCGATATCGAATACTAGTGTTTATTCCTTACAATGCGTTTTGTCTTACTTACGCCAATAAACACATTGTTGCTTACAAAGCTAATTCTGCGACTCGATAAGCACAGAAATTATACTAACGACTCTTATGATAAATGATGGTAGTGAGTAGTGACTGACTAATTGACACAAAGCTATTTATGTTGTGTTCCGTACGCAGAGAAAATCTATATGTACTCCATTCGAAATTATAATAATTATTTTGATTAGAGTGGAATAATATCATGTACTCTCAATAGACTCGATAACTGATACTGATTTCTGAATACTAAAATGTAGTGAACTCTTGATCCAAGCAAAAACCTCGGGTCCGCGTTGTTTCTTAGAACGTAGGCAAAACTTATTACTAGACTGCGGAACTTTATGCATTTATGGCGTATGGAAATTTTCAAGAAATATTAGAATAGGAAATTCAATAGAATTTGGTACGAGTCCTATTAATTTTGTATCTGCAAAGGCCACTGCCACTGAAAACAAGATTCTATTTGATACCAGTTTCTTCAAATTTGTCTACAAAAATTAAAAATTGCATAAACATCCGCAGTCTACTTACAGTGACTCCCACGAATATTCGGGCACTTTTAAAAAGACGACAACATTTTTAATATTGGACCATACGATCTGAAATTTTTTGGGAAGTTAGACAATTGGTTTGCTGCACAACGTAACTAAAATTTTTGAAAGAAATTACGAGTTGTCGGATTTGCAGAGAAAATACTAATAATTGCATTTTACAACTTTTTTATGTGGACCTATATTGAAAATTTAAAAAACATGTTTTGTAGATCTATGTCAATTATATACACTGTGAAAGTTTCATCGAAATCGGTTGTTGCGGAAAAATCGACGAGCATTGAAAGATATAAGAATCGTGAAAATCTGCAATTTCGACCTTAACTTTAAACGTTTGTAGCTCATTGCAACGTCGATCGATTTCGACGAAATTTTCAGAATATGTTTAATTCACACAGATCTACAAAACGTATTTTTTAAATTTTCAACATAGGCCCATAAAAGGGTTGTAAAATGCAACTTTTAGTATTTTTTTTACAATTCCGATCAATTGCAATTTTCGAAAAATTTTTTTTGACATCCTGTAGCAAACTAATTGCTCTAACTTTCCAAAAAAAGTTCAAATCATATAGTACAATATTTAAAAAGTTATCGTCTTTTTAAGAGTGTCAGAATATTAGTGGGAGTCACTGTATTACATTCAACTGGTGCTCCGAAAGTTGATGACGTAGAATCGACTACCCCCATTATCGGGGATAAGACAGTTTAAAGATGATTAAAAGTGGAAATACATTTTTTCATTTAACTTCGGACAAGTTTTAGTTTTAAATTAGCTATTGACAGAGGAAATTCTCGCGAAGTGTGTGTTTTACGTAATGCCATAGTAAATCGAACGAGTCCCATATCGCTAATCAGTGTGGTCGAAGAAAAGCGGCACGTGGATAATTGATAAATACACCGAACGCCGTCAGCGAGCCGTGTCCACGGATTATTATTCATTGTGCACCTTGTAGTACATTCATGGGACATAGATATGCGATAACGCCGCAAATAATTAGTGTTGAATTATTCGTTCCGCGTGGAATATTCATCCGCACGACGGCGCAAGACGCACCCGCGCCAGCTAATTTCAAGTGCATTGAATCCTTTGCGAGTTCCGCGCGTTTTCCATGGCCTCCTCGGCGCACACTGAAAAAAGATTGCGCACACGCACGGCGCGACTTCGTCCCTCCGTTGTGTACACTGGAATGGAACGAGGAACATGCACGGCTGTCTTGTCAACGAACCATCTCAGTGCCTAGAACCTACGAGAAAAGAAAAAGGTCTTTGAACTAAATATAGAATTCCCTATTGCAAAATTGTGGGACCCAGCAACAAATTTTATGACCTATTAAAAAATTTTGGACCAGCAGTGTCATAGGGTTAATGAAAAATGTTTGAATCAAGGAGGAGGTTACTTGGTTCAGAGGTGGGCATTAATATCTTTGGCACAAATATTTCAAATACTATTTAACCCTTTGCACTCGGTTGTCCCCTCTGAGGCACCACTAAAAATTGCTGTACCATTATTCAAAATATTGTTTCCATTATTAAATATATCGGTATTTAACCAATTACTAAACATTTAGGTATTGCATGAATTATTATACCAATTTCATATCCATAAAATTTAAAAAATCATAGGGAATGGAAATATTCTAGATCGGAAGAAATGTTTAATTTTCTAGTTAAAATAGTTCCGAGTGCAAAGGGTTAATATTTTAGATTTTATTTTGCTTAAAGAAAATAGTATTTTAAATAAGATATACAATTTCGGAAATAAAATCTGAAAATAAAATATTTCGATTTCAACAATCTGAAACACGTAATAAAATATTTTACTATTTGCATTGTTATAATACTCCGAGAAACCGCATAAACATACAATCTGTCTTATCATTAAGAGACGATTTACACTAATAAAAATGTTGAATTCGAACCATTATTGTCAGCAATAATATTTAAAATTGAAATTGAAAATAAAGACAAAATACAAATATTCTAAATATTCTTCAAATAAAATACTATTTTCGAAAATTACTGGTCAAAATAAATCTTTTATTTTCAAAAGTTACTGCATCAAATAAAATATTTTATTTTCGAAGTTGTACATATACTTCAAAATAAATCGGATTGTTAATTATTTACTATTTAAAATACTATTTTTTCCCCAGCTCTGACTGGGTTTATGAAAAAAACCAGTTATGACAATTTGAACAAAGTTTAGGGTGACGGGCTCAAAGAAACAATTCTAGGGCCACTGAAAATTCCTATACTAGAGCTTACGAAAGAATTGTAGAGTCTATAAAAAATTTTTAGAATCTACAAAAAATGTATAGGATCCAAAAAATTGTAGGGCCTATGAAAATAAAATAGACAAAATTGCAGGGCCTGTGGAAAAGTAATGAGTAAGGGTTACGAAAAAATTGTAGAATCTACGAAGAATTTTTAAAAGCCAGAAATAAATTTTAAAGTTCGCAGAAAAGTTTGTAGAAGTTATGAAACATGTTGAAGCTAATCTTTGTTAAAATAGATCCTCAAAAAAATGATAGGTTAAAAAAAATCTATAAACAAGTTTAACTAAAGCTTGCAACAATTTTATTGAACCTACAAAAGCGACATAGAGTGCAATTCGAGAGAGTGACTCAATTAAACGTAGAGGTACAGGAGGATGGTCTGCAAACATCATGATGCGGCACTGCGAACATGGCCGGCGATCCGTGAAAATATGGACGGCTGAGCGTGTTTCGTTCTTCCACGGATGCCAAAGACGGCATAATTAGGCTTGGAGATGTGTAAATATTGCATTCCCCGTAATAAGTTTTCTCAAACGGACCGGTAAACGTCTAGAGAAGGATAGAGAGATACGTGGATCGCGTCATATCGAATGTCTTTCCACATATTTTTTCTCGCTCGGTGGATCGAAAAAATAATTTCAGATTCCATTTGATATAACTGTTATGCGTCACGGTTAATAAAGGAGATACATATGTTTGAGCACGAGGAACGCGAGACTTATCCGCTGCATTATTCAACTAAAGTGGTACATAAAAGTGTAGCCGCATGTGTACAGCCTGATGAACTTTCAGCATTGTTCTTGATTCCATTACTTCTCTTGAATAATGGACGCGATGTGCGCCCTAAACAAGTTCATAGTCAGCACCATGAATCTTCGATGGACATTCCGAATCCAATTTCCACGTCTGGGAAATTCTGCGATTAATATTTAATTAGTAGGGATGTGCGGGTACCCTAAATTTCGGGTACCCGAGCCTCGGGTCGAGTCGGACAATGATCGAGTCGGGTTGGGTCGGGATCCCGAAAGTGTACAAAGTTGGAGTACCCACGATTTGGGGTCCCGAAAGTTTGCAATATTCGGGTACCCGAAGTTAAAGTTGTATTTATATAAGTATAAAGCTGTTTTATGATTTTTCAATTCAATCTTTTATTTTCACTGGCAGGTTCAGAATGATTTTTGTATTTTTCGTGTAATCGGTTATCAAACTTCGCGAGGAAAGAAATATTTTAGAATACATTATGTGAAATAATAGTATTTTATTTTAAATTCGTGTGCTGGAAGCATAATTGTTCTACTTTTTCCGATACGAGTTTTGTTCTCGTGGCTGTGACAATATTTCAATATAGGTAGTCGTTTACAATTGCATTTCCAATATCGCAAACTTTCGGGACACCAACTCGACTCGACCCGATTACCATTTCGGGTACCCGAACTTTATAAACTTTCGGGATCCCGAACTTTATAAACTTTCGGGATCCCGACTCGATCCCAAACAAATTTCCCGACCCGACCCAAACCCGAAATTTCGAGTACTCGCACTCTCCTATTAATTAGCCATCTCGGTAATCCGAAAATATGGAGCACAATGTGCTCTACTGTTTCTTCCGATTCGGCACCTGTCTTCCACTCTACTCTTCCCCCTCTACAACGCCATTACCCCACGCTCCCGGCTCGATGTGTCACAGTATCACGTGACGAATCCGGCATTGGCAGAGAGAGAGAGAGAGAGAGAGAGAGAGAGAAAGAGAGAGAGTAAATTGTTCCCCTCAATGCGAATCAATTCTCCTGATCTGGCGACTCTGATTTAGCAGTTCCGAATGAAACCGTTCAGAATTGAAGGAGCAAACGAATTTCCATAAATCTTTATACAAATCATTGAGATAAAATTGTTTATAATTTGTATTGTATTATATTAAAGTATCATAATGTATTGAAACGTCTTTACAGAACTGCAGAATAATCTCTACCTTGAGATTCAAATTGCATTCAATAAAAATAAAATTTAGGTAAAACGAGCTCCCCGAGGAACTGAAGGAGATCGAATTGTTTAGGTGGTTCTAAATTACTTTAACGGTAGCAGGGTTGTTTTTCGTGAGGGTAGGTATAAATACTAAAGAAAATACGTAAAGGCGGCCATTATCGGGGTGAAAAAGTTTAAATAATGTCCACGGAATGAATGCATCCGCGAGGCAACTGCACCGCGGAACTATAAGAAAACTATCGACAGAACGAAATTGCTTTCCGGAGCGTCGAGGCGGAATTGAATGGAACCTGGAAAACATTTAACGAACGTTAATTTGTCGCCTAATAAATGTCCGGCTTTCGCTTAATCCCTCGGACCAAGGGTCTTTCAGGTCCGTTATTTTGCTGGGGCCACCGTTAAATACCAAAATAAACGATAATCCCGGTCTGGACCTATGACAACGGTGGTCGCGGGTGAACGAGTATTGATTTTGGGGGACATCGGGTCCAAATCCTCCGCCCCTGTCCCGACAGCGAATATTACCGAAAAGACATTCATCACCATGGCGTGTGATCGTGGCCGGTTTTAAGGCGAGAAAACAGTCGGCGAAAATGGAGTCGGTGAATCGAATAGTAATCGAGTTCGAGCAACGCGGATGTTTGTATTTATGGCAACGCGAATGGCAACACCTTCTCGACCAAGAAGCGATTCTGTACGTCCTCGATGCAGGATTTATGGGACTATGTTTTTAGGGGACGACGGGGACACGCCATCGAATTTCCGGTAAATCTTCCCGCCGCTCGCGTTTCTTGTCTTCTCGGAGAATTATTCCGGAAAAGATAAAACCAACAAGCGGTGTAAGATAATATTTTTAATTAAATTGTCACATTATTTGCGCATGAAAATTTCGCAATACATACAAGCTGTCCCAGATTTTAATGTTCAAACTTTGTCAGTATATTTTATGGCACTAAATAAAAAAAAATGTTCTGTAAACATAGGTCACGTAGAGCTTTATTAAAAAGTTATAACAAAAATACGGTATACAAGTAATATTAGGAATAGTAATGACTTGCTGTTACTGCGAAGTTGCCTCGAATAAACAGAGTTGGGTAAAAATTTTATTCAAATGAAAAAGTGAGTTTTAAACCCATTTTATTCGAAATTTTTATTTGAATAAAATTTTTGCCCATCTCTGCGAATAAATCAATGTATTTACTACTTGACATCATCACTTCCAGAGTTAATTAATACTCCATTTCAAAATGTCTACCTTTTTTGACAATACACGATTGACAGCAATCAAAAATCGAATTGATAACTGTGCGAATTTCGTTTTTATTCTGTATTCCATATTTTTGTTATAACTTTTGAAGTGAAACTTATTTGCTGAGGGGGCTACAATTTTCCAGCGTGACGAAATCGAGCGTTACGAAAATTTCGATCGCATGAGAATAAAATAAAATGAAGTAAAATGAAATAAAATGAAGTAAAATGAAGTAAAATAAAGAAAAATAAAATAACATAAAATTTTTTTTCATTTAAGATCATACCCGCATCCTTACTATTCTCATTTACTATCTCTTGTTGAATAAGAAAAATACTAATAATTTATCTCTATACCTAATAAGCAAGAAGTTTCACTTCTGTCGCGCGTGGACTCCACGCACACGATTTTTTTAATAAAGCTCTATGTGATCTATGTTTACATAACGTTTTTTTCTTATTTAGTGCCATAGAATATACTGACAAGGTTTGAACATTAAAATCTGGGACACGCTGTATATTCCTCAAGGTAAAAAAACTCAGTTTATTGCTTTAGAAATATGGTGAGTTAGGTATGGGTTCAATAATAAGACCCATAATGAACAAATTTTTTATTCAACTCTTGTCTCTACAAACGTGGCTCAAAAAATGCATACGTGCATAAAGTGCTGTTCCTATATACGAACTTTGGGAGTAATCTTGCAAAATTTGAAGTGTGATGCATAATTTGGTAAAATCATCATCCTAATTTCTAAACAACAATTTTATTTAAACGTGTTACATTTTTCAACAAATTTCTATTCGGCTCTCGTGTTTGCAAACTTGGTTGAAAAAGCTTGGTATGTGCATAAACCGCTGCTCGAACTTTGGGAGTAGTCTCGCAAAATGGCCGGCGGGAACGTCAGAAACCTCGTTCTCTCCCCCATAGAATCGGTTGGTGTCTGCCAAATGTCAGTGTCAACGGAATCCTGGACAATAATACGAAATTCCAATGAGCTTCCTAACGAAATACGGCGCGCGGTTTGCCAATTTTTCTTTAATACGTGCCAAGTCGCGCGGAAGCGACACGGCTGAATTGTTTAATAGATAGTGGCTCCGCGGGGCGAGACCGATAAAAATAGAAGCCAAGAAGAATGTGACGATCCTGCTATCTCTGGCACTGTTCCGCGGGAACGTCGATCACAAGATCGTTCCGCGCTCTTGATCGTCGTCGATCGAGTCTGGCAATGGTCTGGTGTTGTCCGACACGAGCTTTGGAGCTTAAACAGCTTCCTAAATCCTGACACCATCGTTCTTCCGCCATTACTTTCCCTATTCTGTTCTTATGTCACTAGAACTCTTATTCTATTATTAACCCTCAAAAACATTGAAGCACAACATTTTAAGTGAAGTAGGAAAGAATATTTTACATTATGCTACCTTGAGATTTGTCCTTAAAAATAGGAATGTCCATAAACATCTGCAAATATTCTAACAAATTGAGAATTCATCAATGCACAACACCACAGAAAGTCATGTTTAGTACAGAGAGATTTTCAATGAAATTTTCAAACTATTAGGTGTAGAAATTAATTCGGTGCCTTGATATTAAATTATTTATAACTCTGGTTTGAATGGCAATAATCTGCCATTTTGTAACGTTTAAGTACCAACACTTACAGTTATGAAACATTTGAGATCTATTCAAAACAAAAACTATTAGTAAGCAAGATAGCGGCGTCTGACAAGACTCACATACGGCACTGTATACTGTTTGCCTTTCAATTAAAGAAAAATGCTTCCGAAGCCGCTGAAATGATTTGTTTTGCTTTGGGTGAAGGTGCAGTAACACATAAAACCTGTAAAGAGTGGTATCACAGATTTCGAAGCGGCGACTTTGATCTTTCTGATCGAGAACGTACCGGACATCCAAGAAAAAAAGAACTCTCAGAAAATTCCGCACAAACACAACATGAGCTAGCAATGCAACTTGGGGTGTCACAAAAAGTAATTTCCCATCGATTGAATAAGTTAGGATTGATCCAGAAACAAAGTCAGTGGGTACCGCACAAGCTCAGTTCTGAGAACAGAGAACAACGATGCGAAAGCAACAAAGGATGTCATTTGTTCTTTGGGATGGGAAATCCTCCCACATGCGGCTTACTCTCCTGACCTGGGTCCATCGGATTTTCATTTATTCGGATCGCTCCAGCATCATCTAGCAGATACAAATTTCCAAACATTAAAAGAGGTGCGAAAAAGTATTGACGAATTTATGTCAAAGAATTCGACAGTTGCCAGAAAGATGGACCAAAGTCATCGAAAATAATTGAAACTATTTCGAAAAATAACAGATGTATGATTACATTATAAATAAATACTAAATTTGTTTTAAAAAGGCACCGAATTAATTTCTACACCTAATACATACAAAATATAAGTTTATAATTTCTCTAACAAAAATATAAAGAATTTGTACATACAATATCGCAAACAGTTATCTGTAGCGAGGTTGGGGGACTATTGTTTGGCGTGGGTCAAGTTCGACCCAGGCACCGCGAACAGAGGATCAACGCGTGAATGACATGGTAAGTTACGATGCTGGAGCGACCTTGAACAGTCGACGGATTTTAATCAGCCGACAGTAGTCCGAGCGCGCGGCAGTGCAGTCGTAAAGTTGACCCGAAACAGCGGACCGCTTTTGCATGGCCTCACACGTTCCACGGCAATCGCGATCGGATTAGACGCACCGTTGGCGAGCGCAATGTGTCTCGCATATTTCCGTCACGCTCAGCCGATCCTGTGCTTCCTTGGCGCCAGCCGGTGCTCCATCCCCTTCTCCATTCCGCGAACAGAACCGTTCTCCTTTGCCCTGGTCTCTTTGTCCTGCAAAGTCGCCGGAATCTAGTTCGATCGGGTCATGGTATGGAAAAATCGGTGGCCTCGTTGATACTAGACACGACGAGCTCTGAAACCGACCAATTTCTAATTTCCGATCAAAATCGACCAACTACGAAGAGGAAACCTAGTTGACTAACTTTTAACATATTTAATTTTTACCAATGAACCATTAGTATTTTGCTGACTTGTTGTACACCAAAAGTTTGCACATTGTATACAGATTTAATTTTGAAAATCGCTTTGATTGAACCCAGTTGTAGTTTTAATCTAGATTAGTGAGAGCAATAAGTCAACAAAACCCGGTTGTAAGGTTCACATATCTGATGGGGTTAGTTGACTTAACAGTTATTTTTAAGTGTTTAAGAAAAAAAAATAATAGTATAATAGTATAGTATATATAGCATATATAGTATATATAGTATATATAGTATAGTATAATAATAATTAACAATACTTCAATTTTTATTTGTCCATGCATATCTACTGTAGTGAATCAAATGATGATTTGTAGGCAAAATTAAGCCAAATTAGGCTTACAAATCATCATCCGAATCACAGTTAATACATACATCTGATGCATTTTTCGCGAGCCCACTTGCTGCAACGAGTGCACTGCACTCAGTTTTCGCCACAAACGCTATCAGTGTAAGATTCATTGCAGATCAAGCTTTTTGAATCATCTTCTGATTCTGAGGATAAGGAATCTTTCTTGAATGATGTAGATCCTATGCTTAGTCAAGTAGTCCCTTTCGATATTTTTATCATTGTAAGGGCCACACGTGCATAACCTCGATGCACCGGGTAAAATAAAATACCTGAAATTATAGTCAATGTATCATATTTCCATAAATCAATCATGAAAATGTCGATGTTTTTAGATTTTTTATTCTTATTGGTATAACACGCAAGTTTCGGTCTCGACAACACATTACATGATGAGGTAGTCATTCTTATGTTTCAATATCGCGGAAAGCAACATCATTTACTCTATAGTATTACAATTAGAATAGATTAGTCGACTAACCCCATTAGTCAACTAGCCCCGGTCTCCCCTACATTTCCAACTTCTAGGTAAAATTCGATTTTGAAAGAAAAAGAAAACAAAGGGCGATAAGAAGGCTCTATAGATTGATTAACCCTGTAAAGAGTTACTAGATGCAACATCTAATACATTTAATTACAAATATAATAAAAGATTTTAATAATTAGTGATCGGTGCTTCATCCCCTTTTCAATACTGTTTCGAAGTCCTTCCAAAATAAATTTCAAAAATAGAAGACCTAACGTGATATCATGTTATATTTTGAGTTCAGAAATTCCTTGAAAAAATAATAAAAAATTGCTAGGAGAGTTTATTTCCAATTTTTTAGTGATTGTACGCTGTACATTTTTCTTAGTTACAAATGCATAGACTGTCGACAACAACCGATGGGAATTTAAACGACCCCGGCTGCCAATTCCTGGATAACGAACTCCACTGAAATCGGGGAGTCGTAAAAATCGCGGCGCGTAATTGCGACATTCCGCCAACGAACGAACGATTTTGTTGCAATAAAAAATAGTCGCGTTAACGCTTCGCAGTGTCTCGTTACGGAGTCTCCACTCCCAGAATAGCTCAACATCTAAAATTCAATTTTTCTATTTAAATTTCGAATCAAGCTAGACAACGCCTTACAGAATGACGAGAATTGTAACATTTTTAAAATTAATTTCAAGCTATAAAAATGAAAAATTTTTTGAGAAAATTCTGAACAGCAGAAAAAAATAAAAAATTTGGAAGTATCGATATATATTATTTCCAATTCTATGAAATTATTAACCCTTTGCACTCGGAGCTATTTTAACTGGAAAATTAAACATTTCTTCCGATCTAGAATATTTCCATTCCCTATGATTTTTGAAATTTTATGGATATGAAATTGGTATAATACCTCATGCAAGACCTAAATGTTTAGTAATTGGTTAGATACCGATATATTTAATAATGAAAACGATATTTTGAATAATGGCACAGCAATTTTTAGTGGTGCCTCAGAGGGGACAACCGAGTGCAAAGGGTTAAAGAAAGAAATTTATTTTGAATAAAGATCTGCAGTCTATTGATGTATTATCAAATGAAATGGATTTTTGTGATTTAAGCAGATGATTATAAAATTATACGTAAAGGAATTTCCATAAGACGGTTTAATAAATCGTTTATTAAACGTAACTTCCTGCAGTTCTCGCATTTTTCCTTCGAAGCTGCAAATCGCAATAATATAGTTTGTACAAACTTCCTTCATCCCTCAAAAATGCGAGAGAGAAGTTTCCAGTAAGCCGAAGGTAACTACTTGGAATATTTTTGTTAGCTTGAAAAGATGCATCTCAAAGAAATTGCCTGGCATCCGGGGAGAAGTACAACGTGGGAGTTTCTTTATGGTTAGACATTTCGCAGTATTAGCCTTGGTATAACGTCGATAGTCGAGGCCATAATAAACATAAACAAAAACTTTCGTCGTTGAATATTCTCTTCACGAAAGTTCAACTTCATCCTCAGTCTTCATAAATTATACATTCTTTACACCGGTAAAAGTGACTCTTATTACACAGCGCCTGGGTAATTGCAAGACGTTTTTCATTCTCTGTTCCGCCCGGCAAAAATATATGCTCAACGTTACACCAGGATTTTGCTGCACAATGACTATATTAGAAACTTTCTGCAGTTTCTTGAATAAATTCAAAGATGCTGAAATGAAAACAATGTTTCGCCAACCCTCTGATTGCGGGAACGATTATTTTTGCGAGCTTGTGGACGCTCTTTCTAATCAAGATATATTGCTGTCCGAGATATATTGCACGTAAAATAATTTTTAGGTTAATGCATATTTTTTATTCAACACAAAAATTTATCTTCCGAAAATCATCATTAGAAATAGCATATTTTAGTCCAAGTGATTAAAACTAAACCTACCAACACTGGCTAAAATGACCGGTTCCAGGTTTTTTATTTTTACAATTAGAATAATAATAAAACTGATTTCATAAGAAACGATTGTATAGATATCTTTAGTAGTGCACATATTACAATAGGAGCTGCACAAAGTCTAAATAAAATCAATCTTGTCATTTTTATAAGGGAACATGTACCAGTTTCTTTTATGGCTCGGTAGGTTTAAGTTTTTTCTCGGTACGTTTTGAGGAATCATTGATTGAGTGTAGCAACTGCTCTAGAAAACTAGAGTGTGTACAGTGATCGGAATTAATATTCGGACACTCTAAAAAACACGATAACTTTTTTAATATTGTACTATACGATTTGAACTTTTTTGGGAAGCTAGAACAATTAGTGTGCTACAGGATGTGAAAAGAAATTTTCTCAAAAATTGCAATAGATCGGAATTGTAGAAAAAATATTAAAAGTTGCATTTTACAATTTTTTTATGTGGGCCTATATTGAAAATTTAAAAAATATGTTTTGTAGATCTGTGTGAATTAAACATATTCTAAAAATTTCGTCAAAAGCGGTCATGAGCTACAAACGTTTAAAGATGGTAAAAATTGCAGATTTTCAAGATTTTTGGCCTATAACTGCAATAAATCTAAGGATTCTTACATCTTTCAATGCCTGTCATTTTTTCCCACACCAACCGATTTCGATGAAACTTTCACAGTGCCTATAATTGACACAGATCTACAAAACGTATTTTTTAAATTTTCAATATAGGTCCACATAACAAAGTTGTAAAATGCAAGTTTTAGTATTTTTTCTACAAATCTGATTTATCGCAATTTTTGAAAAAATTTCTTTTCACATCCAGTAGTAAATTAATTGCTCTAGCTTCCAAAAAAAGTTCAAATCGTATAGTACAATATTAAAAAAGTTGTGTTATTTAGAGTGTCCGAATATTAATTCCGGCCACTGTACGTAATTGTAGTGAAAATTTGTTTATTATTGTTAGGCGTACGCAAGCCCTTAAGCTTTAGCGGAAACAGAGATTGTCTTCGGAATCATGTTTCGCTCGAAGGTAGCCGAGTACATTGTATTGAAACATTCCATACCGCTAGCAGTCGGCAAAAAAGGCGAAGATACTCGGCGTCATGGTACCATACGTCTACGTGAGGCAATTTGATCCTGCGTTTTTGTGGAAGCACGAGCGTTCCACGTAATGAGCGATGCTTCGCTTTTTCAAACATTTTTTATCTCCCCCACCCTTTCTCGTTTTAAGAAACACCGTTATAATTCTGCCAGGGGACCTGGAATACCGGTATTCAATCGACATAATTTATTTTCGACATTTCGACCGACCTTCGGGAACTGCTACTTCTTCAATTTCGAATAAAGGTGCAAATTTATCAAAATATTCTTTAATGGGTTAGTGATAATTAGACTGCGGATCTTTATGTAAAATACAAATTTTCTTCAATTTATATAATATTTTCAATTACTAAGATGCAAGAACCATATAAAAATTTCTTCGTATCTTTAACAATTGTAATAAATTGAAAATAACATGAATGTTTTTACATCGTTTTAATGTTTTTACTGTTTTAAATTACATTTTTGAGTGATAATATTACGTAAACAAGACAGTAATCTATTCAATAATTCAATACACTTTTGATAAAATGGTAATATTGATAATAATTTCTAAATATTTTTCCACTTACCTTTTTTTTGTGAATCATATTGACCCAGAGTTCTCGTACCACATTTTTGTAACGAAGAATATGATTAAAAGCAATGATTTGCTTTTTAGTTAAATTGACCAGACTGGCGCACGAGGATTAAAGATGGCGGTGAGCTTTGAAAAGAGTGAATACCACTAATTGTAAGCGAAAAATGTAAGAAACAACTGTCATCTTGCTGATTGTACACGTTTTGGAACTCGAACGCGCTATTAATCAAAGTAGTAAATATGATTCCACAAACCTGTTAATCTAATATTAATAATAACGAGACAAATAGTTCTAAAATAAAATCAAATAACAGGCCTCATACAACGAAAACTATCGTAATAAATTCTATTTATATCCAATTTAAAAATTTTGACATTTATATGTACACTTAAAAGTTACTTTGAAAATTCGAACAGCATGATAAACAAACATTTTCTGAATGGAAGTTGATGTCCACAAGTTATTAATGAAGCAAGGTAGCACGGACCGTTAAACCCATTAATTCCCGGCGGTACCAAAATAATTAACGGCGCTAAAAGCCACTCAGAGAAGTTATATGAACTTCACGACACACTTGCGACGCAAAAACACATTCCACCGAATAATCAATCTCTTGTAGCCAAGTTAAGGATTAATAAAAGGTTCAATGGATTCTCGCTTGTACGAGTATACAGCTTGGACAAAAAAGAAAAGGACGTTACACCGTCCGAGGATTAGGGGAGCGGTCATAGCCATTTCAATTTCCTCGAACATTTGCTACGGGCCCACCGGAATGGCATTAACTGCTGATTAATCGGCGCAGATTAGATTCTAATTGGAAGTAGTTACGGTGAAACGGAAAAAAGGACTCTCGACCCGAAGCGGCGAGGGATCACGTGTGATCGAGAGGCGATCGATCCCGAATGTCCTAGTGAAGGCCGAGTCCGGAGACTGATCTTCGATCGTCACGGTCGAAGGCTCTTTCCCCAATTCCGTTTTTGCTGGCCGGTGCCGTTCGTTCATGGCCGAACAGGTGCTAGATGAATACCGGCGCGTTACATGCACCGAATAACGTCACGGAAAATTCAGTTACAGTCACTGGTTCGACGGCCACAGCACTACAAGCCTCCTACAGTCATTGTGTCAATTCTGGAGAAAAATACATGCTCCGCAGAGTCCGATTCCGATTGGTCTACAAAATATATTTTAAATTTTCATTAAGGGCTCAAATAAAGAAGTTTTAAAAAATGCCTTTTTTATTTTTGCATATAACCTTGTTAATTATAATTATTTGGAAAATCTTTTTTGCATATCATTTCGCAAACCGATGCTTCTAATTGATTATAAAAAATCAGGGCGTTTGATACAATTATAAAAAAGTTATTCTATTTTAAAGGCGTTCGAATACTTTTTACACACTCTGTATACATATGTATAAGGAAGGATGCCGAAAGGTTAACATCGAAAAAATTTTTAGTTTTAATATTTATTTAAACAGCAAAGTGCGAAGTACTTCTCGCGTGCAAGAGAATGAAATGAAACTTGAGGGAACCCCGACTGTGTTCTGCTAATATCATCTGAACACGTCAACAGGAAGGTTGCCGTGATGTTATTATTCACCTACATGTTATTCACCGATTCTGAAAACAGAACTCGATGGGTTTTTGCATACGAATTCCTCTTAAGAAGCAGTGTAGGTTCCTCTTAAGGAAGCGAGGAAAAGTTGTTTAACTTGACGCGCATGTTTTTATCGTCGAACAGTATATTTTTCTTCAATTCTTTGCAAATGAACCTCGTATATATTATTCACACACACACATTTCAATTTCGTAATTGAATTTCATATTTAACTTTCAATTATTTTATTTTCATTTAAAAACGAATTTCATATTTAATTGTAATTGCTGAAGTCAGAGGTGACACCAAGGCATTTTTAATGAATCATAATTCTGACACAAGAATATTTTTTGGAGCTATTTCGTCCATTAGTACTATCTAAATTCTATACAAAGTATTTTTTATATCGTCAAATGGACAAGGTTAGTATAAAAGAACCATGCAGCGACTTAAACTTGAATAAGTTAAATAAATAATTTCTACAATCTTATATAGAGTTTTGCTCCACTTGTTCTACTAAAACCGAATGTATAACAGAATTTAATAATAAATTATAGTTAAAATGCTCGTTGGAGAACAATGACACTTCAGTCTGAATTGAATAAGGTATTGTTCCTCGTGGGACGGGAGGCTCGACAGCGCAGACATCCTAAATTTGTCAGTAATGGATACCGGGTATTGTGGTATCGATCCTGTCCGAAGACGACTCTAAATTAGATTCAATCGTCTGACGGTTCTGGTGCATCCGATTAGATCTATGGCGGGCAGAAGACTGCATCAGCGGCCATCTCGGCCGCGGAAATTCCATTTCCAGGCGAGTCACTCCAGCAGCGCGTCATCCGTGTAACTGTAGTCCACGGAGGAAACGTGTTAATGAACTATCGGCTAGGATTTTGACACGTACGGTACCCGATGGTCGTCCGAGCAATCTGTCGTAATGAACAATTTATCGGCCGGTGATCGTCCGGCTGCTTAATTACTTATCGAGAGCAAACATCTCTTCTAGAGCCGGCCGGGATTAAAGTAACGTTACACAGAACTGTAAACTTTATCTCCCCCACTCTCTCGACCCTTCCAATTTCTCCCCACCAGCCAGCCATACTTCGGATCAGAACGATACTTATTGCATATTCGCTCGGTTGATATATTTATTCGATTCGCTACCGTTAATTAATTTTTCCTCGCGTACCGTCGTTCCTTTCGACCGTGAAGACCAACGGTGGATTCTTTCAATGTCTGCCGAGACACCTTGCATTGCAGGACGGATTTATTTAATTAGATAGAAAATACGGCGACGCATCCTGTCGGAACGATAATACGCTCTATAAATTAAGATGTAACGATACCTGTACACTTAAACGGTGATAAATTTCATGGGCCGCGTTCAACAGAGTGATTAGCGCTCGCTCCGATCCCCACTTTAATAATCCGTGAAAATTAGAAGTCAGAAGAACACGTTGTATACATTGATGGGAATGATAATTTTATGGGGACGTCGGTTATTAAATTTCTATTAGGTTTTGTTACACTGTGTCACTTTAGATTACTCACTCGATAAGACAAAATGACCATTTAAATAACACCGGGAAAACACTGCTCTCAGAAAAGATGGCGGACAACAGCCAACATCAAATCGATCACTTAATAACAGACTGTGGACCATTACGATTGTATGATAATTGGTAAAATACCACACTGTATATTGACAAGCATAAGTAACACTTCTGTCTCGTGTTGGTCACAAAGAATTGTTTAGTTCACAGACAGAAATGTTCACCTATTTTGAGTCTCTTCAAAATTATTTACGAACGTGCATGAAAGTATATATCTTCTCTTAATCATTTTAATAAGTTGAAAATAACGTAACAGTAATCGTTATATTTGTTTATTTTTCTCATAAACGTATAAAATCCAGAATGAAGATTTGTACACAGAGTTAATTACCTATAACATTTTATAAAAATTAAAAATCGGTGAAAAAGTATATGTACTTTAATAAAAAAATATCAGTGTTGTATTTTAACCCTTTGCACTCCGAATTATTTTTCAATTTTATCGCCAACAATTCCCTACTATTTTAAGTGTTTTATTTAAAATTTACTTTAATGGGCAGACTGCTACTTATTTTAAATAATTTTGTTTACTAATTATATTAAATATAGATCTCAAACTTTGTTGTATATTTAAAACAAATATGTTGTATATTTGTGGAACTTATATTTGTTTTTAACTAAAAAATAAGAAATTAAATAAATAAAGGAAGAACCAAATACATATGAAAATCCGTTTCCTTTACATTTTTCTTTCTCTGATGTCGAGTCACACTCGACAAAGGAGTGCAAAGGGTTAAAGTTGTTCTTTGTACGAATGTTGACCAGCAACGTCATCCTGGGGGTAGCTCAACCAGCGACGTGGAAAGGTGTTATTAATTTCGTGAAAATGAATGACGTCATTGACAATATTTTTGTTTATTTATAGGAGGATTTCTGGGTTTTGTCGAATCGATAACCGGAGACAATCAATCGCCATAACGGGTAAAAGAAAACACGGGGAGATGGAACGGTGAATCGAGGATGGTACGTGCCCGACGCATTCTAGGACCGTTAACGTTCTCCGGAGGATCTATTGTCAGTGAAAGCCGGCACGACCGGAATGTCATTATGTCCGTTTTGAAATTATTATCCTAACGGCCATGTCGAGCTGACCGGGGAATGCTTAAAAATGGGCGAAAGCACGTTGACGCGTTTCCCATATTAATCGGCTTGGTCGACGGAGGCGCACGCTCGCGTTCCATTTATCTACAGAAACTAACTAAATGTGCTCTAATGTACCGCCTTTCCACGTATATCTTCAGCATCTTTGTCATGTACATGAAAATTCGTGCCACACTTCAGCCCTTATGGCAATACCCAACATTTATTTATACTCCAAATGTAGATGAGAGCTGAAAGAGCAGTCTCTCCTGCCGTCACGAGAGAACAGTACCGCGCGAAGACCAGTTTTCGTTCGTCGCTGCGCATCTTTGCCCTGATTGGTTTAAGAAAGTGGGGAGTGGGTAGTGGAGTGAGAGATGACAGGCTCGCTGCGCCCCCACCATCTTCCAAGCTGCGCGAAACGGTACTGTTCTCTCGTGACGGCAGGTATATATTGATATTTATTCTAAACATTAATTCTAAACAAAATGGTTATATTATATTACTGATATATCGATAACAATGGTATAATTATAAGATATAATGACAAACATTATCTTTATGTAGAAATTGTATGCTACAATGATTGATTTATTGCATTTAAAGTATTATCTAGTCCGCAATAACATATATCCTCAGAACTATTCAATTAAACAGCGGAATCCTTTTTCAAAACTTACTATGTTCTTATTTGATTTTTTACGTTTTTCTATTAAATCTGGGCGGGTGTTTCTTTCTTTTGCACAGCAATGTATAGTGATGAATACAGTTTATCGATATCTTATCGATAATTATATCGTTAAATGCATCTCTAGCTACTGACTGATATTACAATCCTCGATATCATATAATTAGACAGCAGATCTTTATGCAAAATAAAAATTTTCCACCTGAATTGCAACAAACCGGAGTGACAAAGAAATTTATTTTCTCCTTGAATATGTTCAATATTCAATAATGCTCGATCTCGTGATTTTCTAATGATCTTTCTCTATGTTCTCCATTTTGATTATTCGCCGGCTCGTAAACGTTGATCAAGGAGGCACCGGTTCGCACGCGAAAAATTCTACGAAAACGTAGGCATTAATATTCGCATTTTTTCTCGCTTTTTGCGCTCGCGTTTAACGGTCAGTTCTTTGGGCGATAAATCTCGCCGGAATTCATTATAACTGTCGGGCGATAAAATTTGATGGAGAAACTAATAGAAGCGTTCTCATATCCGTTGCAGCATAACACTTCAGCTTTTTCGAGATCACGAAGAATATTCTCCTACGATAAACTAGTCCCGCCCAGGTCTGCTTCAGAGTCGCGCCAAGATGGCGGAAAATCTAAATCGGTGCCTTCAATTAAGATATAAGAACATAAAATTTTTCTAACGAACATGATTCTACAAGTGCAGGTCATTAAACTCTGCTTCTAACTCGTGTATTTTTAATTCTTTATTGCCGAGGTGGATTCTATTTATAATCTCTAATCTGATTTCCACACAGGAAAATTTTCACATTTTCTTTATTTATAAATTATTAGCATTCTGTTTGCAATAAATGTTTTCAGTGGATTAACTTACTTCCAGTGGATGAACTATTTTAACTTGAAAATTAAACATTTCTTCGGATCTAGAATAATTCCATTGTACAGTAAATCCTTTATAAACGCAAATGCCTCAGGGAGATTCGTTTTCATTTATCATAGACGGAGACTATTTTGTTGAGCTACAAAGCCGAGCCGAACATAGAGAAGGACAGCGCGAGGCCGAAGCGACTGCGACTTTCCGCGTCTCTTTCTTTCCCACACGCTGTCCTTCCTTGCGCCCGAAACGTTCATCGTCAATTAAACCACTAAATACAGTGGAAATTATATCGTGTTTGGTCTTATTTTAATCAGAAAAATGCCATAAATATATTGGTGAAAGTTTCATAAAAAAATAAGTATCAGATCATTAAATATGAAACTTAACAAATAAAACATCAAACACATTTGTCAAGTTTCATACTTAATGACCTGATAATAATAAAAAAGATTTTATATTGGTAGTACATTGCGAGGACGCACTGGCTTTTGAACTGTGCCGACGACTGCGAGACTCTCCGCGTCGCATTAGTAGTGGTTCACACTGATATACCCGAGCCGAGATCAGATTACTGCAGTGGAGATATTTTTTTTGCGTTTATCGTGTACGATCCACAGTGGACCACAATGTTTCGATTTTATGTGAACAAAAATAATTTTTCTCAATTAGTGAAAAACATATTTAATTATGAGAAAATATATTATTAGACATACTGAACCAAATAATTCTAACAATTATATCTCATTATTTCCATTTTTTATCCATTTATGACTAATTGAATGTTCCGAAACTGCGGTATGTGTTAATGATTGATTTCATTAATTTTTGTGTTGTGCATTGAAAAATGGAAAGTAAGTAAATATGAAACTAATATTTATTGTAAGTAATACTATACTTTCTCGTTTTAGTTTAAAACTAAAAGGAGGAAGTAAATGATAAAATGAACAAATAAATGATAATCAAAAGCGTTTTTTTTTATGAATGAGTAAATAAAGTAAGGCTATACTTTGATTCAAGCATACTCAAACTGCAATTTTTTTGTATATTTTATCTATACGAATTACTTAACAATGTCGAAGAAAAATTAGCTGCTACAACCTGCTACTTAGTGACAAATTATTATATTTAAATGGGGCTGTGATGGGACCTCTGGGTATGTAATGTGTAATATGTTATATGTAATTAAGTTACTGTAATTATAATTTTGAAAAAAGTAATCATATTAAACTCATTTTCTTATATTCACAGACTTCACCTTCTATAAGTCAGAAATATAGAAATATAAGAAAAACATCCGTTTGTTATAATTTTCATGTTCAATTCCATCATAACAAAAAAATACGTATCATAATTGTAATTATCAAGTATCAAGAGGATATAAATGATTCAAAAATAATTTTGTCCACCTAAAATGGGAACATTTACCACTGTGCGGCCTTTTTGCGTTTATAGAGGATTTACTGTATTTGCTTTTTTTCATTTTATGGATATGAAATTGATATAATATATAGATTTTGCACTCCATTACGCAAATAGTAGATATTACGATAATAGTATTGCTGATTACGATAATAGTATTTTTCACGTAACGCAGATAGTCAAGTATCTGTGGAAACATCGGGAGACTTCTGCGCAACAAGAGATCGAGGACTCACTGTTCCTGGTTGCGAGGTGTGCGCATTATACTCCCTTCTGCTATTAGCCTGGCGAAAATAAATCGTGAGGGGCGCATTCATCTGGAGCCACTCGTTTCGCGTTTGCGACAACGAGAGGAAACGCGCGGCGTGTCGCTTATTGTTCGCGGTTACAGTTAACCCATTGTTAGCGCCGCAGACTACGTGTTAACACTTCACCACGCACCGGGTTGCTCGACTGCCAGTACCAATGTCACGTTCACGCGATTAGAAAACGCTAATGATTAGCCGGACGGAAGTAGCCTGTCACGGCATGCTCTCGCGGATTCGACATGCCGCGACGTACCTTTCGTTAGCCATGGGAATGGTAACTCGGCCCGTTCTGTTGTTGTTCGTTCGTGGCTCTACACAGGAACACTATTTTTATCATCAATTCACAACATTCAATCTCTACAGCTCCGTGTAACTTCGAAAACACCCGCGACAAAGTGAAAACATCGGAACTAAAATGTTAATTATATTGGGTACAGACATTGTTATTCAAATGACACTTGTACCGACATATTGGCGACGTTTTGCCGATTAAAATGATACCAAACACGAAACAATTCGGTTCGCGTATACTTGTTTAATCTACGATACAGTAGAGCCTCGATTATCCGAACTGGAGGAACGCGTGTTCGAAACAGTATTCTGGCTATGAAATTTTGATTAATATATATGTGACATTTGTTGCGAGTATAAATTCACGAACAAAATACTATTGGATTGAATATTGTACAGGAAAGTCGATTAAAAATTCAGAGAATATTTTATACGTCATTTATTCAATTTAAAGTCACAAAGTTTCGGGCAAATGTACCTACAAATAACAGAACAGTATAACTTATTTCGGGAAACTGTGTCTAATTGACAGGAGGGACGGATGAGGGTTAAATAATAACAAAGGTGTTTCCATTATTTTTATCAATATTTTCCTCCATTATCGATTCGAAGAAAGCAAAAGCAGAGGGGCAATAAATCCAGGAAAGTGAAACCGATCGATCAGAGGAGGATCCGACGTTCCCCGTCCGGATTCCTGTTGATAGAAGCACGAAATCGGAAGAAACTGTTAACGAGAGAGGCAGGAGATTGGCTACGCGAGCCAATGGGACTGGCGCGGCGCGGCACGATCCAAAGAAACAAGTGGTTTGTCGTTATTTGCACACAATGACCGCGCGCAACCGTGCCCTCTCTCGTGAGTGAAAGACGAATGGCGGCGGTGCGCACCGTGCAGCTGCCGTGATTTTCAGAGACTTATTGCCGTATAGTTTTGACGGGCGCGCGATGAACCTTCTACCAGGACCTCCGCGGATTGAGACACGGGATCGGAGATGAATGGATCGCGATCGATGTCTCGGATGCTTGATCTCGGTTCGGCGAACCACGGCTCGGAACGGCTCTCGAGATCTCGCAGGATTCGGAGATTCGTGGAATTTAAATATCCTATCCGGTTTCGGGCCGGATGAAACGGAATACACCGAAGAGATCAGATTAATCTATACATTATACAGCTGCTTTTGAATTAAAGTCTGGTTCTCGGGTGTCCTCTTTGGGGTCCTCTTCATCTCACCTCTTCTGGATAACGTCACGCTGAGACGTACTACTCTGACAAGTTTTTTAAAAAAATTCACGCAAAGTATTAGTAGAGCTTATTTCTGATAAGTTTCTGATAAGAGATCCAAAATATCTGAATATATTAATCTTATAATTCAATGTATTTATTTAAAATATAAAATTATAGGCAAAGAATGCTATTGAATCAGAGTACAGCAAAATTGATTAAAAACTGGAAGAATATTTGATGTAGCTCCAATTAGCTGAGAATACCAAAGATGATGGATACCATTTTGTCCAACCCCTCTAAGGAGCAAAAACAGGAATTTGTGTAATCATCTGCTCAGTGGCAACAGCCCAGTACTCAAAATTCAGTCTGCATTCTCGCCTACATCGAATCAGAAAGTCGTCGAACAGAGTCATTCTCCGAACAAACGATAGGTCGAGCGATTTTCGCGGCCGGACGGTAGCCAGATTACATTCCTGGGGATCATCGAATACTATGAAAAAAGGAAAACCACTGGAAACATCTGAAGAAGAGGACGAAAAAGGGTAGGAGGCTTCCTGACGCAGGCTAGCGTACTTGCAGGACCTTTGATGCACGGTGACGCGATATAAATAGAAACCCGGTCCCTCTACAAGCTGGACCACTCGTCCTCTCGCTCCTCCTCGCCCTTTGGCTCCGCTCGTCCTTCTCTTGTTTCGCTTCTTCATCGTCTTCTTCTACCTTTTTCATCTTTCTCTCGCGTCGTCTTCCACATTCTTCGGCTTTCTCTTGGTCTTCTTCTGCCCCGGCACTTCGGGGCCATCCCGCTCCTCTCTTCCCCATTTTCCACTTGTGTCCGGTCTCCTATGTCCTCTTCAGGAGTTCTTGCGTATCTACACGATAGGCCTCCGTCAGCCGGGGCCCGCTCGAGCTAACCTGTTATTTCAGGACCGCGCGGATCGGCCGCAGTTTTTGCACGTTCCCCCGGACCCGGACCGGCAACTATAAATATATGGAAGCTCCTTTTGCCCGTGGCGTGGCCATCCTCCTCGTCGTCGTCGATCCGTCGGACAAGAGAGGACCACGGAATCGAGAAAGGGCGCTCCTCCTTCCCAGAAAACAGAGCCAGGCGCCTCTTCATGGCATCTGTCGCGCGCGACCACCGAGACCCCCTCACAATTAGACAGGATCGCCAGCGCCTCGTACGTCTTCTTTCTCGGCTGCGAACACGCGGCACCGGCATCCTGCCGTCAGAAAAACCCGGGGACAAGCGCCCCCATTCCCCCTGCCCCCTTTCGATTCGTATCGGACCCGTATTCTTGGAAGATTAGTTCAATTTGTGGGTTTTAGAAGAGGACATAGGAGCTATTCTTCCTGGGCGGAAACCTTTCGACCCTTGTGGACCGACTTTTGACGATCCTTTGTGGTACCCCCCGGATAGATAGACCCCCCCTCAGTCTAGGACTTGCAATCCCGCTTTTGGAATTGAATAAATCCTTAGTGAAGGATGGATCTGGCACGATGCGTCTAAGTAGAAGTAGGAGATATGCGAAGAGCCTACTTCTACCTACGCCGGACATTAGGAGGTGAAAAGGTTTCTAAGTCATTTGGGCGGTGGCGTTTTAGTGGGTATGGGTAGGAATTTTAGTCCCGTTCTCCCAACTGTCATCTTAGGGAGAGCCAAGTCTCACACTACCCCCAACTTCCATTTACCGGGATGTACGTAACGGTATTTCCCCACCGCCCTCAAACGAAAAAAAGGGCTTGCAATCCCGCAAAGCGCAAAGAACAGGCGAGGATTCGACCCGATCATTGAACCATGCGAGAAATGTAGAAAACGGGCCCACATGGCTCAGCTTGATCAGGACAAAGTTAGTAGAGGGGCGTCTTATCAGCCGCCCCGGGATAGGATTGATTTTTAGTGGGTAGTGGGGGCACCGACCACCTGTTCCCCTTAGCCCCACACTACCCCCTTCAGGGGTGTGCCTAAATGCATTTTTTCGACCTCTAAAAAAAACGGGCTTGCAATCCCGCAGGATCCCGCGTCATGTTTTGGTCCCGCATTTCTTAACACTAAACCTACTAAGCATTAAAAGTATCTGGTACATATTGCCTTATAAAAATGACAACGCTACATTCATAGAGATCGTCTGTAATTTGCGATACAACAGCTGCTTGGACAAGGAAATTTATTCCATTATTTTCCATAAATGGATTTTATAATTTTAATAATTGGAAAATATATGAAGCCGGTCAATCGACCGTGGTGGATTTAGTGTTAAATAGGTGATGCGAAATCCCGCAAATATTGCGAGACTATGCGTGTAATCAAAACTGCGCGAATGATGACAAAAAAGATTTATTTTAATTTAAATTTATGTAGAGTTAGATTTTGTTTGTATTTTGTTAATAAATGTTGATTACTATGATTAAAGATGATTATCTCATTAAATAAAATTTGTTTCTTTATTAAATATATGTATATTAGATTGAACAACTAAATCCTTAGTCCCGCGGGACTGAAATAAATCTAATTCAGTGGAATCTTCGTGCATCAAGTTTCAGTATTTTCCAGCCATTTAATTTTTAATTACCGAACTCTCAAAAATGGCAAATCAAAATGGCAAATTTGCATGTCCGCAGCCTCGTTACAGGCAATCAACGCGTTTCTATATTTCGGCCGAGCGTTCCCCGAATACATAATTCCCCGGCAGATCCGCGATAGCAGTACCCGTCGCGACCCGCTATCTTTTTCACTATCTGTTTGCGCGGGGCACACGAAATCCTTGGAAAGGACGAAGGACCTTATCCCCGTGGTCAGCTCCGGCCATCGAAGTCACGAGGCATCGTTTTCCGGCATCACGCGAGGCCCGTCGTTCGTGACTTCCAGCCGCGTTGGTCCGCGGGGAACACGATTGCCGATAATGAGCGGCGCAATTATTTTAATGTCGCGCGATGGCTCGCGTAAATATCCTGGAAAAACGGCAATTATTCGCGCGGGTTTTGCGGGTCCCGTCGACGTACCGCGGCGCATACTATACCACGAGGATTGCCGGCTAACGGTCACGGCGGTGTATGTGCGTGGCTGATTAATAAATCCAGTTAACGGGAATTTATTTACTCGGATAAACATCGTGCGCGAGCGTCCTCTCTCTTTCTCCGCAGGGTTTATCGTAATTAAGTTTATGCCGCCGGCTACTGTTTCGATCGCGCCAGTCCTTTGAATCTTCATTAACGGTGGACGGGGTCGTTAACAATGCTGGACGCGCCGGTAGCAGCACCGGTTATCCATCATGGACGTCGTCGGACGGATTAGCACCTCTTAAAAAAGTAAATCTCGGACGACCAAGGGTCTCAACGACGAAGGGAAAGCTCCCTTTCATCGGTGTACGACAAACGTGGCCCGGTCCCAGGCACGAGGAACCCATGGCACTCAGTCATTGGTATTCCTCGGGCATCCTTCTGAGTAGCTCTGATTCTAGACGTAATTCACGGAATTCTCGTTTCGGACAGACCAGGAATCCCTATATTCCCGCACGCTCGTCGCATGCGGGATGAGCCTCCGCCGTGTCCACGAAAATTTCCTGGAACGCAGCCGCGAATTTTCCGAATTCGACCATTCAACGGACGGGACACCGGAGCTGAATCAAGCGGAAGCAGATTTTTGAAGCTTCCCAAAGCCTCTCTGGTGTGGGCCATCTACTCCGCTTTCTCGATTTTCTACATTCATATCTCTCAAGTTATCAAAGTTGTCACTTGACTAAAATCGCTAGATCGAATGCAAAATAGTAAAAACATTTAGAGAATTGAACAGTACTGACACTACTGAATTTAACGGTAGAGCCTCGTTCGTTGCACGGAACGGGATCGGTAATGAATGCAATGATCGAGACTGCGCAACGAAGGGATAACCAATCACGCGATTCATTTCCCCAATTCCTAAGCTGCTTGAACCACAATCCCCACCACAAACTTCTAACAACTCGTGATGGGAATCGCTCATGTGCAATGAGCGAGGTTCTACTGTATCTATTTAACCCTCTATTGCATGAATTTTTATGACGAGTTGAAAAAATATATATGGCTGTTAGTCTACTTAAAAATGAGTGTGGTCATGAAATAAATAATAAAATTTTATTAGAAAATGTTATTTATTACATTTTGTGACTGTTCCTGTATGGGAACTTTATATATATGCGGTTTTATCCGTAAGCGCAATGTTCCCACTTGGAACCAACATACTCAGTCTTCAGTATTGTCTACTTAATTTACTTAAGAATGGAATGCAAGAGAGGGTTAAGACATAGGACCCTGTTAAATCGGTAAAATCCGTCTCTCGTGTTTGGATCACAATTATAAAGCCGACAATTACTGACGATCAAACTGTTCTTTATTCCATATTTATTTTATCCATATTATTTTATTCAGTAACGATTCCTGATCATTGCGAACTCTAACGAAAAATAGACGGCAAAGGACAAAAATAAATTTCCATTTTGCTCCCGTTTGTTAGAATACACAGAAACACGATTATTCCCCAGCATGAAATTTCGTAATCTAATAATGCTAGCCGCTGGAAGTCACGTGACCGTCCATTTTTAACCAGTGGCGTAGAAAATAACCTTTCGCCGATATTTCGTCGTCGAAGCCCCGCCCCAGGGGGGCGCACGTCGAAATTGGATCTGATCGTCCAACAGCACGTAACAGGTTCGATATTTTAACGAGCGGGCCGAGGCGTGTGACTTGATCCGTGAAATACGGGAACGTAAGACTGTAACCTGGTGGAAAGTTGCCGGGCACGCGATTCATAGTTCATAGCTCGCGAGCTGCCCTAGCCTTGCCACGTCCTCGATCGCAGGATTTACAAGCTGGCTGACCGTCTTCATCGCGGCTCGAGCGCGAGCGTAGGCCCCGTGTCTCGTTAAGCCGCGTCTACACACGGCCGCTTGTTCCACTGTGTGTCGTGGTAAATGGATCGGCTACAAGACTTTCTTCTGGGCGCACTACCGTGTCACGAGGCCCCCGGGGGATAAAATCGACCGATACCGAAGCGGACCGAGACCGGGACGACGCTTTTCCCATCGGGCCTATCGGCGATGTTATCTCCACCAGGCTCTGGCTGTTCACCAGGACAAAGAGACCTGATTAATCTTCGATTTGACCCACGTGCCGACCGGATGCAGCGTAACCGGGATGCAACGTAACGGTTTTCGCCGATCCGCGATGCAGAAACCCGACTCCCTCAAGAGCCTGGCGCCGCGCCGCCGCACACCGTGATCCCTTTTCCCGAAAACCTATCAAAATGAAATTTTAAAAAATTGGATGTACGTGAAGTGAGGTAAGTGCGCACTAGTTTTTGTAAAGTTGGACTTTAAACTGATGTATTTTCAGTCAGGTATGTAAAAACTTAACGCTTTTGGTATCAAACTCTTGCCACAGTTATTACTGATGTATTAGTATTATATGAATTAGTATTATGTAGGATTCTAATTTTGCTTGAAAATTATCATTTTGATAGGATGTTGTACAAAGTTAACTACAATTCTACGCACTTGCCCCGAAAATAGGGCAAGAGCGTCTCTGAGAGTTAAAAATGCTTTCAAACCTTGGTTCAAGTGCTACGGGGCAAGAAAAGAATGATTAACAAGCCTGCTATAAAATGCTTTTTATTGCATTAAATCATATTGTTTAGTTTTATAGTTATCCATTTTTAAACAAACAAGTACTTTTATCCTGAAATGTGAAATGTGAAGTGATATTCAAACAAAGTTTAAAATATAAACATGATATTTATTATTAGAAAAATTTTGTCGCTACAAATATAGGGTAATATCCTACTTACCCTTCATATAATAAGAATTATAGTCATAAGAATATATATATATATATATTCATAAGAATTATAGTACAAAAAATAAACTGAAATAGTGAACATGAAGTGCCTATATAGTACGCACTTCCCCCGTGTAGTAATATTTACGAGGCAAGAGCATCTTAGTGTTTTTCTCAATAAATTTTAAAAAATACAATAAAAACGGTCTGTTTAATTTAAACCGACATCAATATTTGTTCTACTTACCTAAAATAACAACACAGAATATATTAGTAACTTGTAAACTATTGCACGTTCAGGGTAACCTCAAAGTTGTACGTGTACCTCTCACGTGATTGTTTGGCATTGGTTGATTTAAAACACCTTTTAGGTGTTTTAGGAAGGAAAACACCTTTATTCTTGGGCGACATTTATGTCGAATAGTTCATACTAACTTATATTACATTAATAAATACAAGCTGGAGAAATTTCGTTCATATTATAATAAAAATAACCAGTTAATGCACTTGCCCCATTTGCGCATTTACCTCACTTCATCTTACATATAATACATCATATACTATTGGGTTGATACATAATTATTGCGGCTTTTTTTAAACAAATTTTATTCGACACAAACAATAACAACATTTAACAAAAACATCTTTAAATGATTATTCCGGAGCATATTCACCATCTGCTTAATAAAATATAAATTAAAATTCTCTGTAATAATTGTAAAGAACAGGAGGCAGATAAAAATTGTTTGTATTAATTGCAAAGAATAGGAGGCAAATTAAAATTGTACGTAATAATGGTAATGATCAGAACGTCGAAATTCTTCGAGCTTCATACCTACTCGCCATAAACGCATAAAATCCCGAGTCCAGGTGTTAATGTATTACACACTCTGACACAAATTTTCAACTAGTGTTAGTATCGGCAACAGCGTAAGTAAAGAAACGAAAGGAAAAGTGAGCCGCTTAGAACGGTTCTTCCCCGTCACAGTGCGCCACAAAGTGATTCAAATTACATACACGGAAACAACCGTGGAATTCATCGGACGACTATGATTTTCGCGGTGCTCTGAGCGAACCCCGTGCGTGCCGTAATTATCGCGAGTTTGTCGATAACTGTTTCTAATAACACGGCCTCTCCGTTGGCGAAAAACCTCGAGTGCGCACGTCTTCATAATCACTCTCTTAATTAATATCTGTTGCCGGTATTAATTGTGCATCATTATCGATCGGACGTGGAATCTCGAAAAAATGACACGCGTTCTTAGGCCGCGGCATTTAATTCGTATGATTTGCGTCAATTAAACGGAAGTGTTCGCTCTTCAAAGATAATAGCCGACTACTATTCCGTGGACATTAAGGAGCACATTAAACGAAACCTGACGGAAAATTGCAGTGTCCGCTCGTTTCAACGCGAGGCTGTGCCTGTCAGCTGAAGACGCGTCACGGAGAAACTAACTTGCTATCTTCCATGCTCGTGGAAAGCAACAGTTACCATCTTCACTGATATCTACATTAAATTGCACGGCAATTAACAATAAAGACCCGCTAGATAATGGTAACGCTAATATGCGGTTGCATCATTTGTCGGGACTGTTAACGCGTTGTCGATCCTTCTCGCAATAAGACAATCGACAGAAATATTCCCTAGGAACCTACTCCAAATCAGTAAATTTTTAGTTTTTATTTCCATCGATTTTTAATTTTAATTTAGTTACATGCTATTTTTATCATTTTTTTAAATAGAGAATTGATGTCCGTAATTTTTTTTAAATCGACGATTTTTTTTATCGATTTGCACAGTGAGTCACAGACAAAAAGAAAAACAAATATATATTTAAAACATATTGATTACATAGGAATAACACAGTAGACGAATCTTCATATCTGTAATGAATTATTTACCATGTATACTGTAGTGTACGATTTTAGCTATGCATTATAAAATTTGCATTTTGATAGTCTCAGGAATCTGAGGTGAGGAGAAATGTTGTTTTCTATGTTAATCCAACAGGTTAAAAATAATGAAAAAAGATATTGTAGAATATATTATTGCACAGTACTTGTTTTAAAGAAATATATAAAAGAGATAAAAAATATCTATTGTGAAATAAAAAATATCACAGTAACATACTGCCGTTTCAATAACTTTTCATTCAATATGGAAACGGTTTTTAAGCTTGATGCACGTAATGAGATTTTGATAGCTTCGGATTTAATTTGTTTTAAATATCTTTTTCAGTAAAATGTTGAATTGCAAATTATCATCACTGTTATAACGCCTCCAGGAAAAAACCCACCATGAATTATTCGATGACGTTCTCATTACATGGTCATTTGTTCTCAGTGCGGAATGACAGAAATTGTATGATTGATTAAAAAATATTTTTAAAAAGCACAGAGACTCGGTTTACAACCTAACATTACGATGAAATAAACAGATCATTATCGACGCAATCATCCAGTCATTTCCAAGGAAACACGTCGAATCAATTAAATTGTTTTAATGGAAAATGCAGGATGTGCTAAAGTAAATACAATGTATACAATTTCAATGCCCTTGCTATTGAACACAGTCTTGCTAGCTTGTCTGTCCATTAATGACTGTTTCTGCTAATTACAAACATCGATCAAATTTGAAATGCCATGTAAAAATAATCTGTTCTATACTCTATAATCTGTTTACTTTTTCGTGCCCAACAATCATTTCTTTTGTTAAATCAACGCTACAATCACGTGATATATTATGCTACATTTTCTAGTGAAACCAGACAACCATAGTCAGACACACTATCGATAATATTCAAGAATGCACACGTCCATCAAGCTTTCAATTTCAAATTTCTTCGAAGTAGATTCTTTTCAAATGAATTCACCAGCATTTCCTAAAAGTTATTAATAAACATTAGAAGATACATTTCAAAACTATTATTGAAGTCTACGATCTCTTCAAATATTTCCTCATTGATATATCACAACGGTGAACGAATAGAAAATAAATGAAATCCAGAAAACAATCGGCGACAACGTTCTAGCATATCTAGGACGTATGTAGAACTCGCCGGTGGCACGGGGCGCTCCCCTAAGTTAACTTGCTCCGATTATCCAGATCCATTTACCTAGTTTCCTGGAAACGTTCGGCTGAACAATTTCATAAATCCAGGTGGACAGAATTCGGCTACTAGATTCTTCTTAAAAGTCAACCGCTCGAAGCATATAATAAAAATATTTAAAAGTCTATTTTCAACTGGAGTTTATCATCCACATACAAAATCGTTAGATGAGGGGAGGGAGTTACCCTCTCTCTGCCCGTATCGTATTAGTCACGTGACCCGACCGGGCCGGGAGTGGAGAGACATTTTCAAAGTGTGTATTTGTGCGTGTTGTTAGGCAGCCCTATATATGACTGAATTTGTAATAACAGAGAATCGAAATAACAATAGAGTCATAGAATTACGATCGCCAACGGATCGCAAGAAGAAGATCAGATCGAAACGAACGCTCGCGACAAGAAACACGTCCTGTCACCAACGATTGGTTATCCGCGTGTCCTTATGGCTTTTTACAAATACATACGGCTTTTCCTTACATTTTCAAATAAAAAAGACTACATATATCAATGTAATCTATAATAATATGTAAGCTGTAAGCCGACAGTCCGCCGCTGTATATATTGTTCATGTTGCGCCACCCGGTATATATTCATATGTTCATGTTTTTATATTCATATGTTCATGTTGTTGACAAGCGATTCGCCGCCAACGACAAGCGAACGGGACTCGAGAAAAGGACGAGCAGTCTCGTCAGGTTCGACGCCGGAGAAGGACGTATTAATAAAGTTTGTTTATTCACCTTACTGGCATCTTGCATTTTCCCTCCGCTTCAATCCCGGACATTACAAATATATCAATACTCTTACAGTAAAAAACGTTAAATGTTAATTGTTTGCGGATTTAAGGCGGTAGGTACTCGTTTCCAGGATTGCAAGGGTGCGGGATTCGCATTCTCATTTCTCGATAATACAAAAATGGGATTTTTCAGTAGTCAAAAACGCTAGATAAAAGATCAATCTAGAGTGCTATCGCCCTCAAAAGACCTATTTTTTCCTTTACGAGGCGTAATTTGCATTATTCGGCAGCATGTAGCTATGAATGTGCAAATGAATAATGCAAATTACGACTTATAAACGAAAAAATAGGACTTTTGAGAGCAATAGCGCCCTAGATCGATCTTCTATCTAGCGTTTTTGATTACTGAAAAAGCCCATTTTTGTATTATCGAGAAATGAATCCCGCACCCGTGCAATCCTGGAGAAAGGAGTCAACTCCCTTAACTGGCACTGAATCGATCGCATCATGACAATTTACAGAAACATCGTGGAAATTTTCAAACGTCAGTGAATAATTTTTTCCAGTAAATAATAATCGAACTTTTTGAACGGGCCTGTTAGTTAAACGGCGATGGCGGTCTGTCGCGAGATAAGCCGGCACGCGCCTAGGCCCGACAATGCTTCGAAAAAGAAACCGCTAGACCACCGGGCCTCCTATCTAACTGGTACATCGTTTTCGAACAGACCGTTCGCCAGATTCCACGCAAGATTGCCGGGGCAAGGCTAGCATACGTTTCTGCCCACTCCATTCCAGTGCAGCGTGTCACCCGCACTTCCGGTAAACTCCGCTGGTTCGAGCCCCTGCGAGAGTATACTGTTCTAGCCTCGAGCAGGCCGGTCTCACGGTCAAGGTCAGCATTCGAAAGGCCTCCGCACACCGAGGGGACGATAATTGGACGACGACGGTGAACGACGCGTGGGTGTGGTCATCGGGGTTATCGGCGGACGGCGACGCTGAACCGTGGAAACGAGCGTATCGGGTCACCGTGCACGCCGAACTATGCCCGCTCATGCTAGTGTAAGTGAACCGACTGGTGCTTTCACTGGTCACACACAATTGGTCGTAGAAAATCGCTAGCTATGAATTTGATTAGGTCGTTCGGAAAGTATTAGGTTGATGCGTATGAAATATCCAATTTTTAGCAGTGACATTAAACAAACGCAATTTTGTACCCAATGTATTCTATCTAGAAATTTCAAGTTTGTTGATTGTACTACGGTAGAAGTAAGATATTATGGTTATTCGCGTTTTTCATTTACAAGTTTGTTTTCTTGATTTTTTAGTTCTTTTTTATCATCAACGATTATTAAGTTAATTAATCACCACATTTTCATCAAAATCACATAAAAGTTATTTTTCTAGACATATAATAGGAATACACGTTGGTTGACGTTGAAATAAACTTGATTTAAAAGTAAAATTATGCATCTAAATTAAAATTGAACATAGGATATTAACACTAAACGTACCGAGTTATAAAAGCAACAGGCACGTAGTTGCCTTCTAAAAATGACAAGAATTCATTTATTTAGACTTTGCGCGGTTCTTATTATAATAATATGTGCACTAATAAAGATATTTATTAAATCATTTCTTATGAAAGCATATTTACAATTTCATTAATTGTGAAATAAAAACTCTAGAATCGGTCATTTTACCGGTCGTGGTACGTTTAGTGTTAAGGATTAGCTTCGTATGTACAGTGACTCCCACTAATATTCGGACACTCTTAAAAAAACGATAACTTTTTTAATATTGTACTATATGATTTGAACTTTTTTTGGAAAGTTAGAGCAATTAGTTTGCTACAGGATTTGAAAAAGAACTTTTTCAAAAATTGCAATTGATCGGAATTGTAGAAGAAATACTAAAAGTTGCATTTTCCAACTTTTTTATATGAGCCTATATTGGAAATTTAAAAAATACGTTTTGTAGATCTGTGTCAATTAGACATATTCTGAATATTTCGTCAAAATCGATCGACAGTGCAATGAGCTACAAGCGTTTAAAGATGGTAATAATTGCAGATTTTCACGATTTTTGTTATATAACTGCAGTAAATCTAAGGATTCTTACGTCTTTCAATATCTGTTGTTTTTTTCCGCATCAACCGATTTCAATAAAACTTTCACAGTGCATATAATTGACACAGATCTACAAAACGTATTTTTTAAATTTTCAATATGGGCCCACATAAAGAATGCAAAATACAACTTTTAGTATTTTCTCTGCAATTTTTTTCAAAAATTTTAGTCACGTTGTGCAGCAAACCATTGATTCTAACTTCCCAAAAATTTTCAAATCGTATGGTTCAATATTAAAAATGTTGTAGTCTTTTTGAAAGTGTCCGAATATTAGTGGGAGTCACTGTGCCTCAAAATTTTATATAATAAACCTATAGACTGTAACAGCATTTCTTGTTCGAAACGTTTTATAAGAGTCGCATTCTAAAATCAGACATTTCATATGCAACAACATAATAATTCCGATTTTTCGGGTAAAGATGGTATTGCTTAAAGTTGTTACTTATCCTTATTTTAAATCGCAAAATCATGGTATGTAATTTTCTGTCTTGTTGTGCTTTATAATTTTTCAAGTATTTTTTTGTCATCGCGTCAAATATTATATGCAAAATCAAAGTACGCATTTCCATCACTTTTTGCTATTTTATTACCACAAGGGTAAAAATATAGTGCACGAAAGAAAAAATTGTGTACTCTTTAAGGAGAGGATGGGCCAACGGATTACCATTTTCTTCGCTTCTTTCAACACTTTTTATGCGGTGCAAATTGCATTTCAAATGAAGTCATAAAAAGTTCTATAACTCAATAAAGATGAGGGTTAAGAAGTTACCATCGCGTCCCTGCTGTTTCTTAGATCGTGTAGTTATATTTTTGTGACGCGTGTAAACACGTGTATGTCCCGCAGTGGAGGGGATAGGCAATTTTCTTAGATCGTGAAGGTCCCGTTTTTCTTAGATCAAGACATTACTGTATTATGAGCTCAAACGATTTGAGATTGATTATGGTGCTAAGAAAAATCTACGACTGTGTATAAATATTTGCCATTTAGTACCGTGTTAATCATCCTCGAACTTCGCCATGGATAAGTGGCCCATGTTCTCACACATTTCTCTAAACTGCACCGCAGATTAGTGCTAAAATTCAGACGAACCAGCCAGGGTCAATGTAAAACAGTAACCGTAATTTATACGTTAAGTTTCCAGCAGAAAATCCATTAGTCAGCCGATGTTCACGGCAGTGGCAACAATAATGTATCCTTCTTGGGTCGTTAAAATATGAATAATCACATTAGAGTGAAGTACAGCTATAATAGCTGTTACGATGGTAACCTAGTTGAGTCGGAACATGACCAAGTTCGAATCTACAGTACTCAACAGCGCAGCAGCGTTCCGTTCGAAATAGCTGAAGGGAAAAGTTTGTTAAGTAACGGCTTTCGATACAGATTTAAGGTGATCATTCGGCAAGACTGTCGGATGGGCGTGGCCGGGAGTTATAGTTATCGGGCACTATTATCAAAATGTAGCTGCAATGTGGAGTAGAGTGTCTAATTATGGGGCCACGGACGTTTCACGTGTACGCGCTCTCGCATTCTAATGGAACATGAAACCCTTCGCGGCATACACAAAACGATAGTCCCGTAAAACTGGACGATAAGATAATTCGCGTAAAACCGAGTTGCACCGTTATTATTATTTTTGTTGAACGTCAAGTGTGCCTGGTTGAACGTTACATGCGAAACAGCGGCGCGCGAGAAAAGATAGCGCACCGGTGTCCCATTATGGCGGATAAGATTCGAATGGTGCTATTTTATGGCGAGATTAGGACAGTTTATATTCTGTTATATATGCTTGCTTCAAGAGTTCAAGATCAAAAGAATTTATGTAAAATTATCTATCACAAAAGACATGCATCACTATTCAAAATTCCTATTGTTTGTCATTTTATTAAATTGTCCGAACATGACTGGAAATCAAAATTCTAAAGTTTCTGCTTTGCTTTCGAACTATACAGAATGTCTAATTTTAACTTGTAACTTTATTTGTAGTAATAATCTACTGATTTTTTTCGAATGTTTCAGCACAATATTGTGGAAAATAAATAGCTGCGTCTGCTGGTGAATCAAAAAATATATAATTCCATTTGAGAAATGTGTGTTACCTCCATATGACCAAAATTGATTACAATTAGACTACTATCAATTACATGATAGATTATCTTAAAACAATTAATTTCCTATATGAATGAGTGTTTATATGCATAATAATTATACACGTGCATGAAGGGTAGTTTCCCAATGTAATTCGCATTTGCAAATAAAAATTGGACACTCTATGTATTTGAGGTATGCTCGCAGACCAGCGTATTGCAAAATGATCGAGACGATCCGAAGAATCCAGGCATAATACACGTCGTATCGTATTTCCAGCAATCTCGCCGTCCCTTGGACCATCCCTAAGCGAATTAATTTATCCATTTTCCCAGCGATAACTTTCTCCCTTCGTGTATCGGAGGGTCCGCGGGCCTTGATACTTTCATCTCGGTCGTGTCCCTCGGCCGACACGATCTGGATTAATCTTGTTACGAGACATAATCGGATTCTTCTTCCCGTACGTCCCGATAACAACCCGAACGAGGTCGCCTGGCGAAATCGTTATCATTATCGTGGAAATTTCATTGCCGGCTTAGATAATTGATTTTCTACCCTTCTTGGAGGGCCGAAGGATCCACCTATGGAGAACGATCGGCGAAACGTGCGCGAGTACGCGTTTGATTGAAATCGCCGACACTGGTTTCACAGACGAGACAAGTTTCACTTGGACGATTCGTCTATCAGTCTCTATCTCGTCATTGTATTAACCCTTTGCACTCGGATCTATTTTAACTCGAAAATTAAACATTTCTTCCGACCGAGAATACTTCCATTCTATATAATCTTTTTTATTTTATGGATATGAAATTGATATAACACCTCATACAATACTTAAATGTTTTGTAATTGATTAGACACCAACATATTTAATAACCTAAACAATATTTTGAATAATGGTATAGCAATTTTTAATGATGACTCTGAGTCGTCACTCGAATGTTAAGGGTTAATAGGCATCAGTCAAATTTGATTTCAATAAATCACCATGTTCAATTCTCGTCGTCGAGTTTGTTACAGATATAGATTTCATTGTTTTTGTCTACGAGAAAAAATTTGCTCGTCGTGGGGAAGGACCACCCTACACTAAATATCCCATTAGGCCGTCTGTGTATGCACCATTAAAAAGCACATGGTTTTAATAGGTGCCCTATAGTACTCCAGTTTCAAACATTCGCCGAAATCTTTGACCAACATCTGCAGCCTCTCGAGATCCATCGACAGTGGACGATTGTTCCCAGTTTTCTATGAACACGTCGGGGTTCTGCTGTTCTAACCGTTCTCGAGAATTTCGGTTATGTCTTCTACTTCTTCGTAGAGTATACAGAGGCCGACAGACTGATTCAGTACATAAATAAAGCCACCATACAGTTAGGAGTATAACTGATCATACACACTTTAATCAGAATAACTTTTTTATGAATGGGCCAAACGACTTCAATTTCTCTGTAAGGCTAGAAGAATTAGTTTAGTAAATGATATGAAAAATATGTTGAAAAAATGCATTTGGTTGTAGTTGTGAAAAACAATAGTAAAAATTGATTTTTACAACTTTTTTAGCTGGGCCAATATGAAACTTTAAAAGTGTTTGGTCAACTCATATAAATTATATACGTTCTGAAAATTTCATTGAAATTGGTTAATTAGTTTACGAGTTATAAACGATCAAAAGTGGTAAAAAGGTCGAAAATCGTGAAAAATTTTACCACTTTTGATCGTTTATAACTCGTAAAGGTTAACCAATTTCAATGAAATTTTCAGAACGTATATAATTTATATGACTTGACCAATCTTTTAAAGTTTCGTTATTGGCCCAGCTAAAAAAGTTGTAAAAATAAAGTCTTACTATTGTTTTTCACAATTCCGACCAAATGCATTTTTTCAACGCATTATATATTTTTTATTATTTTGATAAATTTAAATTTGTATTATATATGTTTTAGACGTCATTTACTGAACTAATTCTTCTAGCCTTACAGAGAAATTGAAGTCGTTTGGTCCCTTCATAAAAGAGTAATTCTGATTTAAAGTTATGCTCCTCTAACTGTAGATCCTCTTTTGAAGAATTTCAGTGCATTAATAAAGACTACCAGGTATTCTGAATTCCTGAGAAAAATGAGAGAACATCAGAAGAGTGCAAAGATATTGTTATATGATTTTCGACTTTTTAAGACGACTAGAAATACATTTTCTTTTAACTTCAGTTTCGTACAATTGACTAGGACAATTTTTATTTTGTATGTTGAAATTTCCTCTTTCTCTCGGTAAAATCCATAATTATTCAAAGACAGCACTATGTGCAAATGTTTCCGTATGGGATCGCCGCAACATTCAGTACGTCGGCATTATTGAATCGTTCCCCTGGGGGGTCTCGCCCTCGAAACAATTAAACGCGAATTAATTTCACGGGCCGAGTGACCGCGACTGGAACGATTTCATCAGATTTAATTCGTATTCCATCGCCGACGGTCCCTAATATTGCCTCGGATATTCGGACAGCCCTAGGCTCGCCGCCACATGTACAAAAGCGGCTCATTGTTTTTTTCCCCCCGACTCGTGAGAATCCGAGAGACAGAGGCGGCAACTTCGTTCCGGGAATGTACGGGCGTAATTAGGTAATTATCAGACTCTGAGAATTTGATACCCCTTTCATGGCCCGTCCAACGGTGCTCTGCCGTTTACCGTTTTTTCTCCTCTCTGAAATTTCTGTTCGCTCGGCTGTGTCGTTCGTCGCTACCGCTTAAAAACCCATCGAGTCGATCATCTTCTCCGTTACTGATCAATATAGCCCTTTGTGGAAATAATCATTGATTTTATGGCAAGTAAAAACAAACACGTCTTACATCTACACAAAAATTGTACACGATTTTACTAACAATTAGACACTGCATAATTAATATACAAATTGAACAAGTACAAGAATTTGCGAAAACAAACCCACAAAGTAAAGTACGAAGTTTTCAATAATTACGTTGTTCTTTCACTTAAAAGATGCATGAATAATACATGAAAAATAACTGAAATTCTTGAGATTTTTCTCATTACTCGAAATATAATTTTTCGTAAATAGTCTGTGGATATTAAAATAATTGATGAAAGAAAAATATTTTTAAGTGGATCCTGTATCTCACAACAAATGTAGACAATTTTGATGTTGCATAAAGATAGGTTTCTTAGAAATAAATCTTCAACAATGCACGTTATACATGTAAGCCTCCACCCCTAAAACAATGTAATCTGAGAGCCTAATAATTTAAAAACTAGTTGAAAATATGCATACATTTTTCGTATTCACGGTGTAAGTACTTGAAGACCCTTTTTCATTCACAGGAATGATCCGGGACGTTTCTTCGAAAGAGCACATGACCGCGAATAATTTAATAAAGAATCTCATTCTTGCCCGACTGATGAGTCGGGATCAAGACGGATTTCGTTCGACTGCGGCTGTCTCTCCTTCTTCTGAAGTTGTCTGTTCTCTTCTGAATAGAGGGACTCTTTTTCTCCTGGTCATACTCGTTCCACCATTTTTTTTCGGTGCTCGGCCACCCTGCATATTGATGAGAGAGTGAGAGAGAGTGAGATTTTAGCTGGCGCGCGTGAGATCCTGGAGATGAAAGGCGGCATAAAAAATGCAATAAACTATAAGCTAATTTTCAGGATCAAAGGGGCTCCGAGGTGGCCCCCGTGTCTTCCCCAACCCGCCCCTCTATTCCAGGATTTCTTTTTTGCTGAATTGGTGTAGAGCGCCTAGCGCCGACTAAGTGCTGCAAAAACGGCCGGCCGCTGTTTCTGTTAAATTCGCCATAGTAACTGACTTAATCCCCGCATTCATCCTGATGCGCCGGCGACAAAACGATTTTCGGAGAACAAATGTTTCTTGTCTGAAACATTTTATTCAGATAAAAAATTCCTTTTATATTGAATTTGTTTCCACCATTTATGCCACCATATTTTTTCCATTTTGACCTAAATTTTACACTCTCCGCCACCTATTATACGTCATTCTACGTTTTCAAATTAGAATGATATAGTTTTCTATGTTTCATCTGACATGGCGTTTAAAGATGCGTACAGTGACCTACAACTCAAGGTGTTCAAGGTTGTTCAAGGTCAACTGCGACGGAAAATATTCTACTTTCTCCACAATCCACTTCGCAAATTAAATTTTCATAATATTCTCTCCTTCTCTCTCTCTTCTTAAAACAATTTTATCAGTCACTGAATCAATCGAAACACATTAGAGCACCAAGGTCGTTCAATGTCACCCAGTGTCGTCTCAACAGCAGTGCGAAGGAAAATATTCTACTTTCTCGACAATCCACTGCACAAATTATATTTTGATAATATCTTTCTAAAAACAATTATATAAGTCACTCTAATCTATCGAAACACATTATAGCATCAAGGTCGTTCAATGTCAACCAGCGTCGTCCCAACCGCAATCGCTGGATGCAATCAATATTGCATTCTCACCTGGGACTATTAAGCATCGGTTAGCCAGTCTCGACAGTTCCATTCACAACGAAGAAATCGTTAATACGGATCGTTAATGTGATAACGTTCTCGCTTCTGCAGCGCCGGTCGTAAATTACATTTTCCCTGGAAACGCCTATCCGAGGAACTGGCTAATCGGGTGCTAATAGCGAGTAATTACGCCACCAGTATTTCGTTAATATTTTCCATACGTGTAACAGCGCCGACAGTTCACGGAATCGGCGCGCGCGCGCGTGTGTGTGTGTGTATGATTGAAATGAAATCTGGTAAGGTTTTTCTTCTGGCAGGTTGCGTCGCGTCGATCGACCGCTAATTGCTCGCCAGTGGTCACCTGTCGGTTGCGAAAATCGCGGATGTAATTCCGATCCGATTGATCATGGTCGATCATCCATCATCCCCGCGAAACAGAAAACGCGAGAGAAAGAGCACCGTTGGGACCGGGCACGAGACAACTCACTTATAGTTATAAAGCAATTTGCTGGCGGGCGCGTTCGCATTGCTCGAATCGCTTAGAAAGGCGGCGAGAGGGTGTCGCCGATGAAACGGATACGTCGCTCAATTTGTCGTCGATCCGCTGACGAATCGTTCTTGCGTGCACCTCGTCACTGCTTTTTTAATTCTACCTTCGTATCCGTTGATAATCTTTTTCCAGATCGTAAAAAATAAAGGTTCGAAAGACAGTCTTCATACCAGATCGTGAAAAATCGAAAGATTAATCCTTGGGCTGATTTACAATTGCATCCCCCCACTCCCGTCCCAAGCTTTTGGTACGTATAATACGTCATTCCATTCGTTTCGACGTGCTGAATACGAATATGAGTAAAATGTTACCCTTTTTCTGTTTTAGATGCTGTACCATTTTCTATCTGTATGTTCGTTTTTCATTATACGCTATTTTAAGATGCGAGCATATTAATAATAACAACATTTGAGCCGTTCATTTTGAAAGTGGCCTAAGACCATTTGTCAATTATTTTTTATTGACTGTACTAACATGTACAACTTCAAGTTAGCTGTCATAAACAACATTTTGCGGTTAAGTATATTCAGAGTATACGATAATTTTTTACACATACATTTTCGCAGTTCCTTCAATAATTAGAAACATTACTTTGAAAGTGGCCTAAGTCCAATCCATTATTGATAATGTCCGGACTTTCAAATGTCCGAACGCAGTGATCAAGGTAATTTTAATTAATTAGTATTGATTAATATTTAAAAAGTTAACCTCATTTTTTGGACAGTTGCTTTAGTTAAATAATCAGTACGTTTACTTAATGCAGTGAAAAAAAATTCACGCAATACACATTTACAATTGAACATAATGTGGAAATCATAGACCATACATTCTTAGTATCAGGACATTCATTTTTATCGAATGATGAAGAGTTTGGCGTCGTAGAAATGTCATTAAAGGAAAATAATTTACTGTTTGTCCCCCAAGATTATTATAATATTACCAAAAAGTGCCGGAAAGATAATAACTTTATTCGAAATGAAATGAAAGGGTAGGACGCAGTTTTTAAAAGGATAAAGAATTCTATGGGAGAAACAATAAATTGGTTAAAAATATGCTGAATGCGTTTTTTGAGAAACGAACCATACAACATTTTCTATAAGATATCAATGGATGAGAATGCAGAGTTTAAAATCCTGGATTTATTACCACGTCGGGTTAGACCAAGAAAATTCGAAAAGTATTGTATTGGCATCACTTTATAAAAATATAAGACGAGTGACAACAGCGAAATACAAGGACATAATGGACTTACTACGATATATACCACCGGGGCACCATGACTTCTTCAAATCCCTCCCGCATACATAAAATATAAATGAGGAATAAATTATTATGTAATTTATATAGTTAGAAGATTTCCTGAATTGCATAAATGGTGTTTTTGAAGTGTTGTAAAGAAATAAAAAATAAATTGAGTATTGTATTTTTCAATTTGAAGCATTTCAAATTATGTCGAATGGACTTGGGCTCTGTCAAATTTTATAACAAATCTAGTTGTTAATTTTGAAAGTGGCTTAACTCCATTTGTGTAAGAAAACACATATTGTTCACTTAATAATAGCTATTATTTTAATGGGAATTATATATTTAATTCTCTTGGATACACTTAAGCAGTGTGACACATTGGTATCCTATACGTATATTTTTAATTTTGTTGAAACGCAAACTCTTGACTATCTCAATTTAAATATAAATGGACTTAGATCACTTTCCAAATAAACGGCTCATTTCAATTAGCTGATCACTGAAGCAAGTACCCTAGTGATCATCAATCGTCATTAAAATTTAGGATTAATTCACTTATAACTAGACTATCTTAAATAATAATCCGAACGGGAAATAATCCGCGAACGATGACTGTCAGTTGTCACCGAGCGGGAAATAATCCGCAAATACGACTGTCAACTGGGTGTCTCGGATTTAGAAAGTCAGCCGCCTATTTAAAGCTGTGATGTTAATTCCAATTTGATTTTCGAGCATTTCGATTTTTGCATGAATTTTTAGGAATATTTTTTAGAAAGACTATCGAACCTCCTGTATTAAGATTTTGCACACATATCTATTGGTGTTTGGTGTATACGTGTGATTTTCTTAAAGCAAAAATAATAACTAGACTGCGGATATATATGCAATATTCAATTTTTGTAGGTAAATTTTAAGAAAGTGCAATCATGTAAAATATTATCTTTAGTGGTAGTAGTCTTTGTGTAGATCTGAAATAAATAAAAATCGTATTAAATTCAGTAGAATTTTATTTTCTATTATTTTTTGAAAATTTTTTGGAGCCATAAATGCATAAAGATTCGCAGTCTAATAATAACAATTGAATGAGTTCTATCAAGCAAGAAAATGCAAGAAAAGGAAAATCGATTGTTTGAAAATGACAAACCAAAATTCCCATCCACTATCACGAATTAATTGCCAAAAAGGTCCTAATTATAATCCTAATTAACACTAAACCTACCGAGCACTAAAAGCGATTAAAATGTTCTACCTTACAAAAATGACAAGGCTCTATTTATTCAGATTTTGTGCAATTTTTATTACAATATGTGCTTGGATAAAGAAATTTATCAAATCAATTTCCATGTAAGCAAGTTCATAATTTCAATAATTCGAAGATGAAAAATACAAAATCGTTCATTTTACCGGCAGTGGTAGGCTTAGTGTTAACCCACAAATTCGACAATATCACAAAACCGCTGAGATGCTCATCCTAAACAACATGAACCAGGACCTCCGTATGAACACTTTCGATATCAATTCAGAGACGCAAGGCTCATCGTCCCTGACCGTTAGCAGCGGATCAGAAAGATCCTCCTGGCTGTTTAATCATCGAGGCCCGAGGGCGATTCGTTGAACGAAGACAAGCTGGTAGAAGAAAAGAAATGTCGGAGATCGCAATCGGCCCGGTACGCCACAACATCTCCTGCAGAACCTCCTCAGTGTCCGACCTGTGCAGCCTCTGACCGGTTGGTGATGTCACTCGATGTATTGCCGTTTTCGACGAACCCGATGACGTCAATGGAATTCAAAGCCCCCGGCGACGTCATCGCGTGGTTTTCCCGTGGCGCGGACCGTTTCGGATGCTGAGGAATTCAATTAACCGCGGACATTTCAGATCGTGGAAGATAAGGGGGTGCTGTTTCTGGAGGCAGTGTGCAGGCCAGAGGGGTAAACCGATAATTGCCCGGTGCTTATTAGAATTGAATGCTCCGGGAAGGGTGACGTGGCGTAGGATGCCTTTAATATTGTGTTCCAGGTGATTATCCTCCGAGTTTAATCCCTGTCGGGTACTCGGACTACCAGGCTTTTAAAGAAACATCGAGAAATCCGGCGACATCATCGCGAACCGGTCCGTCTGCGATTCCAGTCTGTTTGGACATTTTATTTACACCCAGGGACTTCGCTACGCTTATCCTGACGATCGTGGGACCTCTCAACAGTTGGGAAAGCGACTTCTCAAAAATAGCTTCCTTGCTGATATCTTGAAATCTCTGTTTCAATAATCGTCATTAGGAACTTCGTGCGCTTTAGGTATGTATTTGCCTTGTAAAAAAATTGGAATTTTTGTAATAATATGTAATAGACTAAAGAAATTTATTCAACAGCTTTCAATGGAAGCATCTTTGTAATCTCAATGATTCTGAAAGAAAAAATATGAAACTAGTAAACTATACAGTTTAACTAAATGTAAAGGAATTTTCTGTTGATTGTTATTACGGAGACCGATAAAATGTATAGTGTATGTTTGAATATTGAAAGGGTCAGTTATGATTGTTGCACGGGTCGCCTGTTTGTAACTGTTAACTTATTATTTCTTTTTAACTGCATGGATTAACTCGAAGCAGATAAGACTGCATTTTATTCACTGAATCAGCTGAGCGCGCTATTCGACTGGTATAATCAAGTATTTTTCTGCGGTAGTCTATATTGTGCATATTCAAAGATTCTTTACGAGCATCTCAACCGCACGGCACTGCACTTATGGGAACTTGTAATTAGTGAAAGGGATCGCGAACGTTTCCCACCCTTGGAATTCAAGAGAGGCTTCGGATGTTCTGATATTATCTGTTATTATTACTGTGCGGAATTAAATCTGCGGATATTCGGTTGAGTCACGAGTAAAACGCGGAACTCCATAGCGTTTACAGCGTATAAAAATGGAAAATGTAATACAATTAGCTACTGTTTTATTTTAGTTTTCATTCTCCAACTCGAGTCGCTGGGAAAACGGAGTTTCATTCAATTCCAATCTCTATCAACGTAAACGCACCCACTGGCAGAACAGTGTTGAATAAAATATGAAAAAAATGCATTTTTAATACAGTATTAATATATTTAATTCAATATTTCGTCCATTAAATTTCCTATTACAAATTTAATAGCGAGAATTTAATGAGAGAAAGAATTAACTAAATGCGTGCTGTTTTTTAATTTATTACTTCAGCAAATTTTTGTAGATTCTACTTGAAAAGCTTATTGTACAATATACAATTTTATAAAGTTGTGTTTGATGTTTAATTTTAACCTGCAGAAATATGGAAGATTATGGATGAATATAAACCCTTGTGAGAAATATTTCTCTGAAATTATGGCGTGCACATTTTTTCAGGATTGTTTAGAACTCGTATCCCTCCGGACATCTGACACTTGTGGCGTGTCGAGCGCCCAAAAGTCTCTCACGACATAAGAATATGGGGATTCCCAAGATGCGACGAACTCGAGTCATATTTCGGGCAAGCTTTGATGCACATCACTGTGGAATGCAGTTTTATAATATAATATACACCACTGTGCAAAAGGAAAAAGCACATAGTAAAATTATTATATAAGATATAATGACAAACAATATCTTTATGTAGAAATTGTATTGTACAATGATTTATTGATTTATTGCATTTAAAGTATTAGATAATCCGCAATAACATGTTTCTCAGAATATCAAATTCTCAGAACTATTCAATTAAACAGCGGAATATTTTTTCAAAACTTACTGTGTTCTTATTTGATTTTTTACGCTTTTCTATTAAATATAGCCGGGTGCTTCTTTCTTTTACACAGTAGTGTATATGTATAATATATAAATGTACTGTAATATATAAATAATATTTTATTTTAAATAAATTTTGATTTCAATTAAAATAGACTATTCATTACTTACTATTTGAAATAGTATTTCTCTGTCCGATCCCTGGTCGCGAGAATACGAATGTCGTCGATGTTTTTGGGTAGATCGACCACCGTGCGTCGATCGTCCGATCCAGCGGCGTGCTCGAACGGCGATCTACGGATACACGGTGTGATGTCGACGAGATCCCGAACGTTTTTCCCGGTTCGTAAAACAAAGTTGTCAATTAGCCGCGAGAGCGTTGGTTACGAAGCAACGGCTGGCCGGTTGCCTTCCTGTGAGATAACCCGCGAGAGTTGAACGACACAGGAGAGACCGGGCCCGGGACCGGGACCGGATGTCGTCTCACTCGCGTTGTTTCCTCTTCTTGCCGTGGGATCGAGGGAAAAGACAGCGGAGGACATTGTCTGCCGCGCGGAGAGCAATGTCAAGGCCCGCCGCCGACATTATTGGAGCGTTTCCACGCGCGAGGTAACGCCGCCGCGCGCCGCGCCGGTGGCGAGAAACGACGCTGCGCGTCATTTTGAAGTCGCTCAATTCTTCAAATTTAATTGGACAAAACCCTTTCGATACAGCTTCAGCCATTATAATAACGGGTTCTAATATTTTTAATTTACTATTAATGAAACTGTAAAGATGCATCTCTGAGGAATTACTCAACAAATTTATTTCTTTGGGTGTATATTATTAACACTAAACCTAACACTAAACCTAAAATATTTTAGTGTTGGAAAAATGACAAAGCTTTATTTATTTATATTTTGTGCAATTTTGATTACAATATGTGCTTTGACAAAGAAATTTATCAAATCAATTTTCATGTAAGCAACTGCATAATGTAAAATGTATACTTCATAATGTAATGTAAAATTTTCGCTTTTACTGTTCCATAAAGACTTCGTTTATCGTCTCCATCAAATGTACTTAGTCATATTAACATAATTTTCATTTTTATAATCCGTTTATCATAATCCCACTTTTCTACCATATATTCCATTTTCATCGATCAGATGTGTGTCTGCTCGCAGTAATTTATTTAGTTCGGTGAAATGAAACCAGCTTCGCCCAACTGGCAAGCTCATTTCGATCACTGTGCATCGTCGCCGATCGATCGATCGATCCCCGCGGAAAAAGCGAGATCGTTGCCGATCGGTTTCGTTCCGCTGCAGGCGTCGTGTGAAGCGCTCGTTCTCCTTGTTTTTATTTTGCCGTTCGTTGTCGGATACGTTCGATTACATCCTCCTTGATTGATTTTATCGCGACGTTTATTACGTCGGCGACGACGGTATCGATCTGGTCGAGTTAAAACGACCAGATTGATATTTTTTTTACCTCTTCGTTGGATACCCTACCGTCCATGCGCTGTTCTTTGTTGTTTCTCAATCGCAAGCTTCTTGGAGGAGACCATTTTTTTGGAGTTTGTATTTGTTGAAGGAATTGTATTTTGAAAAGTCAATTCACCTGGGTAGTCAGTTATTTGGACGAGTGTATAATCATCAGCAAGAAATTAATTTATTTAATGAAAACAGTACTATGTCCTTAATATGTCTAACTAGAATATGCCAGGAAAAAAATATACATTTACAAGAAAAAAATTCACCTTCTGATATCATTTACATTGCATTAAAAACATTTGTTATGTTTACTATCACTTATGATCATTAGACTGCGGATCTTTATGCATTTATAGCAAAATTGAATAGATGAAATTCAAAATTGTTGGAAAATTGTTGGAAAATTCAATTTGGTTTCTGTTTCTTGCAATCGATGCAGACAATTTTTATTCTACATAAAGATCCGCAGTCTAGTCATCACAAAAAAATATTTAGGTGGCTACATTCATTGTGGACCACCCTGTATTTAAAAATGATTTTATGTAATAGGTAATAGTCGTTTAGAACAAGTGAATTCGATTAAACTTTCATTGAGAAACGGTATGCGCGATAGTGGAAAAAAGAACGGGCAAAGAAGTTTCCCTGTTGGCATTCTTAGCTCATTACTATCGTTTCTGAACATCATTATTCCTTCGACAAGATTTCAGCAATGACATCAGTGATTGCAGTTGCTAATACTAAGAAGTAATTGATCGAATACCAATACACGAAGTAATCCGATTAGGAAATAAAACGTTTTTAATTTTATCACATGCTTTTAAATATATTCGTTCGAAGATCGAATCGTGATGCATGGGAAACATGAAGGACTCCGAAGAATTCTATCTTGTACATTAATCTTGAAAATACTGATAATCTATGAATTACACATACATCACTCATGTATCACCTATTTTCCATTCTTAGGCTATTAATTTCACTTTTTCAATACCTATGTAGATGCAGCAAACTTATGCTGGGAATTAATTTGCAACTAACCAATTACATATGTAACTAGGGGCATGTGTTTGAATCTTATTATAAATATTAACAGCAATTTTGTTTCCATTCTTTCTTTTCATTTTTAGGCTATCAATTTCACTTTTCCAATACCTATGTAGATGCAGCAAACTTATTCTGGGAATTAATTTGCAACTGACCAATTACATATGTAACTAGGGGCGTGTGTTTGAATCTCATTATAAATATTAGCAGCAATTTTGTTCCATTATACGACATTAATTTGTACAGGAAGAGTAACATATAATATAAGTAATGTGGGAGTAGATCGGTGCGATAATATACGAATTCAATGACAAAACTTTTTTGCGTTTAATTATTTGTTTAGTTTCTTTTTTTAATGCTTCTCTGGTCAAAGCAAGCGACACCTGAGCACACGACGACGTCATACACAACCGGAGTGACCTTCCGTTCTCCAAGTATCCACATCTACCAAAATTTCATTACTGTATATTGATCTGCGGTTTGAACTGGTGTGAAACATTCTGTACCAGTGGATAATCCTAATCGCAGCGTCCTTCAGGCATCCGCGCTCGAGAAAAAAGGCGGCGCGGCGTCTTCGGTGTTGGTAATCTATTAACGATCGAAGCGTCGTAATCTCGATCTTGCCCGGTCTGCGACCGGCACCGGTGCGTGAATGAAACGAGAAGGAGCTGTCGCGTGACGTGTCTTGGCGCATGCAGGACGACGAACATCGTCCGGCCGGACCGGCCGATGATTCACAGGACGATAGCAGGTGGAAAAAGAGAAGAGTGAAGAGAGCCGACCGAGGATGAGGAGAGGACAAAGGAGGAAGGGGTTCGGCGGGTGGTAAAGCTCTCGAATAGAGCGTCGATGACGACGCCGCGCCGATGAGCACGACGACCGAGGAGGAAAGGAGCCACGGATATGCGGTGTGGAGAAGAGTCTAGGATATCATCGCCTATAAATACACGCGTAGCCTCGGGCAAGGACGTCGTTGGTTACGGGGAATGATCCTAGACGATCGTCTTACGACGGTGCTGACCTCCTCGAGCGGATCGACGTGCGCCGATCGGACGATCCAACTAATTGCCGTCTTCGCCGGAATAGAAAAACGATCCCGGGAATAATAGTGCAGACTATCACACCGGGAATTTCAGGATCGGCCTGCGATCCTTCCTCACAGCACACTAGCGTCGTCCTGGGAGCATCTTCTTCTAGCATCTACTTCGATTTTAATTGTTTTGGAGAAGGAAGAACTGTTTGCTATATTTTATGGACAATTTTGACCATCAGTTTGTGTGCGAAAAACATAAAATGAACTTCGTGCATGTGGTTATTTAATATCAAGTATCCCACCGTTGCTCAAGTAATGATCGGCTTCAGAATTCTTATTCTATAATCATTGAAATCACAGAGATGCTTGCATTGGAAATTATTGAATTTTTTCATTCAAGCTGATATTGTATTATAAAAATTACGAAAAGTCATTTCTAACACTAAATCTACCGAGCCTTAAAGTAACTGGTACATCTTCCCTTATAAAAATGACAAGATTGATTTTATTTAGACTTTGTGCAGTTCCTATTATAATGCATGCTCCACTAAAGATATCTATACAATCATTTCTTATGAAATTATTGTTATTATATGAATAAACGTAGAATAAAAAATCTGGAACCGGTTATTTTGACCGGTGATGGTAGGTTTAGTGTTAAAAGGATAATATGTACAAAGCATGGTATTAATTGAAAATTTTCCTGTACCAGTACTTGGTCACGTTTTATGAGAGGATACGTTGCATTTCATACATAGAATGTTACAACTAGTCGTGCTAGATTAAGGGAATTGACTCGAATTTAGGGGAAAAAGTGACCCTCCCTCTCCCAGTATCGGATTAGTCACGTGGCATTGTGACGCGGGACGATACACGTCACATGATCGTGCCGTGGCGAGATAGCGAGGTGGAAGAGGAAGTGTAGAGAGTGGGAGACAAGTCTTAATCTGGCGCCTGGAAAGTTGTCGACAATGCAAACGCTGGTAGTCAACATGTTAATTTGTCAGTTAAAGTCGACAAATTGAAGAAATTTTTTATATACATATTTGGTTAGCTAAAATTTAAATAAATAAACTGGAAACACTGAATCACATGTTTCATGGAAATTTGATGTACATTGTAAAGTTTTTATTTTTCGCGAACAGCATTGAAGAATGATTCTTCTGTTTTGATGATGCAATCCATAGATAATGGATCCAGGAATATCACATGTACATGGAAGGGGCGGTAGGATCCATGGTTCGTCGTCGATTCACCTGCAGACCGACGGAGTAACGGATCAATTCCGCCGACACTATTCTTGCTCGTTTTTTCCTCCGATCGCGGAGACGATTAGAGACATTGTTGCGTGAGATTTTGCGCTGGACGCGCGAGCTGAATTAATGATATTGCGCTTGCAGGTTGTTCATGGTTTACGGTTTACGGTGAAATGATCCATAGATGGTGGAGCTTCGCGCCTCGTGCTGCGATAGTGCCGTAATTAACGTTTGTTTGTGTAGATTCCTGATCTCAGGAAGTGATAAAAAGACTGCGGATTTTTATGTACTTATTTTATCTTAGCAAATTAAGGTTGATGCTCGAATTCTTTACAATTTTTCTGTTGTTTCGGGTAAAATATGTGCGGACATTTTTTATAGAAACAACGAATTTCTAATAATGCTAGCTGATGCAAATTCATTATAAAAATTGATTAAAAATAAAAGTTACAATTTACTGATTTTTGGTTATCCTTTTTCGTCAAACTTCCTCAACCTTTACTAAATTTCCATCTGTTTTCCTTACAGCACAGCTAATTATTTTTAGCTTCTTTGGCAATTTTCCGGATTTCTGAACACTTCTCGCCACCTTTGACCGCCTCTGATCACCTTTGACGACCATTAATCACTTTTGACTGCCTGCGACTGCCTCTGACCACCTTTGACCACCCGTGACCGCCTTTGATTACCTTTCACCACCAGTGGCTGCAGATGGCCACCTGTAATCACGGATTTCTCTACTCGTAATGTCTCTCGCCAACTCATTGTAAAAATATCATTCCTTCGTCCGAAGTATTTGAACAAATATACTCGCGGTTGCAAAATATTTCATTAAATTGTAATATTAAATTGAGCCCCGAAGGACTTCATTTACCTACTTGAGACAAACACACGCGAAGCATGTAATGTCCAATGTTTTGTTCGTGTAACGACTGGAGAAACTATTGATTAGGTGGCTTCTGATCCTCTAATGATTATCCTGCTCGATCATCCCGTGATTGCGAAACAATCCGCCTGGGAATTTTAATCGCATAATTTACTGAACGACGATTCTACTATTTATGGAATGACACTTTTTACAATAAGAGTCGCCGGGGCGGTTAAATATAAAAACAAAGAAGAGGCGCCGTTACCAAGAACCATCGGCGTGGATCCGTGAATTACTTATAACGATTACTAACGTCGCTTATTATCGCTGACGCAACACACCGGGTATATTTCAACTTCTTGACATCAACAACGAGGAGTTACGATCCACACTTTTTACGTGGTGACGCATTCGCCGCGGGATGCCATTTTTATTGACCTTTTATTGCCTCTGAATGAATACTCTCACTACGACGCTGTACTATTTCACCTTGTTGCATTTTTGTCACTGCACTGTCATCGCTCCTCTCATCAAACTTTATTTGTTTGTTTTTTAATTTTTTAATTCGATTCTTCAGCGACGGATCAGCCTCACATTTTTTTGTAACTACCTATGGTCATAATTTTCGTTCGAATAGCAATTTTTCCAATTTTTCACGATGCAGTTATTTAATTTTTATTTTTCCTGTGATATGATGAATTGAGATGAATTATGATAAAAATGAGCAGGTGCAATTTAAAACCATAGGCAGATTAAAATGTAGGCAGTGGAATGTAAGGACATTAATGTATTAGATTCAGCTTATTAAAATTCTTAAGAATTAAAATTCATTAGCTTACAAATAATTTTTATTTTCCATAAATATTCGCTGTCCAATTATTACTAATAAAATCGTCCTATTTATAATCTTGCTTATATTATCACATCGTCAATTATCAAATCCATCCAATTAATAATGCAAATATATTACTTTTTAAATCCTTTTTTACATTATCAAGATTATAAACTATAGCAAAAACTATGCTATTCTAATTTTCAGCGATCTATCTTCATTTAAACTTTTATTTTCCTATCAAATAGATCTGTCTTCCAGCCGCGCAAAATTTAAATTATTTTCCTCTTCCATCATTCATGTATTTCATTAATCCCCCCCCCCCCCCCCAATATTCGTTCATTCTTCTATCTATTTTAACCTTGAATCTCGCGCAGAAGTAGTGGGAGCAGAAAGAAGATTGAAATAACTTTTACGTTTCCTTCAATTTCGCTATTTATTAATTCTTTGATTAAATATTATTAAATCGTTTTACACTCGGAGGTCGGTTAGTTCCTGCTTCATAATAACCGCGTTTCCAGGAACATTGAATGAGCGAGGAACGGATACGAATGGCGTCCGATCCGTTCGATCCATTCATCAAGCCACAAATTGTGAAAAACGAATACGGTGGACGCGCGCGGTCAGAGAGATTATATCGATTAATCGACAATTCTGTTATACAGGAAGACAGTCGTTTCTTGGCATAATCGACAGCTTACTGATAGATACATCGTAGTGCAGAGCTTGCAAATATTTTCTTCTCACTTGTGCCTATTCTTTAGGAAATTCAATTGTCATTTTCAAATTTTAGTGCTGTGTATCTTGATTCCAGGCACTTTAGAATCGTTTTAGTAACATGTCCACCGAATATTTTTTACGATAATTAGAACGTACGTGCTGATAACCACGTTGTATTTTTTTTACGAATTTTTCTTTGTCTATATTACGTTCAATAAAATTCATATATTTATATGATCTGGGACCGGCAGTTAAAATATAAATACAGTAAAGTCTTGATCTAAGAAAAACCTTCGGGTCCGCGCTGTTTCTTAGATCGCGTAGTTCTATTATTTTTTGTACGTAGAAATTCACTTTTTTATTTACATAAAATAACATAAAATCGCCACTGTTAGTACTCCGTCTATTAATCCAATTCTCGTTTGAATATGATTACACATCTCCGAACAAGAAGCCGCATTTCAGTGCCTTCCCATTTTGAATGAAATTAGCCGATGACTTATTGATGCAGCTCGTAAGGAGGGTTAACGTGGCCGTCACCTTCATGCGCAGTTTTTCTGACATAATCGTTCGTCGAACTGGCCGACGCGCATAAATATTAATATCGCGTAAACGAGTCTTTTTGCCGGTGCGCCATTACGAAATCGTTTTATTTACCGTCTCCCGGTAGAATCTGCACGTTTAAATATTCGGTCGTCGACCGTGTCGCTCGACGAAACTATCATTGCCGAGATAAAGGAACTGCGAAGACGATCATCTCGCAAGTTAACTGACATTTCTTTCGGATTTCTACTTCTGCTAGTTCGCATTGATCCGGATTCGAATACCGGTTCGACGGAAATCCTTTTACAGTCGAATCGCGGATTAACGATAAGAAAGTGTTTCTAGGAGATGAATACGTTCGTGAGACTGATAGCGGACGATTAATGGCTACTAAGTGCTACTTCGAACAACTACACTTAACGCGCTTTAAATGTTAATATTTGATACAAGCCTTTTCCGGAATTATCTACTGATGGTTCTCTAATCACTCGATTCACTTTAATTAAGATCCGGAAAAATCTAATCACCGTTTAATACACAGGCGAAATTAGCCGATGATTTTAAATCGGTTAATGTCAATGCAAATTGCTATCTAAATCTGCTATCTATAATCTCGTATATTTTTTTATCATTAACAACTATCAGAGTTCAGTTAATCATATTCTTCTGTGAAACTGTCGAGATTAAATCCTAATTTGAAGATATACGACTGCTCATAATTATTAAACTTTTTCTTTAGACCTTTCAGTTTAACATTAAAATAAAAATGGGTTCAGACAGTTACCCCGATGAATCAAAATATTATTTTTAAATATTAAAGATAACAATTAAAAATATCTTTTGAGCAGACAGTTTTCGCATGATAAAATATATAAAAAATTACAGTGAGTGTACAAAAAAAACTTTGTACATGTATAACTTACTTAGACCTACCAAAGGCACCTTCTAAATTTTCATTACAGGCACAGTTGCGACCAACAACAATTAAAAAAGAATTATTTACAACATTAGCTAGTCCTTCTAACGTCTCAGAAAAGCTCAAGCTGTTGCACACCCATTAAGAGATACTATCATGCTAGTATCTTCTCAGAATATTCATCATTTTGTACACAGTGTGGAAACGCTGAAAATATGACAACTTCACAAATAAAGCTGGTTGTCCTACACATCGGTATACCAGGTTGCACACGAGCATGTATGAGCATGCGCGGTTAATGTTGCATAGGCGTGATAAATGCAATACACCTCGCGAATCCTATTCATCTGACGTATATCTCACCCACAATGTTGAGGTAGCAAACCAGATAAGATATGAGGTAGCTTCGTGGTTATGGTGTCCAGCATGTTATCTCGGACTTAGTCCGGCTTATTTGTTAATTTATCACTTCTACACTCAATTAATAATGAATATGTGTAAAGTCCAGGATATCATTATTCTCCGTGCTCGTCCGATTAGGTAACGATTTGTGATACTGGCATCTTCATGACGATGATAAGCCGTTTGCAATTTATACGTTACTAGGCAGTGGTGTCTGTGTATTAATGATTCACGGCCATTTTATAATACCGTGTGTACTTGCACATCCCACGAGACATGAAATATTTTCCAATTTTTCTCCAGATACTGGTTTTCAAATGATAAGCAGTGAAAATTATGGAGTTCTATTTTATACAGTAAATAACAACAATTAATTAATCATGGTACATGATTTGTATTTGCTAGTAGTAAACTAGAGATTTTATGGATTTATAACAAAAATAAATAGATGCAATCAAAAACAATATAAAAATTAAACTAATCGAAGGATATTATTAAACTTATTAAAGAAAGAATAAAAAAAGAACATTTTTATTGTACATACAAATGCGAGTCTAATTACACTGTCCAACAGCCAAAAAACATTTCGATTCTCACTATGCGATTCTTGTAGAGTTTTCCGCGCTGATTCCGAATCTGCCCTTAATTTTTCTCCTAGACGCACAGTTTTTGAGAAATTTGAGTTTGAAAAAAAGACATATTTTTCGACTTTGAACAAATATCGTGATGTTATTATAAAAGATATTGTATTGTTCTTTACAGCAAATGATTCTCTAGACTTTCCCGAATCCATTGATGTGCAATACTAATACATTATTATTGTTTAAACATGTTTAAACAATCATTAAAGACGGAGAGGCACCACTTTTGCACTGATTTTTTAGGAAAACATGTTTAAACAATCATAATGTATTAGTATTGCAAATCACTGGATTCGGGAAAGTCTAGAGAATCTTTTGCTGTAAAGAACAATACAATATCTTTTATAATAACATCACGATATTTGTTCAAAGTCGAAAAATATATCTTTTTCTCAAACTCAAATTTCGCAAAAACTATGCGTCTAGGAGAAAAATTAAAGACATATTCGGAATCAGCGCGAAAAGCTATAAGAATCGCATAGTGAGAATCGAAACGTCAAAAAAAAGTTGAAATTTGTTGGACCGTGTTATTAGATGATTAAAATTATTTTGTGTCTTTCATAGGATGATGCAATATGGAAATAAGAAATTGTTCAGCCAGTGAAACGAATTTTTCTTTTTAAACTGAAGTGATTTAGCATAAGTAGAAATGGCCTGAGTTAGGTGGATGATACTCTGGGAGTGACTCCAGCCTGTCAAACGATGATCACGTGATCTCCGGTTACGTATCAACCCTCAAGTTATCTTCTCCTTCGACTGCGTGAACACTTTGTCGCTATTCGGACACACCTCGCTCGACATTATCGTAAAAATAAGCCGACCGAACAGTTCCAACCCAAATATTAGTTCGTTAACGTAAAGTTTAGTCACCTCTCAACATGACAAGACCATCGATTATCGTATTCCAGGGTAAAAAGGTACGCGCAATGTTTCCTCTCGCATGCGAACGCGCCGAGCATCCGCTCGAAGTTTCGGTTGAGAAACTTGTAAATAAACGTTCGCAGAGGTATCCTCGTAATCAGCTCATAAATAAAGTATTAATACGCTCTCGGCGCTTAGGTGATTTCAACGCGTGGTTAGTATTATTACCGTGCTCGAACCGTGAACCGTTTCACGGAAGAATAAAACCTCGAGAATGGTTACAAAAACTGCACAAAAAGTGCTGCCGAACACATTTTTCAATCATTTTTGTTAATACTTACAATTTTCAAAAATAACTGTGCAAAAAAATTGATGGGAAAAAATTATTTCTGGTATTTCTTACTCTAACATTGTTCCTGAAGAATCAAATTTTATGAAACTAAATTGTTCATTTCATTGAAAACTTTCCCACTGAATTTTAGCTGGCTTTGTTAATAAACAAATATTGATAAAACTGATAATAATGATACTATTTGTTTCTCTAATATTACTATGCATTTCAAGACTGTGGATTTTATTTCTGACAAACGTAGTAGGGGAAATTTATTTTTGCTATTCCTAAATTTTAAATTGTACATTATATTGCGTTTCAATTTTTTCTTGTCAAGAGACTGCAGATTTGTATTTATTTGGGCTATTTTCAATCAAGTACCATTTTCCAGTAAAAAGATGAATAAACTAAAGAAAATTTTCATTGTACACAATGTTCCACAGTCTAGTTGTTAGTATTGATATTTGAAAATGAGTATAGGTTTTTAACTCGGAATTTTTCTTGGACGTTACAGAGAACGAAGCAGAGACCTGATCCTCTCGACAAACGATAAAATGGCGCCCACGAGCGACTCATCCTAAAAGCAGGAGGTCAACGACGCTACAGAAGGAACCGTTGCACCAATACGCTTTCTCGAATCGATTCCAGGAATGCCAGTTCTTTTCCTCTCTTGGATTTCGTTGAGGAAATGTCGTCGACCCTGGAGGACCGATTAAGTAATCCACGGCAAACGGTCCCTTCGCTTTCTGGCCGAGACCACGGGCGTTCTTCTAGGCAGGTTCTTCTTTCCACGCACAGGTGGAAAGAAATCGAAAGGTGTGTGTGCTCGCCTCGTTCTCGACATATCTAGAGGAGGGAAAAGGGTCATCTACCTTGCCGGTTGCAAGTTCTCGGCCAGGAAGAAAGGTAATTACCGGAATGATGGCTCTTCTTTTTTTAAAGGATTGCATGATCTTCCTTAATCCCTGGTGTCCCCAGGTCAACGACTGGGGAAGACTAGATGAAAGTCTCTTCTGGTTCCTTCAGCTGCGGAGTTAATCTCGTAAACTAACTTCATTAATTTTGCTCTTAATGTGTAACAATATGTCTGCCAAACGTTAGTTTAATTTTGAGATTAGAGGGAACATTGACACGTTTAAAATGTACAATGAATTTAAGTTTACATTATTATTAGACATCGAAAGACATTATTTGTTACTTATTTTTTTAAAAGAATATTTTACAAATAATAACAAATATTATAGAATATATGAATTAATATAAATGAGATAAATTATTTCATCCCTTAAATAGTTAGATCCTGGTGATCAACCAAATTAAATTTTGTAGATCCCAACCCAATTTGCCAATAAACTCAACGCAATAAGGCAAAAATTCATTAATAAATCTGGACAGATTATTTTGCCTCCCATTTCTGTTAGACGTGGTCCTCGAAGACGTCATTGCGCCGAATCTCGTCATTTAGACGCAGGAATGTTCGAGTGTCGCCTAAGAGGTTGAATTGGGAATTCAGACGGGATCGATCGGATGTTCTCGTGTTCCCTCGGTCAGGTAAAAATCGATTTCGCCGACGGATCGTAATCGCTGTCTCGAGGCATGATGTCATCGCTGCATCGAGCGTCCGTGATTCCTGTTACCGGTGTCCTTTAGATCGGACCGCGATTGTCTCCTAAGAGAAATTAACCGTTAGCTCGGGAATCGATGGCTCGTCGTGTTTGATTTACGTCCGGCTGGTAGACGACGACGACGGTGCTCGTGGATAGGTTCCGTGAAATCCGCGATGAAAAAGACGCTCGCCGGCGCTCGTGAAATAAGTTAATCGTAATGTAATTGAAATATTTCTTGTCGCCCCGTTTCGCCCGTTACTCCCCTCCCGCCGCTTATTTATTGCCCGATGAATTATGGAGAAGTCGCGGGAAACCGTGGACACCCCAGACCGCGAAGAGAGAAAGAGATAGAGTCCCCTTTTATTTATTAACCCCCGAGGTGGTGGACATCATAGCTCAGAAACGTTGTTCGTCGACGCGACGCGCGCCGCGATTGCCATACTTTATCGCCCCGGTTGAGCCGCGGATAACATGGCAACCGTCTCTGCACTATGAGCTGTTTACTAGCCGTTTTTCCAACTGCGATTTATTTATGCGCCGGAACCTGGCCGAACATTATTTTCGCCAGGTTGTTGCGTTGAAAGTTATGCAACCGTGCGAAACACGCTTTTCGAGATCTTGTACTATGTGTCCGTTAGATGGTAGCTAGGCAAAATGTTCTCACCATAACCTGAAGAGGTAGTGGGGGAAACGCTATTAGTTAGAACCTGAGTGACGTTATTAGTTACCCCGTCTTGTCACCACTATTTTCTACAGGTTTTGCAACTTTGGTTCTCAAAAGGATGAATTTGGAGTGCAAAACCTATACAATTGCCTCCCAACACAAATTGCTTGATTTGTATTTCCTAAAATCTGTGATGACTCGACATGGACTTTTGCAATCAATCAATATAATTATTCAGAAATGTAGAGATCTATAACAAATTGAATGATTGAATATTGACGTATGGTTAAAATAGTCTTACAGATGGCACCGATCGAGCGTTAAAGACAACAATCGTAGACGACTGGTTCAATATTTTCTCTGTCGCGTAGCGATACGTTAAATTGTTTATAGAGAGCTGTTTGTGTTACCGGGTGTCCCTCCCTAGGAATCTATTTGAATCCTAAAAATAGCAGCGGCTTTAAAAAGGAACTGTTTTCGAAGCTAATCAACAGTAGGATAAATACAGGGGAGAAAGATTGGAGTCTCAGTTTCTCGTGGTGGGTGGCTCGTGGAGACTTCGTCAGAGCTGACTGCAGACCCTAACTTCGCGTGTCACACTGGCGAAAGAAAGTTTACGAGCCTTCGCCAATCCGTCAAAGGCGGTAAACCGACACTGATTACCATTTCATGAGGCCCGAACTACGTGACTCGGCCGAACCCACATGGCATGGGGCCAATTACCTTCTTTGAAGTCGAGAAATCCCTCTCGCTGCGCCGCGTCGGTTTGTCGCAAACGATCTACATCGCTGCCTCCTAGCAAACTAGTTCAAAGATGGCGGAATCGGGCAAAGTGTTACTCGGAGTTGAGCGTTTTCGATGTCTCGGTTTGTCTTGCTCCTTCGAAATCGAGTCACGTATCGAGTCTAATATAGTAGAATCTTCATCATCTGAACTAACCAAGGAAACGCGAGTGTTAGCACAACAGAACAGTTACTTAATCACAATAGTAGATACAATCTGCGGCCCAGATATTAGAGACCTGAAAATTATTTTTTATTTCATTAACCCCTTGCTCTACAATTTATTTTACGATTTCAGTGATTAAAACTTTTTTTGTAATCCTTAATTTCCTAAAAAACGAGAAACTTTATATGTATTGTACGCCTATATGTTCTCCAATAGCATTACATTAACAAAATAGAATTTTATTTCGATGTAAAAGAAATTAATAGCATACAAATTATTAATTCATCACAAGTCTGACTCGATATTGTAAGGCAAGGGGTTAGGATATGCTCAATTAAAATTTAATTTCAATGAGGTAGTTGTAACCTCACAAAACTAATGTAAATTAATTGTAAGTTAGGCACTAATATTGTATAATTTGCAATGTATATGCTACGTAAACCTTATATGGTTCAAAGCAATAAATAAATAATAATAATAGTAGATGCAATCTTTATAGATGCGTACACTAAATAGTGTTGCATATGATCGCCAGATTAAGACCTGTGCCCGCTACCTCATGAAAAAAATCTTGGAATAAGACGAACGAGGGATTATGAAACTAGACGCTTCTAGCTTTAAAATGAGCCCAATTTTATTGTGGTGCGTTCATTTTTTACGAAATTATTACTGTTTAAATATATTCAATTTTCCGAGGATCGCGTATTTACGCGTATAATAATAATAGTAGGATTTGGCAATGGAAAGAAAAACGTTGCACGAACAGGGGCGACTAGCATTCAGCAGGGAAAGCATCGTAAAGCATGGCCGCGAACAATCGTTATCAGGCTGGGTACCAAATTTCTCTTCGGACCAATAAAAATCGTTGTTTCGTTCGCGGAACGACGTTTTTACGTTACAGTGGACTCGGATGGAGTACGGCGGGTACCATTAAATACCGTTGATCGCGACGATATATCTTTCACGGTTACGCATTTCGTGGCAGCGTATTTGGTTACAGTCCGCGTAGCAATCTCGCTGATTCACGAGACAAGTCGCGCTAAACGACGTCGTTCAATTATATTTATATTTTTGCTAACGGCCCATTCCGCGTGGATCGTGCGCAGCCTGGTCAAGCCCGGTTCCACCTTTTCTTCCGCAGAAATATCGATGCGCGAAGCGAGCGCGCATGCATTCAAAAAGCCCGCGCGCGATCTTGTTGGGCCGGTCCCGAGCTTTCAGGCCCGGACCCCCCCCGAAATTCTGCATGGAAATGGCATCAAGATACGCATAATACAGCCGGGTCCCTCGCGAAACTTGTTTCGTTCCGTGTTTCACCCGCGGCTGCATGGAAACGACATGCTTCGGGGAGGGAATCGGCGATTTCCGGGCTCTCCTTTCTTGTTGCACGCCGCGGCCAATTCCTTTTTACAAGCGGCACAGCCTCGCTTGAATTCAAACGGCGCGCTCTCAGAACGTTTCGAGAAAAAATCATAAAAACTCCGGCCGCGTATCGCCCGCTCCTGTAAAAACGCTAACGACCCGCGACAAAAATTCCAAAAGTACTCACCGCCGCCGACGCGACGTGCGGTGGGAATCTCGCGGCTGTCGCTGCGGACAAAATCCACGGCAGAACCTCCGTCATACGGAACCGATTAATGCTAAACTTTATACAGGATGTTTCGCTTAAAAATTCCCCAAACTCTGAAAATACAAAAAATGTTTCTGACGTAATCTAAATCAGTGATGAGCAACCCGCGGACTCCAGTGGACCAAAAGTGGAAACCTAATACAACCACGCGCGGTCCGCAACGAACGCAACATAGAAACTGTAATTTTTTAATGGTTTTTTCAAGATCACACAAATTTTCATTATAGGCCCACATAAAAAGAATTGTGAACAACAACTTTTAGTATTTCCTCTATAATTCCGAGCAATTGCAATTTTCTCAAAATTAAAAAAAGAAATTATCATCCTCGTAAGAGAGATTACTGTGATTCACCGTATACCTTCAGAAAATTTGCATCCTACTGATTCTGAAGACTGCAGCACATCGTTACTTAACCTTCGCAAGATAATGAGATAAATCGCTCAGAGACCCCAGCTTCAGATTTTTGGAAAGAATTTTTATATGAATGAAATTAAATCTGTTTGTTTACTTTTTATCCTGTTTTATTCTCTATCCCAAATTTATTAAAGACGAGGCTATTTATGAAATTCATTTGTCGGGGTCTAAGAAACCCCACCTTACTATTTATGTGTTATTAGATCTTACTTCGCGAGTGTTAACTGTTGGACTATACACTGAAACGCACAGAACATGCGGAGGAGGAAAGGTCTTTTTTGACCTGCGGTTTATTACATTTCAAGCGTCGCCATTTTTTCCGCACTAAAGGTCGCACCGAGCACCTGTGAGTCACAGCTCTCACACCTTTTTTCTTTCTAACCGTCAATAGTTCTATCTCAATATAATACATCGCTCGAAATAATGATAGGTTCACTAGCCGCGTCGGCTGGTTTACTGCTTCTAACTTTATTTTCGTTTTCGGAAGTGTAATGTGGCATTTGTTTTTATTTCGCAAGAATGTGTTCTACACATTGTGTAAGCAGTCAGTCGACTATCAACAGTATTAGTGTGAAGACATACCTGTTTCAAAAATACTTTGAAAATTATCGACTACACGATACGAAATAATCTTAAGTTCACGGAGAAATATTTAAAAATTACTATTGATAATGCAATTTTTTTAACGTTTTTGTATGGTAAGTAGTAAGTACACAGATTTATAAAGTTTAAAAATAATAAAAAATATTTTATGTTCGTTTAATATTATTAAAGCACAATAACACGGGGAAATCGTTAAATGATAACGAAAAGGGCCAAATTATTGCTTTCCACAATATGAGTCTCTCTAACAGAGAATTGCAAGAAGATTGGAAAGGTCATTAAATATCATTAACAATTCTTTAAAATGAAAAGAAAAATACGGCAGTAAAAAATCTACAAGTCATCCTCACCTCGTTATCCTAACATTAACTAATGTTACATTGTTGTGTCCAAGGGTATTGCATTTCCATACCGGACAAACACATCCCGGCGGAACATATCGGAGCTTTCGACGAGAGGTTAAAAGCTAAAGACCCTCGGTGCCGCCGTGGGGGAACAGGATTCTGAAAGCTTAATGACAACTGGACGTGTGACGGTGTGCACGCGGCGCTGTTATTGAAAACGCCGATGATCTTACTCGTCGATAACGGTCCACAGAGATTGCTTTCAGATAATGCTGCCGGGGGGGATAATCGCGACTGTCCCGATGAAGTTGTACGGCCGGCTGGAAAAATCGACAGGAATCGGGATATCCTGCCGGCGCGGAGCAGGATGAAGACGCTTCTTGCTGGCTCCGTACACGTGTATTAATCATACGTCCACGGACGATCGAGAGTGTCCCCGGCGATTGGACATTAACGTGGTCGCTTAATTGCACCCGCAAAAAATGTTATTGGCCGATGAATTATTGCGGGCGCGGTTATTGTGCGAACGGATGTTTCGCGACAGTGGCTCTCAACGTAAATAAACATTCACCGATCCCGTTCACTGTCCGAACACTTCCTGTAATTAAAACACATGGAATCTTCCCCGAATCATATTTTTCGAGTCAGACTCGTGATGAAGATCTTAACAAAGTCTAACAAGTATGAATGTTACGCCTTTCTTTTTAGATGAAATAAAATTTGATTCGTTTGTAATCAATATTTAAACATTCAAATAAATGTAGCCATACAAAATATATAAATTTTCTTTTCTCTTCTACAACATTTTTGGGGATAAACACGTTTTAATCACTGTAACTGTAAAGAAAATGTTACGGCAAAGAGCTAAGTAAACATCGTGCACGATCTAAGCAATGATGTCTCGATTTAAGTAATTTCAATATTCTATAATACTCTAAATTTTGAATGGTCTCTTTTTTTCTTTTTCATTACTGCTATTTTTACTGTTTCGTAAATTGAGGAGCGAATGAGTGTAAAAATTTTTAAAGATATTTCGTCACTGTTTAAACATCGTTGTAAAAAAGAGTCGGGCGTATTCTATACCGCGTGCATGACATTATCCGGTACAACAGAGGACCGTTGATGAAAATTGATAAGCGAAGATGCGCGATTGTTTGGCCGCTCGTGTGAGATGGCCGAACCCCCTGGCGTAAGAGGAACTCCGTCGCTTGTCGTTCTATTTTACCGTCGACCTCGCCGGAGCCGATTCCTCGCATAACTAGCTCAACTGTTGCGTGTACCCACCCACGCGAAACCCGTTTCCACTTCCTGATCGAGATTGCCGGCGTCGTCGTCGCGTGCGGGCCAACGCAACAGGGAAAATCCGCGACGCCCCGACCCCGTCGAGTAATTTGTACGCTCGGCCGGCGTTACTTACGAACGCGTTCCCGTATAATGAAGGCAACGGAGAGCGTATCAATTATCGAATTACAACGAGTGGACGCTCTCGCACGGCCACGAAACGGAGGCGCCCGCCACGGGCTTCGATTACCACCAGAGATCCATCACCGTTGCACGGGGCTGCGTTTTCACGAAACTGGCCAGAATTCAACCTTTGGAGTATACAGGAATTTTGTTGTATACAGTACAGTGCATAGAATACAGCATGCAGTTTTTCAATATATTCATTTGTTACCGAGATACAGACCATCAAAGTTGAAATTCAAGGCGCCCGGTTACCAACCCGAAGTCGGTCACAGTTGCAGAGGGTTGTGCTTTTTTAAAAAGCGATAAAACTAACCAGGATTCAAGGTTTGGAGTAAACAGGAATTTTGTTGTATACAGAACAGTGCATCGTATGCAGCTTGATTTTTTTAAATATATTCATTTGTTGTCGCGATGTAGATCGGGTACTTTTTCCGTGTAAAATTTTGTTTACTTTCTCGTTTCTTTGTTATAATAAATGGATGCTTATGTTATTTTGTTGTTTTTCATTCTTTAATAAGCCCCTTTTAATTTCCCATCAATTTTAACACCATAAAATAATATTTTATACTTCTAAAACATGAATGTTTTCTATAAAATCCGTATCAATGTCTCCGATCGGGATCTTCTTGCCACGGGTTGTATGTATTAATCTCGCTTTATAATTTCCCAAAGTATTGTTAAACATTTCCGAAGCTATTTATTGGGAATAATCGCATTTAATACGCATTATCTTGCTGAGGAGATTCCCCGTGCTTAGATCAGTGTTTTACGACGATGTCTCACCAGTGTCCAGCCGATGGGACAATTTCAGGTACAAGGACTTCCTAATAAGTCCGATGGCTCAATACCAGCTAATAAGTTACATAATTCAGAAGGGAAAATGAACGCGCATGACTCTTCCGAGTCTTTAACCTCGGAGCTATAACCGGGTTCCATTAAATTCCTTCGATCCTCTGCTACACCGAAGGCTACCGGTAATCGGAAGGTTAACTGAGGCTTCGGCATTCCTCGTCGAACACAGGCGTACATCGAGCACTCGTCGTTCGGTCGATCTTTCTCTTCGTGTTCTCCGAGCTCTTCTCTCGATCGTGTACCACAGGGATTTATGAAATCGCGCGGGAAAACCGTATTCTACGGGGATCAGCTGTTCCAATTAAGTTTTGGATGTACATCGGTGCGGTAAATGATTCCTTTGATCCTCACAAGGCAGTTGATTTTGACGATCTCGTGGCAATCCTGAAGAGATCTATTCGAATCTTGTTCGATCTGAATATAGCTAATAATACGAATTGGCTGTTAGAAAATTAGAATTCATATATTATTTATTCAATTAAATTACCATTTATGTAAATTACATTTGACGGTTGCTTATTGATAAACATTCTAATATGATTTTTTCCTACAACAATGTTATTATTAGACTGCGGATTTCATGCATTTATAAGAAAGATGCAGCTGATCTTCACCTGAGGAGACCAAAAATTTTTAACTTTTTTTTAATGTAATTCCATAGATTTTAACGACAAAATGCCGAAAATCCAAGTTTTAATGTTAGGACTTCAATGGTTCAAAAGTTAAGATCCCCTGTTTAGTTATTATTAGACTGCGGATGTTTATGCAATTCTCAATTTTTGTAGGCAAATTTCAAAAAAGTGGAATCATGTAAAATATTATTTTCAGTGGTAGTAGTGTTTGTAGATCTGAAATAAATAAAAGTCGTACTAAATTCTGTAGAATTTTATTTTCTAGCATTTTTTGCAAATTTTTTGTAGCTACAAATGCATAAAGATCCGCAGTCTAGTTATTATACAGATTCTGCAGCATCCTTTCTGCAAGAACACTTTTCAAGAATCGTATATTTTCTCACAGGACCGTATATTTTCTTGCAGGTGAATTTCAAGCAGAATATTTTTGGAAACGAACGATAACTGTTCACTTCGATCCTGATTTTAGACAATCGTGTGTGCAAGCCGCGAGTGCACGAAAATTTATAGACAACTCGCTCTAGTAGTTCGCCTGCACAAAGCCGTTTCAGCGAGGCCAACTTGTCACCTGCCAGGAGGATTTATCTTATTTCGCTATAGCTTAACGAGCCATTAACAGACAGGGTTTTTAATTGCACGAGCGCGGTCGAAGCGTACAGGGATTCCAGGAAGGTTGGGTAAAATTTAATAGAATCTAATGAGTATAGCTCGCGGAGGTTAACGCCGCGAAGACTTGACGCTTGTTCCGCTGAAAGGACAACCGTCCTGTGAATGGAGACTTAAATACATGTCCCGTTAGCAACGCGGCGGCACTGCTGAATCTGGGATCGACTACTGAGACTTTGCATATTTTCCTTTCGTATACACAACTCGCGGTTTCCACACGGCGGGAAAAAATCGCCCCGGCAATTACCATCGGCTTTACTAGTCGCTACTTCATTATGACCAGTATGTGGAACAAGAAATGGTGGTATCACCGTCGATTGACGAAACCACCGGTGGTTTCATCAAAGTCGAAAACACTCGTGGAGAGATCGTTTGCGGTACTATCATCCTGGATTTTGGCTTTCATATATCATCTAGAATCATGTACAATTATCACTTTAGGACTTCAGATTTTACATTTATTAACATTCGAACAGCAGACCATTCTTATAACTATATAATTGGCTATTCACTACTTAAAATAGTGAATCTTAGAAAACGGAAGCCGTAGGATCTACGAAAAACGAATATCACCTCCACTGCGAGGCATACATAAAAATTCATGTATGAAGACCACTGGTTTAAGTTGAAGCTGGTTTGGTTGAAGATTCACTGGTTTATTATTATTATTATTTATTTAATGCTTTATGGTTTTTCATCCATGGTTTTCATCATATTTAATGGTTTATGTAGCATATACAATACATTAGCATATTAACATATTGCATAATAGCTTAATGCGCCTCTTAAATTAACTTAACTTAAAACTAGTTTATATAGCTTCTATTGTATTTGGTTACATTAATTTAATGAAATTAAATTTTCATTGCACATCGCTTAATAAAATTGAAAATAATTGACAGGCCTTTAACCCTCATACGCTCCTCGGGTTAAAATTGACCCATTTTCCGTTTCCAGATACTGTATTATGTTTGATTTCTTTCTAAATGTGTTATAACTTGGTGTATTTGTCTAAAATATCATATTAAAACACAATATCATAGTAAAACACAAGTCGGTGACATTTCCTTTATGATAGTAACGTCATAAAAAAACAAGTGACAGAAGAGTCCCTCGGGTGATATTTCACCCGAATACCGTAATAATAATAATAAATAAGAAATGCAGAGAAGACCTGTACTACCCAGAGGTGAAGCAACACTCGCTGTAGTAAATACGTTACAAGTCATTGCTGGTCCATCAAATTTACCAAATTCAAAAAAAAAAAAAATTACAGGAAGTCGATGCCAATTATATGTAGGAAAAGATCGGAAGGTGTACGCGGCTTATGAAATTTGTAAGAATAATGTATGTAATGGCGAGCATAAAAATGCTATTTATATATGTAGTAACTGCAAGATATATTGTAATAAAGAACTTCACGAATTTAATTAACTTGTAATGAATTATATACTATAATATACATATAACATTAATTGAAGTGAAGATCAAAAATGGGTGAAATATCACCCGAGGATCTTTTGTGTAACTATTTCCGAGGAGCGTATGAGGGTTAATATCTGGGCCACATACGAAGCATTTTATACGAGTCGGGAGACGGTACTTGCGACGGAAAAGAGCTGATAGAAGTGTATCGCCTTTTCATGAATTTTTATGTATGCCTCACAGTGGAGGGGATATTCGTTTTTCTTAGATCAAGGCTTTACTGTAATTCAATGGCGATATTGGTATCTGGGTCAAACTAGACTCTGACTCTTCTGATTAAAGACTGATATATTATAAATTAGACTGAAGATCATTGTGCAATAAAATCAGTAAAAATGTTGTATTTTAATTGTAACAGACTGGTGGACATTTATTTCGTGTTTTAATGGATTCTTTATGAATGGGTCCTTTTTGAATAAATTAGTACAGTAAGATTAAAAATAATAAACTAGGGACACTAGAATAAATTGTCTAACTGGAATTCGATTCACTCAGACTTATTTTTACTAATTATAAAAATTCGATATTTCCATAAACGGTTTCAAAATCATTTGAAATACGTAATAAAAATTCTCACGTGAGAAGCTCAACAACATAGATATTCTTGAATAGATCCAGTAAAACTAAAATGGATGAAGAAGCAGACACTAGGATAAAGTGTCGAGTGTCACCTGTAATTCTTGCTCGCCTCTTTCGTCTTGGAACGACAGGACAAGTGGCAACATTACGTTTAATACAGTTCGAGAATTCCGCTCGATATTGCCGCTCTGCGATCTATAGCGGCAATCGAGTCCCGGCGCGTGAAATGGACTGTTCACAATTGTGATTCGTAGAACGACTCGGAAAAATCACGACTGGAAGAAAGTAGGCGCCGTTTGATTCCTGGCGAATCGCCAGGAACACTGTGTTCTCACACTCCGGACTTCCAGGAGCCAAGCCGGTGGAAAAGAACTCCGGTATCGATCTCTCGAAATAGTCTGCACCGTAGAAAACTATCCTGGGCGTGTTTAGAGTGGATTCACGGTGATGAATAGGACAGTCACGTCTCGCAGAGCATGCCAGTTCTTGTTCGATCGGACGATCGACCAATAGGCCGTACGGTCACGTCCAGATATCGATTATGGCATTCATACTACACAAATGAACAAAACTCCACGGTAAACATACGTGGTCGCGGCTCATAAATATTTACTCCGTCGACGATGAAAGGTATTAATAGAATCTGCTTTCTCATTGTACGAATTTTATTTATTCATATAACATCCGTTTTTCTGCTTCTAATTAAAAATCTCAGTGTTTACCAGAGGGGCTGTCGAATATTATTTTTATAAATGAGGAATACAGAAAATTTTATATAAATATCCACAGTCCAGTAATTCATTCCAAGCAGACAAAATATTTAAACAAATGTCAAGTTTAATTCTTAAAAAATAAATTTCTCTTAATTACAAGGAATATTAATTTCACATATTATTTTCTGGTAAGAATAAAAAATAATACTGGATTTCTTCTCGCTGCACTCACACCGAGATTTATGCATCATCGCAGTAAAATCAACTCTTCACGTCAGGCAGTAAAACGTACACGTAACTACGTGCGACACGGTTTCCGAATGCTTCGCGTCAGCCAGTAAACGGATTAATTAAATTTATGGAGACCGTGGCGAATGATTCTAATATCGTGATATATGTGTACATAAAATAATCGAGTATCCATGGACGCTGACTACGCAAATCATACCTGTCCAAGCTCGCACGGGGTCGCTCTGTCAAGGCTTGACCGTCAAGTCGACGGAATGTCGTTCAGAATTTACGAGCAGTGTACTGTACGGATCGCTGTTGCTTCGTTCACAATCACGACTATTCATAGTTGACTGTAATTACACGTGTTACACATGGAACTCCAGCAGGACCGTGTATCACCAGCGAATTCCCATCGTAAAACGATGTTGTTCGCAGCTGACCAACGCAACGGACAGATCATTTTATTACCGAGCTACTTCCACTTATGATAACTGCCACCGTTACCCGACATGCCGCGCCACTATACAGAAGTTATAATTAGTCAGGATAGTTAGGAGATCTATGAGATTTATTACAACATCATGTACATTACAGGCTATAGTGAATAACGAGAAGATTAACAACATTTTTTTTCATTATCGTTAGTAACAAACATGGTATACCAAATAAAAATTGTATACCGTCCTTTAATTTTTGCAATTTCTTCACTCTTTTGAATATCATCTCATTTTTTCCATGAACGTATAAAATCCACTGTCTAATTATTTCTTTCATATTATTCTTGGAATACTGGATTTTTAGATTGTTTTATATTTTCAGTGGTTTCATTTAGTTTTCGGTGGACTGATAATGTAATTTGTAGAATGCATGTATTCTATAGTTAATCCATTTTCAATATTTTAAAGTGTCATTATTTTGCCCGTATTCAAATTATTAAGGGGAGAATTTCTTTTTTCTTGGTGAAAAATATCGATACTTTAGGAGTTTTTATAATCAAAAATGTAACATTAATTAATTTGAAACTTTGTATATGTGTTTGTTATACTTGTATCATGTTACATACATTTTTTCAGTTCAGTTCACTTAAAAATACAGTTTGAATTTCCCATAATTGCTTCATTAACGGTTGACATGATATCTGCCTTTCAGTTCATCTGAAATCAAAAATTCTGATGAGATTTTATTTTATACACATATAATTATCGTTTGACCTGCAATGAATAAAAAAAAATTATTTTTCGAGAAATGGTAACTGAAAAAAATTACCCGAACTTTTAATAATTAAAAAGAAATATACAACCTATCGTCTTGCCTGTAGGTCAAATGATAAAAAAATTCTTTCTTAACGTACAGTTAAAATTTCAAGTTGATAGATCCAATACTTTTTTTAAATCATGTCAACCAGCTACGAAAAAGATATTTCGAGAAAAACGCGTTTAAAGTTTGTAGTGCAGTTACTGAACTAATGTCAGGTACTTACAACTAATCAGCTATTCTAGGTCCGTATATTATTCTTTCCTCTTGCTCGTCGAATTGATTTTTTTCTAAATTTGCTTAGCTGTTAGAAAACGACTCCAATAACATAAACGTTTTATAAGAGTACTATGGATCAGAGTTGGGTAAAAATTTAATCAACGATTGATGAATAAATTTCTACTTCAATCGTTAATCGCAATTAACGATTACATTCCTTTCAATTGTAATCGTCAATCGGATAATTGATTAATGATTAACTGCTGAAACTTCGAAATGAGATACGGAATCAAATCTGTATAAATACTGAAAAAAATGTAAACTGAGTTTTTGTTGAGATATATTTCTGTCAATTTTCCATCTCCGCTCTCTGTCCCTCTCTCCCTCCTTATTACAATTTATGGATAAACCGTATGGCGATTAACTTCACCAATCGATTGAATTAATCGCCGATTTTTCGATGATTTCTTCTTTTAATCAACGATTGACGATTAACTTCATCAATCGATTAAATCAATCGCCGATTTTTCGATGATTTCTTCTTTTAATCAACGATTGACGATTAACTTTATCAATCGATTGAATCAATCGCCGATTTTTCAATGATTATTTTTTTAATCGTACACATTAATCAATCAATCTTGATTAAAATTTTTATCGATTAATGCCCAACTCTGCCATGGATTGCTTCAAAAGTCCATAACTTTGAAAATTTTATGAATTTTAACTTTAAATTTTGCAGAGACATTCTTACAAAGTTGAACTATTATACAAGATTCTGTAAAAAAACAAAAAATCGATTTTTATTTTCATTAATTAAAGGGGACAGAGCTATTCATTTGGTTTCCTTGTCGTGTATTTGATAGACAAATTTTTATTTTGCATGAAAGCGATCTGCTAATATAATTGTGAGATTGTATATTATTGTTGGAGAGGTAGCAGGTAGCAGAATTTCATCAGGCTAATGTCGTCTGAGTAAATCCATCGGGCATTTTCTACACCTCTTGACCGTGTCGATCACGAACAGGTTGGTTCGCAGGCGTCCATTTCCATGCCCGATGATGAATCCAGTCATTAGCTTGATCCCCGTCGTCCGGCGTCAGAATGATTAGCGTCGAAGTGTTGCCCCGTCGTTACCGTTCGTGGATCGTGCGGGTTAACGAGTCTACGTATCCCTACGTACCCCGTCACCGGGGTTATTTCGATATCGCAGCGGGAACCGAAAGCTCTCCTCTCTGTCACTCGTTTTTCACTGTCTCGTTTTTCCATCGTCGGACTCAATCAACTTTTCGCGGTTTCACCGGTCGCCACATTCTTCGTCCCTTACTTCGATTTTCTTCTGTGTGTGTGTCACAACCCTACAGGAAAAAAGAAAAACAGCATATTTTCGAGGAGTTCACAAACTTACCTTTTAATGTGTCACTTGGAATATAATTATTTCTATATTGGTATACAAATTAGTTTGAGTGGAACTGAGAACTGAAAAATTTATCGAGCCCTTGGAAACATCCTGATTATACAAACTGGGAGGAAAGAAAAATGTTCTCAAAGGGTTAGCAAAATTTAAAATTTTGTACAGTTTTAATAGTCGTCATAATTTTATTTTGATATATTTTCAATATTAAGATATTAGATGATTGCATAAGTTCGTGCCCAATATAGATGTCGCAAACTATGCTGCACGGCGGAGTGTAAAACAAAAAATTACATTGCTCACCATTCTTTTCTAATTGTAGAAAAGATTCTATTAAAATTCTAATAAAGTTCCTATTCTAATTGTAGAAAAGAATGGTGATTATATAATTGATTAATAAAGCTTTATTCTTTATAATTTAACCATTGAATTTTATTTTCAAATCGGGCACGAACTTATGCAATCATCTGATATTATAATTCTTATTATTATGCAAATAATTATAACATTTTAATTGAGACGTTAAAAGGTATAGAAATTATTACCCTGTTTTCTCCTTCCAGTTTGTTTATACGATTTGATGATTCAAGGTTTGACTATTCTACCAACTGAACTAATGTCGATTCCGTTTAGCAATAAAAAGATCGCAATCGCAAATTCACCAGCTCGAAAAAGGGCAAACCGGATCCGGAATCCGTGGCGCGTGTTCTCTGTGAGTCACGCAGCCATCGGTTATTCCTCATCGCTTTGTAGATACGTTAACGCGTTCATCGTTGACTGGCTATTATCTTATTGCAGAAGCTTTTACTTCGGATTATTCGTGGGGACTACGCAACGGTTATAAATAATCGACGCGACTCACTGCGTCGGCTAAACACCTGCAGCCACTTTTAATTTTCACGTCGGAGATATGCGTGCCGGTTCCAGGGCCGCGCCATGGCAACCACAGGACTCGGCCATTATTATGGTCACTACCCCTAAACTTAACCCCTTGCCTTACGATTTATTTTACGGTTTTAGTGACTAGAACTTTTTTTGTAGATCGTAATTTCCTAGAATAGGAGAATATTGATATAAATTGTATGCCTATATGTTCTCCAATAGCTGTATATTAACAAAACCAAAATAGAATTTTATTTCGGTTCAAAGGAAATTATTAACATACATTTTTATCAGAATGTGTTCAGAATCTTCATCACGTGTCAGACACGATATTGTAAGGCAAGGGGTTAAACTGCCTTCGATTCTCCCTTTTTGGGTTTAATTCCGTTTTTTTAAAGAAGAGTAGCCTACTTGCAATTTACAATACATAGTCAAATAATTATACTGATAACACTACAAATATTTGTTTGATTAAAAAACTAAAAGGGTAAACTCCTAACATTAAAACTTGGATTTTCGGCATTTTCTACTTAAAATCTACAGGACTACATTGAATAAAATTAAAAGCTTTTGATTACCTGAGGTGAAGTTCAGTAATTTCTTTTCACGAAGATATATATGTACAGTTAGATCAGATCTATAGCATTATTCTATTCTATTAATTTTTCTATTACAACTATAATATTTTCAATTTCTTGAAAATTGATTTTAATATTATATTTTTCTGTTATCTTTATATGAAAGATTCGGTTTTCAATTTCATAAAAATTATATAAAAGTACTGTTTCTCCATTAGTTTATACGTTCCTGTGTATTTTACAAATCTGTATACTTTCTGTTATTGGTAAAGAGCAATACATATATCAATCACGTTTAGTGCACGGTAGTGGCAATTTTTCGGTGTACCTCAATACAATGTTTTATGGCTACCGGATTATTTTGTTTGTTGGTTTTTCTCATCGACAGTAAATCCACGGTGGCATATCTCGTCGAAACTCACACAAAAGAACTAGTCAGCCGACTTAAAGGCACACACGCATCAGAATGGTCTATACACAGAGTATAATTCCATGATTCACCCCGTGGAACGCATTATCGAGTTTCATCCCCCAAAGCACGCTCTCCATCTTCATATATACCTTTCATCCCCCCGTGCGCTGATGTTCTTTCAGCCAAACGAAAAAACCTCTGGGACATAATCGTAACGAAACGATGGAACGCCGCGGGCAAATGGCGGATATCAGAGAACAGGGAGAGTGGAAACGAGATTGAGGGGTGGCTGTTGTCTCTGCGCTCCGGGTGAATTTTTGCGGTATGTTTTCCCTCGCGCGTGTCTCTGTTTGTACACTGCAGAACATTTCTGCCGCTCGAACATTGTTTTTCCAGCTCCTCGTCTATTGATTGTAGTCGGCTCGTATGTAAATACTGGGAAAATATAACTGCACGGTGATATACATTATTCGAACGTTTTCAAGAATAATATGCATACGAGATATGTCATCAACTTTTGCATTTTATGTAGCCATAATTGATTAAAAATGACGAACATCAGTTGCAAGGGCTAAGAATTACGGCGAGGGGTGAAGGGAATTTTGAGAATACGATTTACGACATTTTTGTAAGTATATCGTAAATTTATTTTAACCATTATGTCTATAGCCAAAATTTTCTACAACGTTTAATAATATTGTTCATAGTGTGTAATATACTTCAGTAATATACATCATAGTATTAATTATTTATGATTCAACAAAAGCGCACATCAATTCATAATTAATTAGCAATTTTCGTAGTTGTCAAAGAATTTAAGAAATAAATCTTCAAAAATCATCAAACTTGAATATGTGATAATACAGTAGAATATATGTAGTAAAATATAGTACAGTAATGCTAGAATATGATGTAGTACAATATATGCGAAAGTATGACGTAGTACAGTACATATAGTATTTACAATACAGTACAATATATGCTGGAATATGATACAATATGATCGAGTAATATACTATATTAGAATAATTATATAATATATTATATATTATATAATATATATTATAATATATTATATAATAATTAGAATAATATGCGAGAATATATGAACCGTTTATTTTGAAAGTGTTGTAAGTACATTTAAAAAAAATGAGATATAACATAATTTATGATTAATTTAGTGTAAACTTTTTATTTATAACTAGTTAATATCTAATATCTTAACAAATACCAATGTATTGTTCAATTGGCCAATAAAAGAAATTACGTAGCGATTGATTATGAAAGTGGTGTAAGTCTAATTTCCATAGCATAGATGGCGGGGTCACGTGGTCACGGGTCACATTTGTTTTATTTCACGTGTCGAAGATAACCTTACTTATTTTATTTTCTAAACAATGTAGACAAAATAATAAATTTATTTCACACGAAATGAAACCAGAGAATATCGCTTCAATAAAAATTCTACAAAACGCAATTAAAAAACGGGTAAGAAACAATACTAACGGAGAAGAGGTAAACTGGCTGAAAATATGTTGGATGAGGTTTTGCAAAAGTGCACCGTATACTATTTTATATAAAACATCGATGGAGAACACAGAATTTAAGACGTTAGATTTATCACCTACATGTCAAAAAAGACCGCCAAAATTTGAAAGAATCGCTCTGGCGCCTTTGTATAACGATGCCAGATCTATTACATACGAAAAATATAAGGATATGGAGCAGTTATTACCTTATATACCTCCTGTGCATCATAAATATTTCAAAACACTGCCACATAAAGAGCATAAATAAATAATAACAATATCTTATGTTAAGTTTAATAATATATAAATATAATTAACGTTCAAAATAAAAAATACTACTCCTATTTTGTTTCTTGTTGTTATTTACAAACAAAATTGGATTAATACAAAATATATTTTAAGTGATATTTAATTTTTTGAATAATTGAAATTAAATGATTTTTACAATTGACTAATTATGCAAATGGTATAAGTCCATGCACAGCCCGTAAATATATATTATTTTAGTTAAATTCGCCTAAAAGAAATTTATATAATCAAATTACATATTGATAAATTAATAGAAACATTGCCAGACTTGACATAATTAATTTATATTTTTGAATTAACTAATATGCTAACCTATAATTTTCTGGAAACAACAAAAAATGGAACAAAATGGTATAGTATAATCCTATAATAAAATATATATAATGTAATATGCAAATACTAGAATAGAGCATGATATCCTGGAATATAATATAGTAGTACGGTAAAAGATAGTACAATATACTAGAAAGCCGCAACACAGCTCGACAAAACCGTGCCCACTGGAAACAAACGTTCCCAACCAGTCATCGTAGGAGCTCTCTCCCATAAACACGGTTGCTAAACTGCAGCTCGCCGGCAGTAAAATACCGATTCGCTATCAAAGTGTAATCGAACGGTCGGAGATCGTGGTACCGGGGTGTCGTGGAAATCCAAAGTCGCCGAGCGAGTCCTACTATCGGTTCGTTTTGGTCCCGCGGAGCGTAAATCTCCGTGTGCATGTTACGTCCGCGAGATACTCTCGATGACGTGCTCCTCCACCTGAACATCGTGATTCACGCACGTTGATGGCCGCGGTGGATAATTATTGCCGGTGCAATTAGGTGCACCAGGAGTGCGTCGTCGTCTCGATTGACTCGGAGTCGCCGCGCCGCGGACGATCGTCGACGACGAAGACGACGACAACGATTAATTATCCGGTGGTTGACGCGTCAGAATAAGTAATTGTCGTCCGGCGACGTTCCACGGTATCCGTGGCAGCAGCCGGGCGCTGAAAGAAAATCGCCGTCCGGTTAATAGAGGCGTCCAAGCCGGGTGATTTACCTATTCGAGCGTAATCGTTGATGAATGGCAGCCGGCCGGTGTGCGCGCCGCGTTTCGTTATCGGTGAAAAACGCTGCTGGGAATATCGGCGGCTGCTGCCACGGCGGCGACTGCGAATACGGCGGTATCATAATTAAAGAGGCGAGGCAACCGCGCCGTCGCGAAAATCTATTTATCGTTACCGTTACCAGCGAGCCGATAACGCGACAGTCGGATAGGAGGACGTTGTGCGGCCCGTGGAATCATTCCTCCGCTATTCTCCCGGGAAGAATCATCGCCTCCGCCTCTCTCGAATCATTCTACTCTTGGCTACTGTATGTTAATTAGAGCGGCGGACCCGCGAGCCAACCACATTTGCATCCGAACGTATCCACGGTGACAACGATTACCCGCCTGTTACTCGTGATGGGTGGCTTTCATAACAGCTGTTGTTGTTCTAATGGTAATTGGATCTACCGATCGGATCCGTTGGATATGCCGGCATGATTTATGAATCAGGGGACTGTGTTGATTTTGAATTAGCGAGCCACCATGCGCCGATGTCTTCGGCGGCGGAGGGATCCGAAAAGTTATGTTGTAACAGTTTAATTGGAACATTTTGGTGGATGTTGCTGGGGGAAATCACCTTCAGACAATCCTTTTTATTCAGGATGCGCGAGTCGAGTGGGACCCTGTACAAGAACAATAGTTATCGTTTCACTATTTTCGTTCATTGCTCAACTATTATGAATATTTTGTTCCCATCCAAAGGTCATCGTATTATAGGTCACATTTGGTTCACCTTGACTTTGGGTATACGAAAATATGCAGCCCCATCATGAAATCTGCGACGACCTTCACGGAAAAAGAGTGAGCTTGAAAAGATATTTTTGTTATCTGACATTCTACTATGGCAACGAATAACCGAGACACGTTGAAGTCAGTTGGAGCACCCTGTATGACTGTATGAGAAGGCAACCCATTGCAGAAAGGATTCGACACGCCGGCAAGTGCGTTCGAAAATGAGCGTCGCGTCGCGTCGGTGCGGCGCATTACCCAGAACTTCACGGGCCTTTCTCGTAACAGGAGGTGGCCTCACAGCGTGCACGAACCCCGGGTATGACGGGACGACAGGTAACTAGGATAACGTAATAATTTTAGAAGCGAGCCGAGCTATATTTAGATCGGATCGCCTCGCGCAAAGTGTCTTCTGCGTGCGTAGATTCCCGCTTATCGGACCATGACCGCCTCGGCTCCTCCGCTTCTTGTTCTTCCTCTTCTTCTTCTTCTTCATCGTTTCTTCTCCCCCTGTCCTACCTTACTATTCCCCTTCCTTCCCCTCCGCGTACCCCGTATCGTCGAGCAGCGTCCAGTTCTTCCTTCTTCGAGAGCGACTTCGAGGCGTTCGGAAACGAGTTCTATGTACGATGTGCGTGTTATGGTTCGCGGAGGATAATCAGCTACCGGATACTTGTCTTAGGAGGGATTTCGCAGATGGAATTAGACGCGGAATCGGTGAAAAATCGGACGCCGATCGTTGTTGCCGCTCGCCAGGACGGATCATTACCGCCGGGCAAAAATTAGATGACGGGAATGACGGGGTGAGCAGGCCAAAGAGAACACCGGGAGGATGAAGAACAGCCACGACGTATAATTAAGAAACAGAAAAGCGAATAACAGGATGCGAATGAAACAAAGTCCGCAGAAATGAGACCCGGAGGGAGGCCCGAGGGGGAGGCATCAGGCCAGAGAGAACGAAACTGCAATGGGGATTGCACGATTCACGGTGCAATCATTGCCGTTGCATCAGACCAACTTGACAATGCGTATATCCGACCGTGTAATTTTCTTGGCGATTTCAAGACGGTCTCTGTGATCTAATATACAACGACCTCTAGTTGACCTTGGACTAAGAAAGTAGTATTTGATAGCGACTCTTCTTGTATAGCAGAGCTTTATCGTTTTTTTGTGATCTAATCTAATATACATCGACTTCTAGTTGGTCTTGAGCTAAAAAATTGGTATTTAATAGCCACTCTTCTTGTATAGCAAAGATTTATCCTTTTTTCTTATTTGTTCAAAGAAATTTCAAAAATGCGAGAATAAATTAAGAATACCTTTCAAGAGAGAGAGAGAGAGAGACCGGAATAAAATCCCCGACCAAATCAGAGGTCATAGACTCCAAGAGAGTTTCCAGAATAGGCAGGAATTAGATCAATATATAGCCTATTTTCATGCAGGCCGATGAACTACAAATCAGATCACTTCCAATTCCAGAGCTGTAAACTCAATCAAATCTAGGTTGAAGAACCCGGACGTTATCGGTTTTTGTCGATATAAATGGAACAATAATGGGTAAAAACTGTATTTTATTGAGCTGAATGTATCGAACTAAAACTGTCTAGACTTGGAAACTGTTAGATAATCCAGTACCTAATGCTTTGAAAAGTGCCTTTGATTTTGAGGGTCTGTGGATTTTGAGGTTTGGATCTTCAGCCTCGGAGATTATCTTCTGGGTGGCTGGATGTGGACGTCTTTAGCTTTGTACGTTCACTTGGAGGTTTATGCTTGCTTATGATCTCTGTCTATCTGTCTGAGCATCTAATTTGACCAGTCTGGATTCTAATTGATTCGATTATAATTTAACCGGTTTTTAATTCGTCTTATCAAATTAGATCAATTGCAGGCCGCGGCTGATTGGTCAATAAATTGTCATTTACTTTAATTAGTGTCCCCGAGTGCCATTGATGGACTTAACTCTTTTGCTACCAGCTCAATCTTTTTCAATTTGATCCGCGCGCAAAATACTCGGAAAATCGGTTCACATCGGCCGCGCTTTTATGAGCGAAAATTGTATACTACTGTTGTTAATTGGTCGCGAGATATATCATTAGTCTATCATCAAGCTCTCCGACGAAAGTCATTGATTAATCACATGATAATCACGGTTTTTAAAGTGTCATTACCCGTGGCGGTCTATGAAACGTCATAATCTTGACAGTTTATTACCGCATGTCACAGTAATACCTAATGTTTGACGAGCCTGCGTACACAACGGTGACGGATGATTGGTTCGTTCGCGTTCGGTTGTTGCGCATAATGTCACACAACACGATTCCGCGATTCGACTCGAATCCACTTGTACGCTATTTGCGGAGCTCTCCAGCTAAATATAAACATCCTCGGATATTAACCTTCGCAACACTATGTCTTTGAGAAACCGTTCGCAACTGTTTATTTCCCACGCTTCGTTCAGGAATAACATGTTCAGTGTTCACTAAATGGAATTTGTAGGGTACGCTCTGCGTAATCTTTTTGGAAGTGTTCTCGGGACAAGAGTAAGGTCATACTTGAAGTACTTCTTGAGCACCGTCTTTTCAGGGTCCACCCTTTGAGAAAGACATCAGGATTATTATATACAGTGGCCGGAATTAATATTCGGACGCCCTAAAAAAGACGATAACTTCTTTAATATTGTATTATACGATTTGAACTTTTCTGGGAAGTTAGAGTAATTAGTTTACTATAGGATGTGAAAAGAAATTTTTTCAAAAATTGCAATAGATCGGAATTGTAGAAAAAAATACTAAAAGTTGCATTTTACAATTTTTTTATGTGGGCCTATATTGAAAATTTAAGAAATAAGTTTTGTAGATTATGTGCATTGTGAAAGTTTCATCGAAATCGGTTGTTGCGGGAACAAACGACAGGCATTGAAAGATCTAAGAATCCTTAGATTTATTGCAGTTAGAGAAAATCTGCAATTTTTACCATCTTTAAACGTTTGTAGCTCATTGCAACGTCGACCGATTTTGACGAAATTTTTAGAATATGTTTAATTCACACAGATCTACAAAACGAATTTTTTAAATTTTCAATATAGGCCCACATAAAAATATTGTAAAATGCAACTTTTAGTATTTTTTCTACAATTCCGATCTATTGCAATTTTTGAAAAAAATTTTTTTCTCATCCTGTAGTAAACTAATTGCTCTAACTTCTCAAAAAAGTTCAAATCGTATAGTACAATATTAAAAAAAGTTATCGTCTTCTTTAGAATGTCCGAATATTAATTCCGGCCACTGTATGTTGTACATTGTACATACATTTAATTTCTAAGATTGTAAACGAATAACTTAAATATATACACAGCAAAAGATCAGTATCAATTTTTATTTGGTACAGTATTAAAAATTCTAATAATCTGATGCTCTAAGGATAATATTCTTATCTCTATCTATTTAAAACATCCTTGTCCCTAAAGGATTCATTTTTCAATTGCTTGAATATTGACCAGTTAACAGATAATTTTAATGCGGTAAAAACCAATTTATTATGGTTTTTTATTTAATCAATTGTATTATATTTCGATAAAATTTATTTATTCACGGTTCATTCATGCATTTACAGCAAGTGCTGTTGAATAAAGTGGAGAAAGGTAAATATTTTAATCAAATGTTTACTGTAGTACAAAATTTTTATTTGACTCGTTGTGTGTGTGTGTGTGCTTGATTATTTTCATCTTAAGAACTGGACCTCCATTTAATCTATCAATTCAACTTCAACAGTCGTAAATAAATAAATGGTGTAATTCAAACAAAAGGAACTCCAGCAAAACGTGCGACGTTTCCGCAAGATCAGTTCAAGTACCTGGCAACGTGCAACAGCACGCTTTGTCTCCAAGAAAAATGTGTCAAATCGTTGCCGGGGACAGTCAAGGGTTAATTCAGTATTCCACCGGTCAGCAATTGTGTGCCTGGCCACTTCCTGTTTCTCACAATATAGCGAGTCATAGTTGTGCAGCGCGTACGCGTAGACGGAAAAAGCAGAAGCCGAGGACGACGTCGGAGCATCAGAAGAAGGAGAAGAAGAGGAACAGTAAGAAGACGTGGATGAGAAAAAGAGGGCACGTTCGCGTTGTCTTCGCGATCGTACCGAGGAATTTCGATGAGACTGAATGGGATATGCGCGTGGCAAAAACTAGGATCGATCACGGATCGTATCGGCACCGCGATCCCGTCGGACTTCCGACGATCGACGATCTGAACATCCGGGACTTCGTTACGCGGCGATCGATCCCGGCGAGAAGGCGTTCGATCAACCGGGAAATTAATCTCGCCGACAAGATACTTAATATTCGACGAAATGTCTCGGACGGGGAGGCTCGGCGTCTTCGAGGATGAAGAACGTTCCCCAGGGCCACCCCGGGCGTCTATGGCCGATTCCCAGTCGATTATCCGGTAAATTGATGCTGCACGGTGCGAGGGACGTAACGAGTGCAATTATCAGAAATAACGCGGTGCTCTCTCCTTCTCTCCCTCTCTCTTCCCTCATATTCGCCTTTCTCCTTCTGTCCTCGTTCTCCGTCTTTTTCCCGGCAATTTGCCGCTCTCGTTGCGTCCTCTATCGCCATCTTCCTCAGATCGGACCCTGAGCACCAACAACGAATTAAACGCACTTTAATGAGACGATTTTCCAGTCACCTCTCGCGGCGTATGGGCCGGGAGAACGGACGCTTAACGAGCGTGCGTGCGTGAAGTCAAAAAATAAAGAGATCCGCGCGAAAGAGGCGTGGAGAGACTCTGACTGACATGCGGAGCTTGAAAAACGGGGAGATAGAGAGAGGAAGAAGAAGAGGGTACAAGCGTCTCCCGAGGAACCGAGAGACCTCGAAGAGACCCTCGAGGGACGATCGCCAAGGCGAGATTGAAATTAAAATCAATTAGCCTCGGGTGTGTAATCACTAATCCGCCAGGTCGGCCGGCGTCACGTGACAGGGAGCCTGACACGGCCACGGGGCTGAACCTTCTGTTAAGAAGACGATCGTAACGAATTAAGGAGATCGATACTGACTGGCGAGACGCCGACCGGCAAAAATTGATGTTGATAATGAATTCGGGAGCTTGAAAAACTGGATCGATCCGCCGGGGGAGAGAAACCGTCTGGTCGCTTGCGGGAACGCGATGCTTGTGGATGGACTTTTACACTACTCTACAGAATTAAGCACTTAGGCTGGAATTTAATCGATGAATACCAATGACACTATTTTAATTCTATTTCCACCGCGGTTTTATGTACACCTATTTCGACTTATTCTTTTTACAGGGTGTCCCAAAATGTTGTACTCCCTTGAAAGGGATCCTTGAAGTGATTTGAAGTAACTTTTTCCTTTGTGAAAATGTTCTCCGCGGCTTCGTTCAGGAGTTATTAACGAAAAACGTTCGGATTCCAGCTCGACCAATGCTCGACATAGTCGGAATCCGCTCGCTGCAGCAGCGCTCTAATTGGTCCGTGTTTTTCGTTAATAAGTCCTAAACGAAGCCGCAGAGAACATTTTCGCAAAGGAAAAAGTTACTTCAAATCACTCTAAGAATCCCTTTCCGGGAAGTATAACATTTTTGGGACCTCTAGTCATCTTGCATATTCGAAGAAATAGACTTATTGAATCAGTCCATTTTTATTTAAAACTTTAAAAGAGGAAATCAATAACCAAGAGGTTAAGGACCACCCATCCGATTTTATTGTAAACTGATGAAATTCGCAGTCCCGTTACGGCGAACCTCGTTTCCGGTTCTGTCGAGAGAAATATTACGCGACAAAGTGGCAAAGCCGCGCGGCAAATTCAAACAACGTAACCGCGCGCGAATGATATTGAGAGGATCGGAACGGTTGTCAGAAAAGTCGGTTCAGTAATCCATGCAGCGAGCCTTGGGGACCGGACGACATGGATTCCGCGGGACGTAACGAGTCCAACAAGAACGGCAAAATTAATTACAGCGTTGTTGCGGCTCGCAAGGGCCAGAAGCCCGGTTTTCGCGACCGGCCGTGCCGCACGATTTAACGCCTCGAATCAGCGATACGGATTTAGCCGGCGCTGCGGTATATTTAGCATGGGAAAGATTTTATCGGGACTGGTTAAACCGGCGCGTCTGATATAATGATTATGCGCCGTCGTTGCCGGAAAAATTCGATTCGGACGCCTCATAAACCGGCTTCGATAAGTTCGCCGGTGGAGCCGTTTTAACGGGGACGCGAAGGATCTCGTGGCGTCGTTAGTCCTCGTGGGATTCCGCCGAGAATAGTTCCCTTTCCTTTATTTTTTCTCCCCCCGGTACCACGCCAGCACAATATTTAGCTGCCACAAATGATAATAATTAGTACAATGTGCCGCCATTTTGACGACAATGGCGCCGGGCTACTAGGGTCGCGCACCGAGACAGTTAAGGCGGTAGACTCGTTTCCAGGATTGCAAGGGTGCGGGATTCGCGTTCTCATTTCTCGATAATACAAAAATAAGGTTTTTCAGTAGTCAAAAACGCTAGATAAAAGATCGATCTAGGCCGCTATCGCCCTCAAAAGTCCTATTTTTTCGATTACGAGGCGTAATTTGCATTATTCGGCAGTTGCATGCTTCCGAATAATGAAAATTACGCCTCGTAATCGAAAAAATAGGACTTTTGAGGGCGATAGCGGCCTAGATCGATCTTTTATCTAGCGTTTCTGACTACTGAAAAATCCCATTTTTGTATTATCGAGAAACGAGAACGCGAATCCCGCACCCTTGCAATCTTGGAAAAAGGAGTCTACCCCCTCAATAATGCCCTGCAAGCAATCGTGCTGAATACACAATATTTATAAATAATCTGCAGATCTTTATGCGAGGTTCCCTTTGGAATGACATTAAGTGAAATTCGATATCCTGCTGCAGCTTCAGCAAATAATAAATAACCTGGAAACCGAATTAAATTCTACCGAAGCTTTTATCAGCTTCCTGTGATTTTTTCGAAGTTGCAAGCACGTGAAAATCCGGAGATATTAAATATTTACAAGAGACAGCGAGCATCGGAGAAAATATAGTCGACCGGTTGCGGATGAACTGCAGGTATTGATAAAAATAATTATCAATCGAACGTAATCGTGGCGTGTTGGAGTAGGATAGGACTAGACCAGCTACAAATTTCTATAACACCATAACAAGCATTGATTTGTTATTTGATCGGCTAATTATCGCCGATAAGAGCCTGGTTCGGTGATACTGTCGCTAGGTTTCCAGACGATCGCTAATGTCAAGGGAGCAGAGCCCTGGATAGGAACGACAATTATTTTTTCGCCGATAACGCGGCCACAGATTGCTCTCGCGCCGATAAGGCGCATCCCGATCCTGTTTCTCACGTTTCCACTTAAGGTTTCCACAAACCCCTCGGGGATTTGAGCGAGTATCGTGCAGGGACGTCGTACTTTACGCGTTTCCGTGCACTCGCACACGGCAATGCGCAATTACGTTTATTATGCACCGGGGTTTCTACCCGAGGACGCTGTTTCTATGCGACGAGGACGACGGACAGTCGAATCTATTCGAACCTTGCTCCTCGGCTCGAATATTTCCGGACATCGAATACCAGTCAGCATTGTCTTCGGCCAATCCTTATTGTTTTTCTGGGCCCTACTATCTTCTCATTCGATCTACAATTTTTTCATAGGCCACATTATCTTCCCATTGGACCTACAATTTTTTTCACAGGCTCTATCGTCTTCTTATGGAATCTATAATTTTTTCCTGGGCCCTATTGTTTTCTCGTTGGATCTACAATTTTTAAAAAATCCTGTTACAGTTTCTTCATCCCTACAATTTTGTTTTGGGCTCTATTGTCTTCTCGTTGGATCTACAATTTTTTAAAAAGCCCTATTACAGTTTATTCGTCCCTACATTTTTTTTCTGGGCCCTACTGTCTTCTCGTTGGATCTACAATTTTTGTATAGACCTAATTGTCTTCTCATTGGATCTACCATTTTTGTCTGAGCCCTATTGTCTTCTCATTAGAACATCATTTACTTCCATAGATGTCATTTATGGAACAATATAATTTCATTAACATCAAGTTGACTGTGAGTAGTGATGGGCATACAATACTCTGTCTTGCAAGTTTTCGAACAAATCAATCACCACAGAGTTTCGAATCAATTCGATATTTATTCGAAATCAGAAATTCTTGAAACTCTTGAAAGTCTTGAAAATTTCAAAAGTCTTGATAATCTTAATAAATGTTATACTTTTTATAATATTGGTATGTTCATGCTGTTATTCATCCCAATGCTGACATGACGTAATTGTTTTGTGATAGATGTAACATTTCAAGAGTTTCAATTCTTACAAACCTTCCAAAGTTTTAAGGCTTTCAAGATTTTCAAGACAATGAAGACTTTCAAGACAACCAAGAGTTTCAAGAGTCCTAAACTTCGAATTATCTCGCAAATGATTCGAATTTTTTGTCGTAAATATTGAATCGAACGATTCGAACTGATTCAGATCCCATCACTAACTGTGAGTAGTCATGCAAATGATCTGTATAAAAATGTTGTGATTACTAGATTTTAAAGTTGCTCACCATAAAGTTACACGTGACCATGGCAATGGAACATTCTAGCAAAAAAGATCATCCTACAAAAATAGATAGCATGTCAAGTCTATTCTCATGCCTGCTGTATGATTTTACCATACCGGTTTGACCGGTAACAGTAGCGTCAACACTTTTCGCGGAAAACCAGCAATAATTGAATCCCGAAAATCTCGTTACTCAAATTTCCTATTCGATCGATGGAGACGCGTTGACGCTAAACGATAGTCTCGCTGATTAATTCATCAGACGGTGCCTGGGGTGGCGGTGGAACAACAAGTTCGACCCTTCAGGAAGAGAAGCCGCGAGCGTGTCTCGGATACTTTATGGTGGTTCTGGTACGGTGACAAACCGGTGGGAAACTCGGGACACTGGTCGCTACGCAGTTTCGAATGACGTTAAATAATTGCGAGATACGTAATTAACAGTGCTACACGAAGTTCTGTGGGAATATTAAATACTCGCTGCGGAAAAATCTTCGGCGAAGTGATTCGAACCTGAAATGAATTTTTATACTTTCAAGGGGCATCATTTGAATGTAACACGTCGATCTCGAACATGTCGGATACGATCGGATGAAAACTATTTTACATGTATTTTTTAATAAATTATTCGAAGGTGAAAATATTGGGTCGTTCGGAAAGTCATTTCATTTTCTTAAGAGAAAATGAAAGCCAATTTTTTACCATTTAGAATAAGTTTTATGACATTTTGCTCTATGATCTCTTGCGATTTTTGCTCCCATCCCAAGCTCGTAGAATTTCTGTTTTGTATTAGCAAAATATTGAGTTATGACTTTTCACGACTTTATTTGAAATGAAATTTGCACCGCATACAAAATGTTGAAAAAAGCAAAAAAAATAGTAATCGATGGTACATCCTCTTTTTAAACAGCGCACAACTTTTTCTTTCGTGTACTACATGTTTACCCTTGCGGTAATAAAAAAGCAAAAGGTGATAGAAATGCGTACTCTAATTTTGCATATTTGATGTGATGATAAAAACATACTTGAAAGATTAGAAATGTCAGCTGTCAAGTTATACCACGATTTTGCGATTTAAAATAAGGTTAGTAATAACAAATGGAAGCAATGACATCTCTACACGAAAAACGAAATGACTTTCCAATGACTTTCCCGAACGATAATTTCTAGTCTACGTTTATGCATGGAACTATTTTGTGCTTTCATTCACAATACACATTCAATATATGTGTAGGTAAGACAGATTTATCTGCGGCATTATTATTTTCACTCTCTTAAATTTAGTATATTTATTTAACCTCGTTTATCCTCTTTCAAGAACGCACGCAGGCTAAGACCCCATCATAAATCCTTCGAAGGCGGAATTGCTCCTCTCCATCCACCTACGACTTCGTCTAAAAAGCATTAACGCTGAGATGTTCATTTGCAGATACACTAGTTTGTATACGATGCAAGAAGTTAATGATCAGGTGTGTTAAATCGTGGTGTGCCAATTTTGCGGAAATTGCGATATGTTTATATTCACGAACTATAAAATTCAAGTCTGCAATTAAAATTTTTGCCATTAAATAAAACTTTCAAATTATGTAAATTATTATGTATCAATAGAAATTTGCATTTACGCCAAATATATATATATACACCCCAATGCATAAAATCAATGAAAATGGAAGGGATATTCGTTTTTCTTAGATCGAATAGTTACTCGAATAGTGCTCTGTACAAAATAAATCACAAAAATAAAGCTGCCCATAAAAATCAGCATGATTACGAGCGATCAACTTGGTTATTACTATCTTGGATTACCGCCAATAAAAATGCCATAATAAGAAAGCAAGGACACTCGTGGACGCACACGACGCAATCAAACGCAATTATTTTCAATCCAACTATTTCGGAATCTCACGGGTGAAACAAATGGCATTCCCATGTCGGCGGAGTCTTCATTTCCATCGTGTTCAACGGAAAGCGATTACAAGCTGACAAATGGTCCTCGTATAGTCTTCGTCGAGTCTCTGAAGTCGCACTTCATTTTCGCAGAAGTGTAGATTCCGCAGTCTCGTGTAGACGCTGCAGAATTCAACAATCTTCATGAACGTTTGTGAAAGTGATGGAACGTCTTACATTATAATTTTATCCATCGATATGATGTACATATATTCTTTCGTTATAAAACCCGCAGAGTCTAGTAATGACATTTCAATGAATTTAAGCGTAAAATTTTGGACAAATATTTTTCCGGATCCATAGGGGAGACCGGGGCTAGTTGACTAACTTTTAACATATTTAATTTTTACCAATGGACCATTAGTATTTTGCTGATTTGTTGTACACCAAAAGTTTGCACATTGTATACGGATTTAATTTTGAAAATCGCTTTGATCGAACCCAGTTGTAGTTTTAATCTAGATTGGTGAGAGCAATAAGTCAACAAACCCCGGTTGTGGGGTTAGTTGACATATCTGATGGGGTTAGTTGACTTGACAGTTACTTTTAAGTGTTTAAGAAAAAATAATAGTATTAACAATACTTAAACTTTTATTTGTTCATACATATCTACTGTAGTGAATCAGATGATGATTTATAGACCAAATTAAGCCAAATTAGGCTTAATGAGCCCACTTGTTGCAACGTGTGCACTACACCCATTTTTCACCACAAACGCTATCAGTATAAGATTCATTGCAGATCAAGCATTCTGAATCATCTTCTGATTCTGAGGACAAGGAATCTTTCTTGAATGACGTAAATCCTATACTTACAATTAGTCAAGTAGCCCCGTTCGACACTTTTATTATTGTAAGGACCACACGTGCATAACCTCGATGCACCGAACAAAATAAAATACCTCAAACTATAGTCAATGTATCATATTTCCATAAACTAATCATGAAAAAATATCAAGCAGTACTTAATGGACAAAAATATTTACTCACCGCCGATGTTTCTAGATTTTTTATACTTATTGGTATAACACACAAGTTTCGGTCACGACAACACACTACATGGTGAGCTAGTCATTCTTATGTTTCAATATTGCGGAAAGCAGCATCATCTACTTTATAATAATTGCAATTAGAATGGATTAGTCGACTAATCCCATTAGTCAAGTAGCCCCAACTCTCCCCTATTTTTAAAGAATACAACGAAAATCGATTTTTTGATCCGTTTACTTATTGTCGCCTTAACTGTAGTTCGCCGACGAAGTAAATCCTCGGGGCTAATTAATGTTGCAGACGATCGCACGGTTATTGTAGTGATCTGGTTCTGGACGTTAATGGCCGGCAGCTCCTCCTACGTTTGCGGAATTGCCGTTCCGTTTGCTCGTAACGTTTGAAGATTAATGCGCGCGCTGGGAACGCGATGAATTAGCCGTGCGCGAGATTAATCGCGGCCGTGCTTAGACGATGAATTATCCGCGATCCGAAAAATCAATAAAGTAAACGGCCGGTAATTAATTTCGCGAAACACACGGCTAATCGCGATGGTAGGCCGCGCGCAGCTTATCGCGCGCGGTTAGAAAGAGAGAGAGCCGGCTGCAGGCCGCGGCCGCCAGGGAACGCTGCCACGGTGACATTAAAATCAACGAGGACGATTACGAGTTAATTGATACTAACGTTTTCATCTTTCAACCGCCGGCTAGTTCCCATCCCCCCGCGGTGTCCGGTGCCGGACACCGCAAACGTGTCAATGTGTTTTCTAATCCGCGATTTATCGCTACTCCCGCCGCACCGTGTGTCTTGATCAACGGATTCTGATTCGAGCCGTATTTCGTGTACACGACCATCAAAATTAGGTGGTCCGCATTGGAGAAACGATCAACATCGTTGGAATTATTTTTTCTGCACTGCTATACACACAGTGAGTGTAAAAAGTATTCGTACGCCCTTTAAAATAGAATAACTTTTTTATAATTGTACCAAATGACCTGATTTTTTACAATCAATTAGAAGCATCGGATTACGAAATGATATGCAAAAAAGATTTTCCAAATAATTATAATTTACAAGGTTACATGCAAAAATAAAAAAGGCATTTTTTAAAACTTTTTTATTTGGGCCCTTAATGAAAATTTAAAATATATGTTTTGTAGATCTATGTTAGTTATACTCATGCTGAAAATCGGTTGACGCAGGAAAAAACGACACGCATCGAAAGATGTACGATTCTGTGGATTTTAAGCAGAATCTGATCAAAAGTCGTGTAAAACTACGATTTTCATCATTTTTAACCGCTTGTAACTCGTGTGTATGTTAATCGATTTCGATGAAATTTTCAGCATGTATGTAACTACTATAGATCTACAAAACATATATTTTAAATTTTCTTTAAGCGCCCAAATAAAAAAGTTTTAAAAAAGATCTTTTTTATTTTTGCATGTAACCTTATAAATTATAATTATTTAGAAAATCTTTTCTGCATATCATTTCGTAAATCAATGCTTCTAATTGATTATAAAAAGCCAAGTTGTTTGGTACAATTATAAAAAAGTTATTCTATTTTAAAAGGTACGAATACTTTTTACACTCACTGTATATCAACTTCTGCGTTCAGACGTATCGTTTTTCAGTGTACAGTGCGCTTCAAAATAAATGGACAGCTATTAGAGAGTGCAGAAATAGCTTTCAAACATTGTTGTACAAGGCGTGTGTTCTTAAACAATAGCTTGTTTATTTTATACGAAACTGTATGTTTTTGTTTGGACGAGCATGCAGCCTATCCCGAGACGAATTCACTGACCTATATAATATATAATACTTTCGTCTTTCAAGGTCACTCAAGGTTATTCAGTGCCGTTCGAAATGTAGCTTAGCTAGACGGAAGCACGTCCATCTAGAAAAGATTTATGACCACCATAAAATGTTTCCCCCGGAACGGAGGAAGTTTTATTTGCATATATAATTAAGCAAAACACGTCTTTATTTTGTGTTGTCTCAATTATTCGATAATATGGATTTTAATATTTCTTACGTTATTCTGGATGGAGTCTCTCTAGGTCATTTAGTGATTCGTCTAACAAGCAGCTGCTAACGTCAAAGTCGCAGTGCAATAAATAACAATAAAATATCGCACTCGTTACTGCAAAGGCAGATCTATAAATTCTTTATTTCAGGTGTTGGTTCTCGAGGGTGTTTAAATATTCATGGTCAATAAAGTCGCGGAGGATAGTGGTGTCCACGCATTTCTCGGTTAATCGAGCGTCCCAGCAGTCATAGTGCGAAGATTGAAAGCCGTAGGTGTAGAAAATTCTATTCCGTTCGTGTGCAATCAACACGCTCAGCCCGTTAGATATTACGAGCTCGAGCAGTATGACGGAGAGTCGAAGAAAGAAAAGGGGAGAGAGAGAGAGAGAGAAACAGAACACGGTTGGTCGCCCCGTTACATCAAATCTAGGCCGTTCCGCGCATTTCTAAAACGCTTCGACATTAGGGACGTTGCCTGAGATGCACTCGACCTTCATACTAATATCGGCCTGGAACAGCCACATTTTTTCCACTAAAAGTCGCCAAGGTAAATGTCCTTGTCCGCTGCCGTGCTCCTGTAACCGACGAGACACTGTGAACTCGAAACAAGCAGAAGACGCACTGCGTTTCTTCACTTTCTCTTCCTACTTTTATGTTATCATTGAGCTGCAGATATTGGGTTGGCAAGAAAGTAATTTCGGTATTTTAAGGTAAAATAGAACCCATTTTTTTTATTCAAGCAATGTACTTTACTACATTTAATATTTTCCATTTTGTTCGGTGATCTTTTGCCATCTTTCTGGTAGCTTCACAATTCCGCGCTCATAAAACTTCTGGTCCTTATCGGCCAAAAACTGATCCAAGTGCGATTTCAGGTCATCACATTATTTCTTAATATACTTTCTTGCCAACCCAATATTTATGCAAAATAAATATTGCTGGTGTTAACTGTGCAACACAGAGAAGCGTATCTCTTCTTTTAATTAATTCTGTATGTCGAAAACATAGTGTAATAATTAGACTGCAGGTATTTATGCAAAATAAAAATTGTCGACGTTAACTCTGCAACACAGAAGTGTATTTCTTCTTTTAATTAATTCTGTAAGTCGAATACAGTGTAATTGGATTGCGGATTTTTACGAAAAATAAAAATTTTTTGTTCAAGCTTTAATAACGTTCATAAGCTGCAATTAATCTGCCTAAAATCCACGGTCAGTAATATTTTCAAATTCTTGTTTTTACAATTTTGTATTTTATCTATTCGTTTCTGTCATAAATTATGATAGTGGCTTTTTATGCATTTGTTTACTGGTTGGCTAGTGTAACATGTTTAATAAATTGGAGGTTGTCGGTAAAGTTACGTTTACGTCTTATTAAATCAATAACCCAACGAAGTGCCATTAATGCGAAGATTGTCTTCTCCTCTTCACTTCGTAACTTTATTTGAAAGTTTCGTGTTGTCCATGGAAGTTAGCCGATTTTGTTAGGAGCCCCAACTTGGGTCATTCGTAATTCCCTCGAAATTTCAATCACGGAGCAGGATTTGATTAGAAGACGTTGATTAAAGGTACCGTTTTCGGAAAGAGAGGAGGATGACGGGGCTCGTCACAGGCAACGGAGCTCAGTTCGTTAACCAGACGTCGTTGTAGAGACGAGCACAGATCGAGTGGTGATATGCGCAGTCGACGTTCCAGGATAGGACGCTTCGCTTTCGTGTAAACAAAGGAGAGTTCTCACACAATGCGACAATGAACCTGAAAGCCCTTAGGTAACATTAACAGACTGTGCAAGGAGACGCGACGAAGACGCCTCGCATAGACGTGATCTTGTAATTATGCGCGGCCCGTACACAAACGGGTCCTCCCCTTCGCCCTTTTCCGTCTATTTTTCTCTTGTTTACTTCCTTCGCAGTCGACAGTGATCATAAGAGAGACTATCCGCCACGCTGTTCTCAGGAAACATTTCCTGTCGCGATCATGCGAACAATCGAATCCTCAAGTTCGAGCTCAGTAGATGCGCAGTCTTGATGTCTCCGATATGTCGACAGTCATTCGCAAAGGTTTCAAGACAATGAAATTCGAATTGTTTTAACAGTAGTGCACGGTTAAATTTACATTAGTCAGCCCACTCTTCTCCAAACACTCGGTATATTGAACTTGGCGAAGGTACGTCAGTAGACGAGGATAGAGAATGAATACAACTTATGTGATATAATGACTGGAATAGTAAGCATTGAATAGGAAGAATATTATTTTCAGTAATTGTCGTCTTACCTTTATTATGGCACCAATGAACGGTTGAGATTCTTCCGATTAAAATGAGTCCAAACACGAGGTAAATCAGACTAATTTTACGCAGACTCGCACGAGCACGAGTGGGGATATTGGTAGTGGTATATCGGCTCGAGCGTTGGCAGCTCGTGAGCAACCAATTGCTAGGCCTGACTTAAATCGATAAAAATAGTCCGACTTGCACCGTGTTTGGGCTTGTTTGAATCGGAAGAATCTCGGCTATTCATTGGTACTGCAATTATACAGGCAAGACGACAATTACTGAAAATAAAATTTCCTTTATTGTTTATATTTTCTATTCGGGGTCTTTCTTTGCTAATGCTCGACGCACTACATATATTGATCTCGCACGTTATAGAGACCGTTCTTGGAAGAAAGATGGCCTGCTCGCCAGAATTTAAGTGTTGGCTCCTGAATCGATGTAAATTTAGCCGTGCACTATCGAGCAGAATATAGTGTTGGGGAAAGGTGGCCACGGTAGAGGGAACGGGAAGAGAACGGGGTACGCAGTGAAGAAGATCCCGAAGTCTCCTCTCCGTATCGTTCGTAATTCTCGGTAGCCGGTGTCGGTAAGCAATCTGATCCCGGGACAACGGTTCGGAAGCATTGGTTGACAGTAAAATATCAGCAGGTACTAGTCAGTATAGCCGCGATAGGATCGAGAAGGAGGCAGGTATATAAGCGCAGGCCTGGCACAGGCACTCCTATCCTGGCAACAGTCCTCGGGGTACTGTTAGCCACCGATGAATGATAACCGTATCGCGATATGCGCCGCCGATACAATGGAGAGTAAACGGAGAATGTATTGGTCAGGGAAGAGCGGCGCGCGCGAGCGAGCGCGTGTGCACGACGCCTAAGCCTTTCGAAAATAGAAGAACCCATCGGGAATCGATAATTCATCGAGTCCGGAATAGTGATCGCTTGACGCCACGATCGGCCAGGCCCTCTCGCGTATCCATGAGAGGAGTGCGTGTCCATGAGAGGAGTGCGTGTCCAGGATTAACCGGGGATCTATCGATCGAAGTGTCTTCAAGGAATGGGAAACCGCTCCCTTCACTAGACTATTCGGTATAATCTATAAGGGTATGCATTACTTGTGTCTCAGATAGTTCCTCAAACCCAGTACACCGTTCCGATAACCACAGCTTCCTAATTTTTATCAATGTCGCGTCGAATTTATTTTTCATCCTCTTCTTCGAATGAACGGGAAGCTAGAAGCTCATCCGGGTCTAAGAACGTCATCTAATCGGCGAGACTGGGACCAGCAAAATAATCTCGATAAGGATTAAAATCGAAAAGAAAAGTTAAAGGAGCAACTACTATTTTAAAAAATCACATCAGTTAACAGCTAACATTAAAGCAAAGAAGTGTTTTCAAGTGGTCGGAAATCCCTTGTAGGATTTTGTAGGATTTCTAAGTGAGAACGTTCCCGTCTGGCCGTGTTCTGTGAAGAATTTGAACAAGAGGAAGCTGATCAACGGAGTTCCATCGAACATTTCCGCGATTTACCGGAAACATTAGTTCCTCCCCAGGCCGGGCCCGAGTTCGTTACTCTTCGAAACGACGCGAGATAGTAACGAAACTTAATTAACCGTGAGCCGGTGCTGATAATTGAACTGGCGCGGCCCATGAGAACCGTTTCCTGTTCCCGGGCTCGTCCCAACCTTTCGCTCGGGACACTTTCTTCCTGCGGACCCCTCTCGCGACCCCGTCTTCACCAAATTTCGTCGGTGGACCTAACGGCCCGCCGCTTTTCAGCTCTGTCGAACGTCAAACGCTCACCGCTTCCATTTCCTCCGTCTTTCGGGCGGGAGGAGGTCTCCGGGCTTCGTCATCCAGCCCGATGTCAATGCCCCCCAGTTTCATCACGTTTGGGAATCCCACGAACCCTGTCCATCTTTTTGTTTGCTTTCGGTACGCTCCAGAAACGGAGACAACGATGCTCTCCTCACCGAATCCTTCGAAATAACTTATTAACACATTACCGACCGGTGATTATATTGCATAATTTTGAAAAATCTATGGTACATGGCTAAACACTTTTTAATGGAACCTTCAATAGCATCAGCAATTTTCATTGTGAACTAACAAAATCAACCTCAATAATGTCATCTAATAGTTTCATTTAAGATTGCAATGTAAAAGAAAATTTCTATGCTTTCTTTTGGTACAGCACAATTATTGAAAATCTTATTAATAGGCTTCCGTAGGTAAAGTGTTAACACTTCCGCTTGTGTGCTGGAGACCGGCTGTTCCGAAAGTGAAACGAAAAAATTAGACAATTTTGAAATTGTAGTTTCGACTGTATTTTTCAGTTAATCATTAACTTAAAATTAATTTGAAAAACGAAACCTTAAAGAACATTTTGATAAAGGAAAAAATCCTTCCGATTAATCTCGGCAATTATTATATCGTATCTTTTAATAATTTGTTACGTATCTTTTACGTATCTTAATTTATCTATCTTTTAATAAATAATTTACGGTCTTTTAATAATTATTAGATATAACGAATCATTATATATAATTATTATATTATATATTTTACATTATTACACATATATGTATATGATATATACGTATATGTACATATTTCAATTGTAGTTTGTTTTTCCAAAAAAAAATTCATCTTAATTTAAATTTATGTAGACCTAGATTTTATTTGTATTTTGTTAATAAATTTTGATTACTACGATTAAAGGCGATTATCTCAATTTTCTTTATTAAATATATATTAGATTGAAAAACGAAATTTCTTAGTTCCGCGTGATTGAAATAAATCCCAAATCTATCCCGCAGGATTGCAAACCCTATCTGACCCTGTCGAACACGAACATCTAGGCAGACATAAAATACACAAAAAAGAACATTAATTTGCTTCTAGAAACGTAAACCAACCGTGAACCAAACGTGAAACGTTACGAGGAATGTTTGTAGTTAACTCTTAGTGGCCCTGGTCCTTGAAGATTCAGAGAAGCCAATCATGGTTGGAAGAAAGGGATGGCGACTCCAATGGGAAGTTCGCACCTCACAAAGTGACTGTTTTGTGGAATCGTGGTAGTAAGGCCTCGCAGTACCTTTTCAATCCATTCTTTTTTTCCTGGTTTCGGTCCTATTTTTCCTTTTAGTTCCTCGAGGCCGAGACCGTTGGCCTCAGTTCGAACGCCCCGGGCGCGAAGACGAAGAGAAGATGGCTTCATGGCTGACCCAATTGCTCCAGGGTAAAACCCGAGGCCGGATTGTGGTCCAACCAGAAGGCACTTTGCTAAATTGTTTAATCCCGTCGCGAGGATACTGTAGGAAAGTTTTCTGTGCTGATTGCAGACCTTCCTGTAAAGAAATTATTTTCGGATGAATACTTGACTAATGAAATCATTTGCCTGATCGACCATAAGAATCTTCCAATTGCCCGTTCATTCAAATCGTTGATTAGTACAGTTTACGGTGAACTCAATCATCATCTCATTGTACAAATATTCAATTATTTTTCACATTTGCAAATGATTGTTTGTGTTTCTGTATCAATTTTCCGTGAGAAAAGATCATGTGCAATCACAGCAAAGTCTTACAAAACAGGAACTACACGATCTAAGAAAAACGAATATCCTTCCACTGCGGAGCATACACGTGTTTAAAAAATAATAGAACTGCACTAATCTAAGAAACAGCACGGACCCGAGGATTTTTCTTAGGTCAATATGTCATTCGTTTTGTAAATATCCCAAATTTACACCAAGAGATGTGTCAATGTTTTCCACTTTCGAAAATTGGGAATTCGTGTATTCATCGTTTAAAGAATTTCTGGAAACACGACTTCTGTGTGTTTGGTTTCAGTCTATTTAGAAATCGCGAAAGTCTATATGACCAGTAAATCAGGATTCTATGTATTTCGCAAATATATAGAAATTCAGACAGTCAACGCAGAAGCAATTACATTTTCGGACGGCGTTGAATACGAATTACTTTCGGCGAATGGAGTATTTGTCGTCGCTTAAGATTCCAAGCAATAATCCTTTATTCGGATAAAAGAGGAGCCAATATTATTATTCAAGAACGAAGATTTCGCAATGATTGCTTGTATCGCACGTGGCCCAGGGAGGTTAGAATATTTGCTATAGCATACGAACCATGGCCCATCTGTCCTCGAAGTTTTCGGGAACGTTGACAGTCGATCACGATCACAATGGAATCCCATTTATGGGCCTGCTAATCGAAAATTGACTTCATTGCGTAATACTTTGGTCGAATGTTGCCAGTCAAACGTTAGATGTTTGCAGTGAAAGCTGTCCTCTAATTGCAAACGATATGGTTGTTTCAAATGTATTACCTTCGTTCATTGAGTCATTAATACAACTTTCAACTCTTAGCATATAATTGAACGAAACTGTTGAAAATGTTTAATGTTGACAATGGGTGAGGTCTAGTTTATTTTTTATTACCTCAACAAAATTTTTTCTGAACCGTCAGGAGGAGCTAATGTTGCTATTTAAAATTCTTAAGAGAACAAATGAATTTCTATGTACATAGCTTTTGTTGTAATTGATGCAGACAATTTTTATTTCGCATAAAGATCCGCAATTTCCTGATAATAGTTGCTATTAATATTGATCAATATTTTAATGCCTTATATAATATATAACAATATTAGGTGTAGAAATTAATTCGGTGCTTTTCTAAAACAAATTTAGTATTTATTTACAATGTAATCATACATCTGTTATTTTTCGAAATAGTCTCCATTATTTTCGATGACTTTGGTCCATCTTTCAGGCAACTGTCTAATTTCTTGACGGAAAGAAGATGGCGGTTTTGATGTAATGAATTCGTCAATACATTTTTGCACCTCTTCTAATGTTTGGAAATTTGTATCTGCTAAATGATGCTGGAGTGATCGGAATAAATGAAACTCCGATAGAGCTAGGTCAGGAGAGTTAGCCGCATGTGGGAGTATTTCCTAGCCCAAAGAACAAATGATATCCTTTGTTGCTTTCGCATCGTTGTTCTCTGTTCTCAGAACTGAGCTTGTGCGGTACCCACTGACTTTGTTCCTGGATCAATCCTAACTTATTCAGTCGATGGGTAATTGCTTTTTGTGACATCCCAAGTTGCACTGCTAGCTCATGTTGTGTTTGTGCGGAATTTTCAGAGAGCAGCTGCTCAAGTTCTTCGTCTTCAAATTTTCTTGGCTGTCCGGTACGTTCTCGACCAGAAAGATTAAAGTCGCCGCTTCGAAATTTTTGATACCACATTTTACAGGTTTTATGTGTTACTGCACCTTCACCCAAAGCAGAACAAATCGTTTCAGCGGCTTCGGAAGCATTTTTCTATAATTGAAAGACAAGCAGTATACAGTGCCGTATGTGAGTCTTCTCAGACGCCGCCATCTCGCTTATTAATAGTTTTTGTTTTGACTAGATATCAAATGTTTCATTAACTGTAAGTGTTGATACTTAAACGTTACAAAATTCCGCGCGATTATTGTCATTCAAACCAGAGTTATAAATAATTTAATATCAAGGCACCGAATTAATTTCTACACCTAATATAATAATAATGATCAATATTTTAATATTTGAATGTGTAGAACGTTGTAGAAGCACCGGTTTGCTTTGCGTAAAGAGCCACAATCTGTTGATTGAAGTGAAATATAATATATAATACATAATAATGATTAATATTTTAGTATTTGAAGGTGTAGAACGTCGTAGAGACGTAGAAGCACCGACGTATCCGAGGCGTGAATGGCCATTCAACCCGGGTTGAAGAGTGTGCGGATGTTAATTAGCTGAAGAACCGAGGATAGCAGAGGGTCGTCAACGCAATAATCGAACCGCGATACGCCAGATGTTACGGGGCGGTGCGCGTCGGATCGTCGATAGAGATTTCACCGCGATAATGACTTATTGTCGTCCATTGGCATAACGGTCCCTGTGTATCGTTGGCGAGTCATAGCGCTGACTTTTCACCCCGAAAGGGGACGACGGCTCGGGAGCGCGATTACCAAAGGTCAGCTGGATCGTTAGCCGCGACTCCCGTAAATCGGCGTAGGTCAGTGAATCGCGAATCAGCAGCCTCTCGGCTCGTGCGAATGCCGTTGACCCGATTTAAGGGAGTTTAAACGCGGTACTTGAACAGAGAGAACCCGGCTGCGAGTCCTCGGCCAGGACATCAGCTCGCTTTGTCCTCCGGGCGGTTCTCACGGCGCTGCGATTATCGATTAAACCCCCTCTCCGTTCTCCTCTTGTCCTCCCGCCAATGCAATTTGCATTTAATATTTGTCTCGTGACCTTTATTCGAACTCAATCGATCGATCAGCAATCAATTTAACTATTAACCCCGGCCACACAGCACCCCCCATTTTCGGAAAAATACACGCGGAAAATTCTATTGCGGTTCAAACGGCCGGAGGCGTTCGCGGTTAATTGTGAAACCGCCGAAACGTGATTTCGCATGCAAAAAAGAATTGAAAAGTCAAATTCAACAATTTGTTTTATACTAGCGTGCTTCGGTATTGTTATTTTGCCGTCGAGCAGATATTTAATATTAAAGTATCATTACTACAAATCTTTATGTAAAATAAAAATTTTGTACATCAATTTTGATCTTTTAAAATTTGTCTGTCTTTGTGATTCGGCAGTTAACGCGTTGATGGGAGTCGCCGTGTGTGACGATGCAATCGCAGAGTAGAATGGGTCACTATGTAGAATGTCCCCGGCGCGAAGATCGAATGGTCGATCGGCATAATGAAACAGCGTGTCAGTTATTGGCTACGGGTCGCGTGAACACTCGCGGCGCGCCGATAAAAATCCGCGGTGTAATGGGTTCCGCACGACCGGCGATCTTAATTACCGGTAACCGGATGATTGAGGCGAGGCGAGGTCTTGGCAGGTCGTAAAGAGGCGGTTTACGTGGTGGGAGCAGGACGTTCTGCACGCACTTGTGTCCGTCGCGATCTATCCGCGTCGATAACGTCCGATCGCCGACAGAAATCGGCCGGGACCATGTGTCGATCCCATACGTCAGACTACATAGAAGTGAGCACAGGTTGCCCTGTGTGGCACTGGTTTCACTTCGTTCGAATCGGGAGCAATCAAGCCACGCCCATTCGAGACACTCTGCACCGGAGATAGTCGACCGTGGCTCTCGGACTCCAGTGACTACCAAAAAGTAACGATCAAAAGTGGTAAAAATGCCGAAAATCTTGAAAAAATGCAATTTTTACAACTTTTGATCGTTTATAACTCGTAAACCAATTAACCAATTTCAATGAAATTTTCAGAGTGAATATAATTTATACGAGTTGACCAAACATATATTTTAAATTTTCATTATTGGCACAGCTAAAAAAGTTGTAAAAATCAATTTTTTACTATTGTTTTTCACAATTCCGACCAAATGCATTTTTCCAACACATTTTTAGAAGTCATTTACTAACCTAATTCTTCTAGCCTTACAGAGAAGTTGAAATCGTTTGGTCCATTCATAAAAAAGTTATTCTGATCTAAAGTGTATGTGATCAGTTATGCTCCTAACTGTATATAAACATTATAATGAAAACATGAATACTATACACAGTGTAGACCAACCGCTTATACACTAAGGCCGCAGCTTTTAAAAAATGACAACATGTAACGACAAGCCTTGATATTGGGTTTGGCTATTATCAGTGAAACATCCATGGAAAGCTGAAAGTTGATTATACGGAGTTTTTCAATTAATTTTAGTCCTTCCTCGTTGTACAATCTCCCTTCTTGCAACTGCATTCTGGATCATCGATGAAACCTATGCCAGTTAGAGAAGCAGCTAGGTGATAGTGGTCTGCTCTACACCTGTTGATAGCGACTACAGACTAACGGGATAAATTTAACTTGGAAGTCGGTTTTCACTAAAAGATTGCTGGAAGTAGGATTTGCCCTTAAAAAGTCCTTCGGTTTTTATAGAGAAGAGGGTGTTATCAAACATATTTTTACGAAATTGCTCAAAGCAATGGAATACTAGAAATACAAGGAGCGCTATAGAATGAAGCTTCTTTTACTAAGAGGTCAGATCTTTCATTACCATCAATCCCGATATGAGACAGAATCCAGTAGAGCTTTATGAAACTGCAAATAACGCCGAATAATGCAAATTACGCCTCGTAAACGAAAAAATAGGACTTTTGAGATCGATAGCGCCCTAGATCGATCTTTTATTTAACGTTTGTGACTACTGAAAATCCCCATTTTTGTATTAACGGTGCCAATCCCGCACCCTTGCAATCCTGGAAACGAGTCTATCGCCTTAATTAGTTCACTGACCATACTATTGATGTCCACCGGATTAGTCAGCCTTCCAAGGGACTTCCCAAAAGTGGAGTTAACTGGAATTGAGGTGGTAACTGTCCCATATTCATGACTGTAAATATTAAAATTATTGAATGATTCAATTTTGATTGAATGTGCCATCAAATCCATTATACAGTGTCTAAGTAAAAAGTTTGATCTGTTGCCTTTGTTGTTAATGGCATTATAATAGCTTCTGATTACTTGGAAACTAAAAGAGCTGCTGTTGGATAAGGTTTCAGCAAGAAAACGATAACATAAATTTTTAAAGCATTCTTTAAGTAACGGGAGTTTAGATTCTGCAATAAGAATATTGGTGGGAGTGCTTCTGCGATACCCCAAAGCCAATCTAATTGCAGTGAACTGGATCCTCTCGAGATGCTCTAGATCCTTATGTCTCTTAGGGGAGAAAACAAACGCGAAAAAACCCTGGCAGTTAAGTGCGACGTAAAATAAAGTTAAAAAAAAAGGGGAGAAAACAAAACAGCCATGTTCAATGATTGAGCGAACAAAACTCTTAAATAGCACCATAAGCGTAGCAAGATCAGACCACGTACCTCTTAAGAATTTGATGAAACTAAGAGCCCTAGTGCACTTTTTTGTAATGTGTCATTTTATAATAGGTGACCGACGTTATTGTTTTCGATCAGTAGACGGACTGGAGTCACGACAACATTCAACATACATCTTCCAAATAATATATTTATAAAAAAATGTACAGCTCATGCAATTTCAATTGTTTTACCTTTAAACAAATAATGTATGAACTTGAAATGCCAATAAATGTGTATGTAAAATCCTAGTACAGAATCTTGAACAGTTCCTCCGAAAAAAATTCTGAAAAAGTGTTTAAAAAATGACATTCGAAACCGGAATACCTGTTTGATGGATCTTGGGCAGCGTTTTCCTCCGATCGAGAAAAGTGGAAATCGCTTCGACCACGAGCTCCTCCCACTTCCGGTCTCTTCTGCGCATGAGTTTGTCAAGGGGGAATGTGAATGTGTTGAATCTTGTCTTCCGGGATAGCCGGTGGTGCAGCGAACACCGCCTCGATAAATAAAGTCGAGCTCGCCTTTGGATCCGGGGCCCCGTTATCTCTTATCGCCACGGCCACCCTCTACTTCGTGGTTTCTGCGCGAAAGATCGAGTCGTAAAGATAACGGGCGTCTCTCCGTTGTCCTCCCATAACGATTACGAGTCATTCGAATCGTTATCGTATATTCGCCGGGGGAATCCGCGGCCGTCTCGCGGATACTTCGTGAAATGTCACCCGCCGCGGCGATCCCACGGCGGAAATCGTCCCGCTGCTAGTACCCCGTGGCTTCCGGCTAAACGGCGCCAATAAGATCACCGGGAAAACTTTCGAGTGAACGCCATCAGCCTGATAAAGGAAAGATGCGCCGCCCTGAGGCCGATCTGCGAACTGGAACCTTCCAATCCTGCCGCATCCTGAAGAATACGAACAGAGTCCCCGGATTTCCTTGTTTCCCACCGTCCTTCCGGAATTTTAATAACGTTATCTCTGCCCATGAACAAGGAAAATGTTTTTTACCCTTTGCACTCGGAGCTATTCTAATTCGAAAACCGAATTTTTCTTCCGGCCTGAAATATTTCCATTTTATATGATTTTCTTAATTATATCGATATGAAACTGATATACTCCTACAATACTTTCAGTAGTTTATTAAAATATTAAATATGTTTAGTAATTTATTGAATACAAATTTAATAATGCAACAAATATTTTGAAGAATGGTATAAGAATTATTGTGGCGCCTCTCTCCGAGTCATCCCTCGACTGCTAAGGGTTGAAACAATTTAATGATACTATTATATTATTTTCGACATTTTAAGAGATTAAAATACATTTTTACTAACCTTCTTACAATTGAGTTGGACAATTTTTATTTTGCATTAAAATCTGCAGTCTAGTCATGATCTATCGTATTAATTATCTTTTGATCAATTCCTTTATATTTCACAGATACTGGGCAAATTTTGCATATCACCAGAACAACAAAATAGATAATTTTGCATATCACCAGAACGAAGTATATTCGCAAGATACAGGCAAAAAGATAATCGAAACAGTGCCAACACGAGAATACAGACGACAACAAACTATCGAAACGGTAAACATATTACCGGCGCAATTTATTTCGGCCAACCGAGAGGGCCGTTAATTTTACAAATGGTTTTTGGGGCGGGGGTAACGGTTCCTTCGATTTATATTACGAGCCGGCATCTCGTAATCCGTCCGCGTGACAATAAATCTTGACGGTGTTATGCACGCGAATTCCTCCGCGCTCTTCTTGCTCCTCTTTCTTCCGTAGCACTTAAAGTCCCGGAGTAATTGCCAGCAAATATTTCTGAAAGCGTCAGCTGAGGGACAACAGAAGAAAGAAGGGATTGTCAGAGATGGACACGGTGTACCACAGAATGCAAGCGAAATAAAACTTTTTTCTGTTGCGCAGGCCCTTTCGTGCGATCGGATTCAATTATACCGGTTTTTATTCCGTACGAAATTCCTGCGGGACGGCCAGTGTCACCGAACCCAATGTTACGTTATTCGGAAATTTTCCAGCAAACATTAACATATGTATGTCTTGATTTATTTGTAATTTATTTCTACATTGATTTATGATCAATTAATTTAACCCTTTGCAGTCGGAGCTATGTTAACTTGAAAATTAAACATTTCTTCCGACCTAGAATAATTCCATTGTACATGATTTTTTTCATTTTATGGATTTGAAATTTATCTAATACCTCATACAAAATCTTAAATGTGTAGTAATTGATTAGAGTCACCCCTCGACTGCTAAGGGTTAATAAGACCCAATCAATGACGAAGATTGCCATCGCGAACGTTTAATCAAAGTGTCACGTGGTTTCCGATGACGTGCAACAGGGCAGGGCCAGGGTGTACGAAAATCGCTAAAAATAAAGTCGTCAGCCACTTGTCGCAGCCGGCGATCGCGCTCGATCTTTTCCCGGCTCGTTTCTCCGTTGTTCTTTCATCGGTATGCGGGCCCTTCGATATCGATCGAAAATAAACCGGATAAATAGGCGCAAAGAAGAAGGCCCAAGCCCACGGACCGGGCCCGGGAGTGTTTACTGTTCCATTGGGTTGTAGATCGCCTCTATCTTCAATCTGGCCGGACTTTGGCCGCTGAAGTTGAATGGCGAAGAGGGACGCAGAGCCACACGCTTCAAGTCCCTCCGTGTCAGAGGAATAGACGCCATTGCTCCTCTAGGAGTTTACAGGCTGACGCCGGGTTCATCCATTATTGCTGCCGTGCGTCTTGCATACGCTACTATCCACCATCCCGTGGCAGAAAGTGTTCGATCAAAGTTGTTAGCAAGGATCGCTGAAGGCGTTATTTGTATATGCTACTGTAGAAGGGCGAGCGGAACGAATGCGCGCACTCATTTACGTTAATATATGCGTTTATGGATGTTTTTTGCGTTTCAATTCACCGGCAGACTGTCTGCTATTCCCAGTACCCGGGCGCATTTGTTTAACGTTCGTTTGCTACCATTGGACGGAGGAATTTCACGCAAACACCAATGTTTGGTAGTCCCACTATTCTTGATGTGATTGAATTACTAGAGCATATACTATTTACTATTTTTACTTTTAATTTACTAATATATACTGTTATTAAATCATATTTATGTTTTTAGCATTTTAATTGACCGGCAGACCGTCTGCTATTTGCAGTACGCAGTGCGCAAACACCTTGTTTTTGTGATTGAGATTTAGAATAAATTATTACAGCATATATTATATTTTTAAATAGGAATGCACACATCTTCTTCATATTTAGATTTCTCTGGCTCCGTTGAAACAACGAGTCGCAGATCGTTTGTTCGAATCTCACCTCACAGATCTTCTACTGCTTCCTCGGCTACTGAAGTTTCGGGTTGCTTATCCGCGTAATCTGCGTATGAAGTAACGAGTGCACGCAAAATTATTCAATACTTCGAACACCCACGGTCGCGTGGGCGATCTGCACACTGTAACGCACGGGCCTCCGATCGCGTATGCATTTATTCGAACTTCGACATCGGTATGCACCGGGAATAACCCAGTCCCTTCCTGTTTGAACTGCATCCTACTCGATAAATGCGCAGCGCCTTTTAATCCTTACACGGCCTCGATATCAATGGTTTAACGGTACCGTGCGTTTTTATCCGCCATCGCCGCATGTCTGGAAGTTTAACGCGCTTGAGATATTGGCTGTGCATGTTGCCGAGTTTCTCGACAATTACTCCTATGAAATAATTTATTCCGTGGCCAACGGCTTTCAGGCAACGTGGCGAACGTGATTTCCGAGAAGAATTTATTGGGTGTATCGGAGACTAGTCCACCTTAGCGTTCGATATACAGTCTGTGCTAACTTAGATTGAATCCTAGTTAATCCTATTAGCGCCAGCTGTCGGTCATAAATGGTAGAAGTTATGTCCGTTTACGTCCATTTGTAATCAAATTCGTAAATAAGGATCAGTGCCTTCCTGTAATTACTTTATAAATTGCAAATCTAGTCTTCCGTTGGGTCGTATCGCAATAATTCAACTCCCAATCGAATTATTCGCTGATGTAACAAACAATAAATAATGCTGTATCATTCAATTAAAACACTAAACTTCATTGCAGCGAGAATATAATTTATGAAGACACACATCAAATTCAACACAGAAGAATATATTCTGCACTTTAAACTGTAGCTATACGTTATTTAAAAAATATTTACACGATTCAAAAATTCGAAGTGATGATATTCCCCAAGAAACATGGCGGACGTTGCCAGCAGCCATATTGTCTCCCCAGCGCCTCTATCTCGAGACCCGTGAGTTTATATGATTTTTATTGTTTTATCTTTCTCCGTATTATATGGATTACGGTAAAATTGAAATAATGAGGAATGTTTGTGTTGGTCTTGAACACCTGATTCTGTTAACAGAATCTGCCACTCCCTTTGCCCTTCGGCCCTCGAAACGAATGCAAATGCGGCGAGCCACCGTAGCTCACGGCAGCAACAAAAATGGCCGCGTTTATCTCGCTGATGTTTATCGGATCGTTAAACATACATATGTTTGTCTTTCGTGGAAGCGAAAGAAGAGAAGGGCGCATCGTGAACGACACGTTATGGCGCATCGCTGCGAGGGATCGCGTGCAGGATCCGTCGCGCCTGGAGGTCTTGTCGGGAGGATCAGCGGATCATCGCCGCTACACGAGCCCTTGCATCAACTACTTACTCGTCGCTGCCATTCGACGCGCGACAAACCGTTTTTTTACGATCAATCGAGCTTTTCGAGATTGTGTCTTCTTCCCCTTCAAGCTCCGCACGGTCGTTACCTGTTTCAAATACTCTACCCCACCAAATTAAGGGGGTAGACTCCTTTTTCGAGGATTGCAAGGGTGCAGGATTCGCGTTCTCATTTCCCGATAATATAAAAATCGGGTTCTTCAGTAGTCAAAAACGCTAAAAGATCGATCTAGGGAGCTGTCGCCCTCAAGAGTCCTATTTTTTCGTTTACGAGACGTAATTTGCATTATTCGGCTGCATGTAGCTATGAAAATAGTAACAGTTACTCGAATTAATATTCGAACGCTCTAGAAAAGACGATAACTTTTTTAATATTGTACTATACGATTTGAACTTTTTTGGGAAACTAGAGCAATTAGTTTATTACAGGATGTGAAAAGAAATTTTTTCAAAAATTGCAATTGATCGGAATTATAGAAAAAATACTAAAAGTTGCATTTTACAACTTTTTTGTGTGGGCCTATATTGAAAAATTAAAAAATACGTTTTTTAGATCTGTGTCAATTAAACATATTCTGAAAATTTCGTCAAAATCGGTCGACGTTGTAATGAGCTACAAATGTTTACAAATGGTAAAAATCGCAGATTTTCACGATTTTCCCGTTGTTTTTTCCCGCATCAACCGATTTCGATGAAAGTTTCACAGTGTATATAAGTGCAAAAAACAGACCAACAAAACGTACTTTTTAAATTTTCAATATAGGCCCACACAAAAAAGTTGTAAACTTTTAGTATTTTTTCTACAATTCGGATCAATTAGTATTTTTGAAAAAAAAATTTTCACATCCTGTAGTAAACTAATTGCTTCCCAAAAAAGATCAAATTGTACAATTTTAAAAAAGTTATCATCTTTTTGAGAATGTCTGAATATTAATTCGAGTAACTGTAGCTATTTTCTTAGCTACATGCTGCCGAATAATGCAAATTACGCCTCGTAAACGAAAAAATAGGACTTTTGAAGGCGACAGCACCCTAGATCGATCTTTTATGTATAATATATACATATATATATTTAATAATCGATTAGATACCAACATTAACATTAACACTATGTTTACGGAGCATTAAAAGCGATTATTTTGTAATACTTTATAAAAATATCAATAATATACCTAGCCATTAGTTTTAAAGAAACAAATTAGTCGAATCATTCCTCATGGCTAGACAGCGTATCTTTATGCATTTATAGAAAAATTGAGTAGATGAAATTCGAAGTTGTTGGAAAATTTCAAAGATTGAAGATGTCAATATACATATATTATGATTTCTCCTGTATTAAAATCATTAAAGGAAGAAATAACGTTCAATTTAATTTCTATTTCTTGCAGTCGATACAGACAATTTTTATTTTGCATAAGGACCTGTTTACTCATGGCTGTATCTCTACAATATCTCATGATGCAAATTTCCATTTCCACCAACAACTCCAAAGTTTCGATCTGTATAAAAATAGTCAAGTTACGGCTGATGTAAGATCGTCAAAAGATCTGAAGCACCTCGGACATCTGACGAATTGGAATGATTTATAATGTCAAGGATATACATCATCTTCAGAGGCAATTAGGGATCGAAGGCCTTGAAGATTTTCGGCTAGAGAAGAAAGGAATTTTAATTTCACCGTCAGAAAAATAGGATTTTGTCTGCCGGTGACGTAATACAATATACCTCGAAGAATATTTCTACGATTACGGTGTGACATTCCGTTGTGTCGGCTCGACCTTAACCCTTTCTCTGATCGACGAACAATCGCGAATAAATCATTGCCGCGCGTCTGCTTTAGCGATGACGCGTGCTCAAGCGGCACGGCGCAAGCTCCGCAGGTGCACAAATTTGTTTCACTTTGTTCGCTGCCGTTAATCCCACCGGGAAAGATTACTATCTCCGGAACAGTAATAAAAATCAATTGTTTTGCATAATCGATCATTGAGGACGTACGAGATTAAATCAAATAAAACAATGCAGAAGATTCCTTTCGCCACCATTGTTTATATGCGGCGTCATCGACAGGTGTACATGTGTATCCAATTAAATCGAATTCAGTCGGAAATCGTCTTTCTCATAAGTGCCTATAATTAATAATAAGTCATATATTTCTTGTTTTAAGATTTAAAGGAAAGGGATATTAACACTAAATGAATTCCATATAATGTGGATTATAACAAGTACTATCTAACAGTTAATTTCGGGCAATATCGTAAAATTACATTGAATTAATTTAGTTTAAAATAATGTGATGTGAAATAACTGATGTAAATGTGATGTAAATCACCGGACACTTACTTATCCTCAACAAAATAATAATTAAAGAATACAAGCTTCCAGCTTGATTTTATTGTTTTATTTTGATTAGATGTAGCTATTCTACGATAATATTTGAATAAATGCTGGAATAAAGAGATTGGAAAATTGTGGGATGTTGATAGACAGTTTTGTCACACTTAACACTAAACCTATCAACACCGGTCAAAATGACCGGTTCCAAGTTTTTTATTTTACAATTAGAAAAATAATAAAACTGATTTCATAAGGAACGATTGTATAGATATCTTTAATAGTGCACGTATAACAATAGGAGCCGTACAAAGTCTAAATAAAATCAATCTTGTCATTTTTATAAGAAAATATGTAGTACCAGTTACTTTTAAGGCTCGGTAGGTTTAATATGAGAATAATAATTAAAATTTCGAAAATATAGGATATTTTGGTCAGACTTGATTTACATGTTCTCCACATCAGAAAAAATTAGTAAGTACCATTTTTATTCCATAATGTAGATCCTTTAATAACAGAAAATCGTCTGCAAATCCAAATTTGAATAGATGTCCGGTGATTTATGGACGGGAGTGTACTCCCACTAATATTCGGACACTCTTAAAAAGACGATAACTTTTTTAATACTGGACCGCGATTTGAACTTTTTTGGAAAGCAAGAGCAATTAGTTTACTACAGGGTGCGAAAAGAAATCTTTTCAAAAATTGCATGTTGTCGGAATTGCAGAGGAAATGCTAAAAGTTGTAATTTTCAACTTCTTTATGTGGGCCTATATTGAAAATTTAAAAAGTACATTTTGTAGATCTGTGTCAATTATATGCACTGTGAAAGTTTCATCGAAATCGGTTGATGCGGGAAAAAACGACAGGCATGGGAAGATGTAAGAATCCTTAGATTTATTGCAGTTACAGGCCGAAAATCGTGAACAGTTGCAATTTTCACCATGTTTCAACGTTTGTAGCTCATTGCAACGTCGACCGATTTTGACGAAATTTTCAGAATGTGTTTAATTGACACAGATCTACAAAACGTATTTTTTAATTTTTCAATATAGGCCCACACAAAAAAGTTGTAAAATGCAACTTTTAGTATTTTTTCTATAATTCCGATCAATTACAATTTTTGAAAAAATTTCTTTTCACATCCTGTAATAAACTAATTGCTCTAGCTTCCCAAAAAAGTTCAAATCGTATAGTACAATATTAAAAAAGTTATCATCTTTTTAAGAGTGTCCGAATATTAGTGGATGTCACTGTATGTCTACATGGTGTCCATAAAATACTTTGAAAATACTGCCTGCTTTTTATGAGAACCCGCGTGTATCAGCACGGTTAACGATCGTCGCCGATTTTTCTTCGGGCGTATTTCCTTCGCCCCCGAGAAAACCGTTCGCGCCGGTATTTCCTTGATAGGGGATCGAGCGAGCGTCGGCGGCGATGCCGGCGGCGGCAATAACGAGAACATTGTTAAATTATCGGAAATCTCGCGTCATTATGGCCGCGGCCAGAGGCTCCCGCCGCGGTACGCCGGGAATCTCGCCGGTTGAATCGGCTCGCCGCGAGGCAAGAAAAGGGGGATTAGCCGGACAAAACGAAAGAACAGGCCGCCGGTGGATGCGGGTGTCGCGGCGCGATAATATAAACACGCCTCGAGCCCGGCTCCTGCCATGATCCTCCCTCCGCCCTCTTCGCCGCCGTCCGTTCGCGAAAATAAACGAAAACGCTGCTGGGAGAGAGTTAATTCTGATACATCACGGCACTCGACAAAAGAACGCCGTACCCGCTGCTACCGAAGGCGCCCCCCGTGTCCTGGATTCCTGAATCCGTAATCGGCCGGCTCGCAGATCGAACTTCTGCAATATCCACCACCGATCTTCGGAAACGCTCGCCTCTGCTACACTTTTTAACCCTTAGCAATCGAATGGTGACTCAGAGTCACCGCTAAAAATTGCTGTACCATTACTCATAATTACACACCGGATTTTATGCATTTATAACAAAAAAGCTTAGATGTAATTTAAAACAGTAAAAATATTAGAAGAATTTAAAAATACTGTTACATTATTCTCAACCCATCAAATATATTAAAAAAGAAAATAAATTTCTATTTCACTGCAGTCTGTTGCAATTCCGGCTGAACATTTTTATTTTGCATAAAGATCCACTGTCTATTCATAATATTGTTCACATTATTAAATATGTTAAAGGTGCAGTTTATTTATTCGGAGATCCTAGCACGCTGTCATGCTTCAGTTTTCTCGGCGTCGCAACCGCTGACGCGTAGGAACATTTTCGATTAACACTTTTTCCCCGGGGAATCATTTCTCCATGGGGATAGGTCCCGCTATTTTCGATACACTCGCCATTAACCTAATGCATCTTCCAGCCGTTGGTTGGAGAGAAATGGCGGAATGTGTCCCGCACCGATGGCAAAGAAATTCCGCCACCTGGAAAAGGTCACCGTCAAAGCTCCATTCGAATAACTCGTTTCCGTTCCGCGTGTCGGAGCGTCTCTCGCGCATGCATGTGCATTCACGGCAACGTTTGAGGGTGAAAAAGTCACGCGAGTACCGTAACAATGAGTCGTCATGGGAAAAGGCGGCCTTAAGACGGCGTCGAATGGACGCTAATCGTAAGTACCCTACGGCGTAATCCTGATGAGGCTGTTGTTTGATTCATCGCCGAGCCAGGACGTAACTCACTTTGCCGAACGATCGCACCTCTTCCCTCTGTCCTGGTCAAACTCGCGTAATTTATAATAGAAATTATCGCCCGCCACGCTGATACACAGCGGACGTAAATATTTTCCGAGTCTAGGAGACATTTTTGCGACGGCGACCGACGAGCACGCTCGCAGAACATCAGTGAGTTTTGTTTCATGAACGACTTCTTGCGATATTTTACAGTAAAGTCGCGTTATTTTACAAATGGCTATGTTCTGCACGGAAAAATATCGTGTAGGGACACTATTTCTTTATGACCGAGTCTACCGCGGCGAAAGTACAAAGGAAGCCGAACATAGAAAAGGACAGCATGTAAACACAGATCGCGTTGTCCTTCCTTGCGCCCAAAACTTTCATCGTCTATTAGACCACTAAATACAGTTGAAATTATATCGTGTTTGGTATCATTTTAATCAGAAAAATGCCACAAATAAGTTGGTGAAAGTCCCATAAAAAAAATAATGAAAAATAAAGAAGTTTTGTAATTGGATTAGTAGTGGTTCACACCGATATACCCGAGCTCAGATTACGGGATATGTTTACACTGCTCGGAGACCGAGGCAGCTCGAGCTTCGCGGCCCCTGCGCCATTGCCCCTCAGTGGAGGGGGTAGGCCTTTGACAAATTCTGGACAAGCGGTCGCTGAGAAATAAAGCGATTTTACTGTAATACTTTTGTAATAATAAAAAAGTGGAGTAACTCTTGCATCAATATTTAGATACTTAGGTATCTAATTATAAAGCATCTTTAAAAATTCCTCTATGTTCACGTCGACAAGTAGCAAAATTGCTAGAGGTATCTGTTATTTTCGTTTTTTTTTTATAATTTTTCTTGGATAATTGTTGACAATCCACATTATTTCCGATATAATGCGAAAATATGTTTGTGTAATGCATGTTCAATTAATAATTAGAGGCTTGCTATTAGGTATTGCGATATAAATATTCATTAATGCTATCGGTATGATTAGTTGCAGGAAAATTAAATAATGGCACGCTGTAACAGTAATTACAATTTTTAATACAACGTTTTAATCGACGCTAAATTGCTTGTATTAATCACGCCGAAGTGAGGAACTTGAAAATAACGAACGAAGTTGCAGCGTCCGTGGTTCATATTTGCGAAGAAGTTGAAGTAAGCCGATGATATATGAATATTTGCTGGACGATCAAACGGACAGGTCTGAAATTTATAGGTTTTCATACGAAACGCAACTAATTCACAGCTGCACGCTGCTACACCGTTGCAGGATTCATTTGCTATACTGGGTGAGTTACGTAAACTGTTACAAGCCGTTTACTCTGGAGCAATGCACTTAATTTATTTTATATTCTAAGAGACAAAGCTTATTACTTGTTGGACAGGACACTTTTATGCAGTAACTGCTTAAAATGGTATAGTATTATTTTTTCATTTAGACAGGTTCTATTGAACTGGATAATATTTACTTAAAGCTTTCTTTACTGTACAGCATTGAATTGAAAATCATTCAATTGAAAAAATATTAAACCTGGTACAGTTTGTAACTCGTGACTCACCCTGTATAGTCGCGTGAGTAGCGGTGCGCAATATGGGACATGCTGCATACCGCAAACTGCATCATCATTGTCTTCATGCAAAAAAGACCCTTGTAATTACTTGTACTGTCACAAATAAAACGCAGAAAATTTTACAATCGCAGGTCGACAGCCCATCAATTCATTCAGCCATAAAATAATTGTATTATATGAAATACAAAATATTGTTTATACTAAAAACGAAGGATAACAGTTTCTTAAAATAAACACTAACCCAAATTACAATAAAATGCGCATACATTTTACGTCCATCGTAAATCAGTGTCCGGTAACGGAGGCGGAGGTGTACGCAATAAGAAACGACACGAGCTATGAAACGATTTAATATTTGCAGCAGGACTTACAGCAGGCGATCTCCGATCTGGAGAGGATCTTCCAGCAGGAATGTTCCAATTCCGATTCCAATATCGCCGCCAATATTTCGCAATCATCCCCGTACCGGCAGTCCGTGATACTGCTCGCTTTTGCAGGAAATCGTAGCGGCGGGCCTGCAGTCGGGACGAACAAGCACGACACTTGGGAAGACAAGACCGAGACGATGGTCTTCGTCGATATTCCCCGGATTGACCACGAAGCGGGACCCTTTTCCGTTGGAAGGTCGAGAGGGACGTTACACTGGGTTCCGGGTGGATGGCGAGACGAGCCTGACATTTCGGCGGCGAGTGCCGCTGCTAATGAGACTCCTTTATGCTAATCGCTCGCGTGTTCGCTACTTCGGGGCCCCCGCTCGGCTCATGAATTTTATCGCGGGCCTTCATCATTTTCTTCGGCCGCTTGGAACCGCGATTGAGCCGTCAGCGCGCGAGCCAACGGCTCCACTTCCGTTACCACAAGAGGCGAACGCCGTGGATGTGTCCGACACAGGAAAAATCGAGCCCATTCGATACGGCCAGCACGAGCGATACCGGCTCCGCTGGACACAATGCTCCTGGATCGTGAGAATTGCTGTCGCGGGGGTGTCGAACCAGACAGACCCTCCCTATCTCCATCCTGAACCTATGGCTCCCTGCCCTCGGGCTCCCATACGTGCAATTTGTCCTGATCGTTTGACCTAGCCTTACAGCCACATTTTGGGAGCCACTTGCGTTTGGCAGTATTCAGTCAGTGAACATTTCCTGATGGATTTCTAATACAGTAAGACCTATTTTTTTTGTTGTTTAAAGATGTGCGGAAAAAATACCTTTACGTACACTCCCCGAAGTGTTCGGTGTCCCCAATATCCACTAAAAAAACCGCACGTCTAAGACTGAGAGAGTCCTTTTCTCTCCGACTATGCCCTTGAAAACAGTCAGGGCCCCACTTTTAGCATTTCTCCAGACTGTTTTCGTTTCTGGGCTCCGTCCACTCCTGTTCTTGATTGTTCCTCTCATGTTCTTGGCTCAACTCCCAAGTAGAACCCAGATTAACTCTCCGTATACTGTGCCGGAGTCTATTTTGACCGGGAACATCCAAATTGTGATTTAAGTACTCAATTTGTGGCTTAAATTTGTGGATTAAACTAACTGAATAGCTGTTTCATTGAGGATATCGGAAAGACTAAAGGTCGATATATACTAAAATATATCCGACGGAATATATCCGACCAGACAGATATTCTTCAATGCATTTTAATGGAAGCATGTACACCTACCGTAGGTCTACATACTTCCATTAAAATACATTGAAGAATATCTGTCTGGTCGGATATATTCCGTCGGATATATTTTAGTATAAATTGATCTTATTGTGTCTACACGAGATATCATCAACGGCCCTAAGCATTGCCAATAATATATCTATAAAAATCGTCCGTTGTCCGAGGGTTAACCGGATCCCGATTGTCCGGAATCTCGATCTACCGCGGTATCGGTTATCGGAGGTTATCCCCCAAAATGTCGTGGAAGAGATAAGAAAATTTATATTTTTTGTATGGCTACGTTTATTTTAATGCTTAAATATTGATTGCAAATGAATCAAATTTTATTTCATTTAAAAAGAAAGGCATAACATTTATATTCGTTTGACTTTGTTAAAATCTTCATCACGAGTCTGACTCGTTAAAAATGTTAAAATACGACAGGAGGTTAACTGAAGTATATTCGAAATTAGGTACCTGAGGGTACAGGGTGTACATACGTATCGTAGAATACAATGCATTAAAAAAAATTTGACTTTGAATTTCATGATCAAGGACAATTTTGCGACAACTTTTTTTTCACAGTATTCAATGTCACAAGATTGATTGATTAATGTGTAAGGTTAAAAAAGGTAATCATTGAAACATGGACAATTGATTCAATCGATTGATGAAGTTAATCGTCAATCGTTGATTAAAAAAAGAAATCATCGAAAAATCGGAGACTGATTTAATAAATTGTTTTGTTAATCGACACACGGTCTATCCACAAATTGTAATAAGTAGGCACATAGAGATCGTATTATAGACCAAATGACAATATACCTAAACTCAGTTTACATTTTTTTCAGTATGCATACAGTTTTGATTCCGTATTTAATTTCGAAATTTTAGCAGTTAATCATTAATCAGTTATCCGATTGACGATTACAATTGAAAAGAATGTAATCGTTAACCGCAATTGACGACTAAAATAGAAGTTTAATTGTTAATTGCGATTAACGATTGAAGTAGAAAATTCGTCAATCGTTGATTAAATTTTTGCCCAACTCTGCACCGAAGTTGTAGAACACGTCTATATCAGCCAAGACTAAACATTTCTTTACATCCTGTGCATCAAGTAAAAATTACGTTGAGTTGCATTGAGGAAAAAATTCGTTCTGTTTGATAGAGCAAAAAGGACATTAAGGTACATTGAGTAAAAATCACATTGAATTACATACATTGAGTAAAAAAATATTCCAGCCCAGTGGAGGACACATTTCAACTCCATCTTCCTATAGCTTGCTTCAAAGGAGTCTAATTTTACGTACAGACAACGCCATTTTCATCTTTCCACCGGCCATAGCGAGCGACTCAACGTCCTAACCTTCCACTCAAGCACCCAAACGAATTCTTGCGAGTAGGGTATTCAACCGGAGACGTAGTCTCGTGCGGTGGCATAAAAAATCGCGGTTCCACGACACCCCATAGCGACAGGCGAAACGCCAGGTAACCCACAGGTGGCGCGTTAAGACGTCCCGCGAAGAATGAGTCCTCGTGAGCTAAGCCGTCGCGCCGCAAGGATGGACGTCCCTGATGGTTTACGGGTAGCACACAAGCTTTTCTAAGAGGACACCCGCGCGAGCCATTCCAAATGTTTGTGTACAGGGTGTACAGAAATCACTCTCCATCTGTCATGTTTCCCTGTTTAGTTGATATAATCGAGTGTCTGTTGCAAACGGGTCACGGGAGACCCAGTGTTCGCCAGCGAAGGATTAAACGTAAATCGTGTTCCAGATGTGGTTGTACACAATGAAATGTGATCGTATTTGAGAAGATATATATTTAATAAAGATAAATGTAACAAAACTATTTGAAATAATGATGAACAAATTAATCGTTTCTCGCAACACGTGCTCTCTTACTTAATAATGATAAATCTCTCTGTACTCTCACACTCTCATTGTTCACTCTCTCGCGGTGAATAACACACTCCCTCGTTGTCTCGACTCTCGTGTACATTACAATCGATCATCGAACATTCTGACACTTAGAATGTCTTCATACAAACCAAAACAAGCATACCGATCCTTACGCCTCATCCACACCACAATATACCTAAAACCAAGTCCACACCAGAAACGATGTACCTGTAAACTTGTATGTGTAAACTTTTTAATAAACTGCGAGTCCCTATTCAGAACGATGTCCTCGACGACGTATCTAAAAACCAGCTGTCTTTTCATGAACATTCGCCAAAGAAATGTCTGAAGGGGAGACACAAAGCTGTCTGATTCCCTTTAATTTCTTCCCACCCTGTACGTGAAGGATCGGAGGGTTGGACGAAGAGAAAAAGGAGGATCGCTGGATAGGTGTACAATGTCGTGGCGGGGAATTAAGCCAGACGATGGGCCCGAAGGCCCCGTCCTTGGTGTAACGAGTCACGCGGGCCGAGAAGAAGTCGAGAGTCACGCCCCGCCGTGAGAAAATTAATTGATATACATTTTTGCGGGGTTTCGCCTGTCTCGGTTGCACCTGAGCGTCAAACCCGCGGCTGTCCGGTTCCACGACGACGACGACGACAAGATATCGGGCCCCGGCTTCGGTCCCCGGGCCCGAGACACAATCAGCCCGTAACAAATGGACGGGAACCTTATCCTCGCTGTCGTAATAATAAAGCGTCGGATGCCGCAATCGCGTTCGCGGTCGATTAGTAACGATTATGCGCGATTAAACGCCGGCAATTACGACCGGCCAACCTGGATCGGTTGGAAGGGCGGCTGCGGTAAATAGAGAGAGAGGAGGAGGAGGAGGAGGAGGAGGAGCACGCTGAACGTCCTTGCAAGGATGAGGCTGAACACCGCGTGTTCTCTCGTGTACGTACACAAAGACCGGAGGGAATGCCATACGGAGTCGTTCGTTTCCACCTAGACGTTTGTCATCGACGCTGAATGCGATCTGATAAGAATTTTCTTTTCTCGCGCTACGGCCCGGCCGGTTCGCGGAATCATGGACCTCCGCAGAATCTCCGGAGAGATTCTTTGTCCTCCTCCAGGCGGTTTTTAAGGGATACGGGCAGCTGAATTTATGCCCCACCAGAGATACTTGATGGGTCGCTGTGGCGCCCACGGCGATCCGCGATTAGACGATCGGGATAAGCCTCAGCAAATGAACCGTTCGATCGCCCTCGCTCTATTATGCTAACTCGCCACGGAAACGTAGATCCTGGTCCATCATCCATCTTCCAGCGAATTTCTTTCGGAAATGATTTGTCACACTCTACCCTCTTATAACTAGACTGCGGATTTTATGCATTTATGAGAAAGAAGGTGTAATTTAAAATAGTGAGAACATTAGAAGAATTTATAAATACTGAAAACGTATTAAGGAAGAACATAAATTTCTACCTCACTCCAGTTTGTGGCGATTGTATAAATTTATATTTTGCATAAAGATCCGCTGTCTATTTATAACTAGACTGCGGATCTTTATGCAAAATAAAAATTGGTTGCATCAATTACAACCAAGACAAGCCAAGTGGAAATTCCTTTTTTTTTTTTGGCGGCTTTAATCAGTTGAAACTGATACATTAATATTCTTAAAGATTTGTAATCCGTCTGCTGCTTTAAATTGTACCTGCTCATTTTTATCATTTTATAAAATGTAAAATGTCTCTTACAAATCTGCTCAACGAACGAACCCATCATCAGCTTTTCCTCAACGCTCTACCAACATCAACATCGCACATCAGTAACAAACTTTGCACATTTTACAAACGGTTGGTTATATTCATTTGATCTTTGTATAACTTTATTTCGCACTGCAATTCGAGTCCCACACAACGCAGCATTTCTTCAGAATCCAACTGTTTAATTATGTGAAGATTATCTAGCGAACATTCTTATTCCCACAGTTCTTCGACTTTGAAATGAAATAGCTCTGAAGATACAACAACGCGCTGAAGATAGAACCGAGGGATGGGTTAAAGTTACATTCTTATCGCGTGGGCGGAACAGGAAGATCATGCATTGAAATGTAAACCGAGGAGTACATTTGAAGTACATGCGAAGTACATTCTCTTATGTATACGACAAACATTATCTGTAATACTTCCATCAATCTCGAATAAATTTCAATAAATCTCCTGAACAAATAGAAGATCGAAACGAAACAATACTCGTGAATGAACTGCGGATTTCATACACTTATGACAAAAAGGGATGAGTACAATTTAAGAATTTATTTCAGAACGTCAACGTATTATTAGGTCGTTCGGAAAGTAATTTCGTTTTTCGTGTATTATTACTAGACTGCGGATTTTATGCATTTATGATAAAAATGGGTAGTTCTAATTTCTGACAGTAAACAAATTTGAAGAATTTAAATATACTACTATATCATTTTCAACATACTAAACATATTGAACAAGAAATTAAATATTTATTTCACCCCCAGCTGTTGCAATTCAGGTAGAAAGTTTTTATTTTGCATAAAGATCCGCAGTCTAATTATTACTTAGCCTTATTTTAAATCGCAAAACCCCATTTTCGTATATAATTTAATAGAAATCAGAATACAGGAAAAATATTCAATTTCATTAGCTAAGTATAATTCATAGACTGTGACCTTTTAAATACCTTCAACTAGTTTTTAACGTCCACTGACGTTTTCTCGTGTCCTACCGAACAGACACCATAAACGATCGATGCCCTACTCGCGAAGAATGCCGCGCAGTCGACCGCAGCCTAATGAAGCCATCGGATTGTCCAAATAAGCTCATCCTGAATTGAGACATCGCGGACAGAATTGCGGGCTGTTCGTTGGATCAAATTAAGTAATTCTTCTCGATCGACGAGCTTCTAGTTTTCCGGGAACCTCGATCCAATCGTGCAGAATTTTACCATTCCGGGGGTGACAGCTCGTTACAGATCGGAGATTAACGATCGCAAGTGCATCGGGTGCGTTGGCGTCATTGGATCCGAATGGTAGGCGGGTTGAGGACAAGCCTCGTGTTCCCACGTGCTTGTTACAGGTGTCTCAGGTGCGAATTTCATGGCAGAGACGAAGGGAAGCTGTGTAGGCGCCTTCGGCTCTTCCCGGAACGATCAAGGATGCGATCTACGAATAAATCACTACATACATACAGACGGATTAGAATCCCGTCGAAATTAACGTGCCACATCATTGTGAAATCAAAGAGAGACCACGTCGATCACAGCCTGTTTGCTTTCTGTCGGAAACCTTAGACTCCGTTTTCAAGCGACCTCCGCAGTGTTTGCGGAACTTTCGGCCGACTCTTCCGGCTTTGTCCCGACATGTTGCTGAAGAAATAAAATTTGTTTGATGGCCGATATCGTCATCGCATTTCTACGCATGCGTCGATCGTTGTCGATGACGCGCAGATCAAACAGCTATTTGTCTTCCGAAGGCGTGTTTGATGATTGGCTTCGAAATTGAGGCTGCGCGGATGTCCTTCGAAAACTTATCCTTCGTGTGCTGTAAAATCTTTCATTAATTTTTTTTGCTTTTATTTGATGATATACAATCTCCTTAATAAACTTTTCGTAATGATTTCGGCGCATAGGTTCGATCCAATTTTGACTAACAAGCAATTTTGCAAATTTTTAAATTATTCTCAACGTTTCGATCCGAATATGGATCCTTTTCAAGAGAAATTGCGTCTGAAAAAAATCGTATATTTTAATGTATGTTAACTGAATAGGGTATTAGCTATTATATCACAATCTCTATTATATCAATCTCCTTAATGCTTGGTATATCATTTTTTAGTACTACATATTCTTGCTTTGAATTTGATGTTTTATGTTAAATTCTCTTTTTCAACTTTCTACAGAGAGACGAAATCTATATATTTACAATTTAAAGTTTTGTTTCTATACAATTCAAAACTGCTTCGTTAACTCGTTATACAGGATGGTCCACTCAAAACTTGCTCACCCTCAATAACTTCCAAAGTATGCATTGTATGAAAAAACTTTTTCTAGAGAAGTTGTATGGTTTGTGAAGGGATACATTATGTAGTTCATATACTTTTTTTGCAAGTGGAGGTGTGTCGGTGATCTGAAGGTCAACTTCGTTTTTCAAATGCTATATTTTCTATGACAAAACATCGAAGAGCGTTAAATTTTGAGTAAAAAAGTACTGACCATTCTTAACCGTAAACTTACTAGTTAACGAATAATTTCACTTTGTTTCTTGTAAAAGATCTGTGCATGATATCAAGTAGGAGATTCAATACCAGCAAAGATTTCCGTAGGACTCCTCCCTTCTTCTTCAGCTCTCCTCGTTCAAATCTACTGGATTACATACCAAATAGATAATAATTTATAGGAGAAAGGCAAAAATTTTTGGTCCCGTAAAGTAAAGAGCAGCCTTCGTTTTTGCTGTTATCTTACTGAGATAGTCACGTATAAACGTTGATGATAACTTCAATAGTGTGCGGACAGAATAGGCGATTACGATTCGATGTTGATAAACATTGTCACGTAAACTCCGCGGTCTTACGGAAATCTTGGCTGGTATTGAATCTCCTACTTGATATTATGCACAGACCTTTTTCAAGAAAGAAAGTGAAATTATTCGTCAACTATTAGATTCACGGCTAAAGGTCAGTACTTTTTTATTCAAAATTTAACGCTCTTCGATATTTTGGCATAAAAAATATAGCATTCCATTTAAAAAATTAGAAAAACGATGTTAACGTTCAAATCACTGAAACGCCTCCACTCATAAAAAAAGTATATGAATTACATAATGTATCCCTTCAAACCATACAACTTTTCTAGAAAAAGTTTTTTCATACAATGCATACTTTGGAAGTTATTGAGGGTGAACAAGTTGCATGGACCATCCTTACATGTCTGATGATATTTTAGTACTACATATTGTTGTTTCATATTTGATATTTTATATGAAATTTTCTTGTTCAATTTTCTACAAACGAAATCTATGTATTTACAATTTAAAATTTTTGTTTCTGTAAAATTTAACACTGCTTCGTTTAGTAGTTATCAGATTGACGCAACTATCCGATCTCGGATGAAAATTATCGTTCAATATTCCCCGCGAACACCTCAATCGACTTATCTCAGATCAAAATCGAATCGTCAAACGCAGGATTCTCGGCGGTCCTCGAAACCAGTATCCGCGTTTACGATATCTGTAACGACGTGTTTTGCCTTGTCGTCGAGCACGATCTCTCCCTACTGTTCGGACGTCGACGAAACACGACAAGCGATAAAACGCTAATGCCCGTGTCGTGGTGTTCTATTGGAATCGGAATTACGAGGCTCCGGAATCCTCGTCGAGGTCACCGAAAGTGACGTCACCCACGCGAATGATGATTATCCACTGGCGAGAACCACACACAGATCCTTGAGGTGTCTGCTCGTCCTCGTGCCTCTGCCGAACGACGATCTAACGATCCATCGATTCTATTTCTTCCTGTCCCTCGAAATTCCCAGCACGATTAGCTGTTAAACTATCGAAGGCTGAGGCGAATTTCGACTATTCACTTTGAATGTACGTTCTGATCCAATGAAACTCATTGTCAGTGAAATATCAAACAATTTTGTTTTCAACAAATCTATTAGATTTGAAAATTTAATTTTTTGAGAGTGTTTTATAAATAGACAGCTGATCTCTTTATACAAATAAAAATTTTCTACCTGAATCGCAACAACCTGAAGTGAAGTAAAAATTGATTTTCTCTCTTAATATGTTAAATACGATGAAAATAACAGTATTTCTAAAGTCTTCTAATGTTTCGACTATTTTAAATTGTGTGCACTACTCATTTTTGTCATAAATGCATAAAATCCGCTGTCTATTTATGAAACAAACATGAGGAACAAGTGTAAAGAAACAAGCCGCAAAATTGTGGTTAAATATTTTTCTTACAGCAATACTTATACTTATCTAGAAGACAAAAAGTTTGAAGGGACCAGCATACATCTACACAGAGTTCTACAGTGAGCCACAAAAGTATTTGAACGCACTTTAAAACAGTATAACTTTTTTATAATTGTACCAAACGACCTGCTGTTTTATAAGCAATTAGAAGCATTGGTTTACTAAATGATCTGCAAAAAAGATTTTCCAGAAATTACAGTTTACAAGGTTGCATGCAAAAATAAAAAAAAGCTTTTTTCAAAACTTTTTTATTTGGATCCTTAATGAAAATTTAAAATATATGTTTTGTGGATCTATGTTAGTTATACACATGCTGAAAATTTCATCAAAATCGATTAACATACCCAAGAGCTGCAAGTGGTTAAACCTGGTGAAAATCGTAGTTTTTCGCGACTTTTGGTCAGTTTCTGCTTAAAATCCACAGATTCTTACATCTTTCGATGCGTGTTGTTTTTTTCTGCGTCAACCGATTTCGATGAAATTTTCAGCATGTGTATAACTAACATACTTCTATAAAACGCGTATTTTAAATTTTCATTACGGGCTCTAATAAAAAAGTTATAAATGGTGTCTCTTTTACTTCCTCATGTAATTCTTAGCAATTGCAATTCTTTCAAAATCTTTTTTGCATGTCATTTGGTGAATCAATTCTTCTAATTGCGCAAAAAGAGTCAGGTCGTTTGGTCCGATCATAAAAAAGTTGTACTGTTTTAAAGTGCGTTCAAATACTTTCGTGATTCACTGTACGTCGCGTCCGCCAGATTGAGACTTGTCTCCCCACTCTACCTTCCCCCACGCTTCCGCTACGATCACGTGACGCTCTTCGTCTCTGCATACAGGACACGAAGTTTCTCTCCGATGAAGAATGAAGACAATCCGCTCGAGCGGACTTGACATTTCCAATATTCCATTATCGAAATGTTTGACCTGCAGCCTCGTTCCTCGTGACTGCCGAGTTAACTTCGGTAGAATGCTCGTATCTCACAGTCGATCGATAGATATAATGGACCGTGATTACCGTCGAAATCGCAAGAAAAACGTTTACCACTCCACTCAGGGATCGTTAACTGGAAGCGTTCGGCGATGCTAATTTTATTAAATTGTTCGTCTCGCGAACAATGGATCTCAGCTTCTCGGTTTATTATAGTGTAAATATGTGGTCACGTTATTAAGTCCGGCCATTAAGTTTTATTACTCGGCGAATCTGCGTGCATTAACTTTTTTTAATTAATTGGTTGTTTCTGTTCGAATCACTATTATGCTGTTTCTCTTCTTGATAAATATTTTTGGAAGAAAATTTAAAAAATTAAATCCGGTTTTTAGATTTTATATTTTATGCTCAACTATTTATTAGTGTATAATAACTCATTTTTTCACCAAATTCCAAGGGGAAAAAATCCAATAGAATTTTGACTTTCCATTTCTAAAGATTTTAAATGTTTCCTTCTTTAAATTAAAAATTTTAATTCTCCGTATTAAATGATTGTACTTTCTTCTAAAATAATTTTTCGAGAATTACGCCCAATTAAAACGATTCCGTAGTTCACTGAAGCTACTACGCAAACAGCTCCGCCATTTCCAGAGTCCCGACGCGGTTGTTGTTTGCTTAGATGTTTGTTTGGCAAACGAGCGCCGGCAGCCTGTGTTTTAAAAACGTTTGTCTTTCGTCATCGGATCATGCGGCAAATAAGTTTCCTTTCTCTCCGGCCAGCACGTATAGTTGCCGCTATGCTCGCCGATTTATACATAATGCGTTAATTTCTATGCCGGCTAATATGACCTAACGGATGGAAAATGCGAAACGCGTCCTCTCCGTGCGCGGGAAGCGACGCGACGCGCGGTCGCGTACAAAAATTAATATTTAATTACAACTCGCGCCAGCCCGTTTAATTATCTGGCGTCCCGATCATAGTCGACTCCCCTTATTATCGCGGCGCAACGATGCCGATGACAGATGCCCGGGGATTAATTTCAGCCGGTTTCTATCGCCGATCGAACGGTCAGATGGGATTATCGATCGTTTGCCTGGTGAACAAAAAAAAAGGAAAATCGAACGAACCCGGTTGACAAACAAAGAAATCGACTAGCGAAGATGCCACTGATTGCACATCACGCCGACTCGCTATTTATAGACGGTTCTTCAGGGTTGCTTGATCTCTTGTTATTAATACTAGAATGCTGAAGACATTTTGGCGTATCTTCAATTAATTTCTCTTCAATTCTTCTCTGCTATTTATGGATGTTGATGGATTGATAAGAATCCTCCACCCTTCAGAGACAAAGTAACTGTCTAGGGTAAATGCTGACTAGGGTAAATGGACCTATTACTGCGGGTGTACAATAAATATTTCGCAAAAATAAATATTTTGCCCTGAATACATTTGTTCAATTCAATGAGAATGTATTCTCGTTGGCTCATATTTTTATAATTTCAGGATTTGAAAAACCATATCTTCATAAAAGGTAAAAGTAAAACCGTTTTTCTTCTATCTCGTTCTATTTTTTTTCTAACCATGCGAGATATTAGATCGTTCTACTTAAATGTAGATAATTATTTAAACGAGAGACAATTGGCACAAGACCGTGACTCGCGGTGACAGGAAAAAGATTAATATAAAGTATACGAGAGGTATGTACATCGTGTTAGGAAAAATAATGAGCATTGACATTTCAATGGTATTTTAAACGGATTTGTATTTACACCCAGGATTAATTTGTGAACACAGTCTGGAATTTATCGAAACATAGCTTGTTTGCTGATGTATTACAGGCTGTTTAGGATCACCATAATTTCGTGTCGGACTAATAATCCTAGAATTTGAAAAATTCTTCAGGTTAATCTTCTTGTTAACCTATTCGGAATATATGGTTATAAGAGACGGTATTTTCTATCTTCGTCGAGTGTGTCGATGTTATCTGAAATCTTGATTACGCTCGCTGCATGTCGGAAGTTGCAACTCGTCCGAGAAAGAGGGAACCGAGCGGCTCAAGACGCGGGAATTTTGAATAATCTTTACGATCAGGGAAGCTGGCTATATTTAATCGATAATAGCGATACAAAGTTGCACGGTGAAGAACGCGTTGTGTTAGTCGCGAGCGTTTAATGCTGTCTCGTGCCTTCTTAATGCGTTCAACGTTCGAAACAAGAGAGAAAGAAAATCTTAATCACTTATCCTTTAAATTTTAATTTTAATCACACACTATGTATTTAAAATTCATCATTATTACATTAATTACTTCAATCGATGCTATTAAACGCTAAATTAATTATTAAAACAGTTTCCACGTGCCTTCTTGATCCAAAATGGTGCTGAGAATTGACTACTGACTTCATTTAACATAAATATTAATCTAATGAAATAGTATAGATTATTTACATCTAACATCCTTTTAACAATATATATTATGAAGAGAACATAATAAATTGGGGTTCTGAATTTTGAATAGTACCAAATATTATACATAAACAGTTAACTAAATAAATTTTAAAAATCAAGGAGAAAGACGTATTTACAAAATTTTCAAAAGTCAGTAGATAATTTTTCTCATCGTCCTCAAGTTCCTGTGAATCAAACGATCGGTGTCAGTTATCACTTATCACAGATTCTTTGTTGTTATTAAACACAAAAATGTTTATTACAGCCATCCTTCACGTATTCAGTGAACTCACGTTCTCTGTTATGACTAGACTACCAATGCTTACGCAAATCCTCTTCCAAGAACCTTGTCACACTCCGAGTACAATCAAAGCTTTCTCGGACTTTATTGAACTTTCTAATCCCCGGCAATAAACGCATAAAATATGCAGTTTAGTTATGACACCAATTATGTCATCTTGGAAGTTATTACCAAAGCAAATCCGCCATTGACCTCGCACAAGCCTCACCATAACCTAGTGCTCGCGTTACCCAAGAAAGTCCAACACTGTAAACAACGTACGTATGACCTTGAAATGACCTTCGCCCACATAGACTTCTGTCCTCTATAGACGATTACTTCTCGAAATTTTTTTTTTATAAATAACGAGATTATTAGGGGTAGCAGAGTTACATGAGACACAATATAAAAAAATTTCGCATTAATTGCAGGACACAGGAGCCAAATAAAAATTGTATTCTTCTTGTAACCCTCAGAATGCTGTGCCGGAGTCATTTTTGACCGGGAACATCTAAATTGTCATTTGACACTAAATCTACCATCACCGGTCAAAATGACCAGTTACAAATTTTATATTTTACGATTATTGATATAATAAAAATAATTTCATAAGAAATAATTGTATAGATATCTTTAGTGGAGCACATATTACAGTAGGTTCCTTTTTATAAGGAAACATGTACCAGTTACTTTTAAGGCTCGGTAGGTTTAATGTTAAATACTCAATTTGTGGCAATTAAACTAACTGAGCTGTTTCATTGAGAATATCGGAAAGACTAATGTGTCTACACGAGATATCATCAAAAATGAATTTTTAAAACATCGATTAGAGCTGTGAACGGACCTAAGCATTGCCAATTATATAGCTATAAAAAACGTCCGTTGTCCGAGGGTTAATTATCCTATTACGCTGGAACTAATTGATGTTCTTAAATATTTTTTTAAACTATTGATGTCCTTAAATATTTTTAACATGTCCACTAGTTTAAATGGTACGGGTCTATTTATCAGAAATATAAACCTGTATAAAAATTCGTGGTCTATTTCTAACCAATAACCAAACACTTCACAAACCATGAGACCTCTTCAGGTTAGGTTAGTATGCATAGTGCTTGCAGGATTCACAAAATTGTCCTCGATACGTCTATCAGATTCGAGACCCATCGCGCCATCAGCAGAGAGCTTATCATCAATCAAAACGATCATTGCCAGCCGTCACCTTTTCAATTCCTCCGTCTCGAAAGTAGGATTATCGCGGGCCGGAGCCGGTGACGCGGACTTTAATTATGCTCGGGAGGCATAAAATTAACACGCCGTGCTAACTACGCGCGCGGTAGTACTCCACGTCCCGTTATTGCCACGCTGGCAAACGAGTAAACATTCGCATTGGGGGCAACACGGCCCGCGTCCTCCCCGAAGATTTATCGATCGTCGTCGACGTAATTCTATTTACTCGGGCTCCGTCGAGATTCCTCTCGTTTTCTCGTCGAGTAGTCATCGTCCGTGCACTTGACCGATTTGCGTCATCTCGTCGTGAATTTTCCGGCAATTTCGCAGGGCCATTCCACCGTTAAATAGCACTTGCCAGTTTGTGGCTGAACTTTCACTCAAGGGATCAACAATTTTCAACTTTTCTTAATGTGATATTTTATAATTCGAGGCAATCCAAGTTTCATGGTGCGGATTTCGTGAAGTATTGACATTTCGATGACCTTGGGCGAGTACTTTTATACGTAGAATAATAAAAGGGATCGATTGGTTTAACAAAAAAATCGGGTTGCATTCAAGAATAAAGTGCAATTGCACCCAGCGGATGCATCGGTGCATCTACACAAAAAATAAGGTCATAGAAATGATTACTAGTAAACTACCTATATTTGCAGAAACAGCAGAACAATATCTTGGCATTCCTGCCACTCAAGTATCCAGCGAACGATTGTTTTCTGACGCTGGAAATATTGTCACAGCCACGAGAACAAAACTCGTATCGGAAAAAGTGGAACATTTATGCTTCCTGCACACGAATTTAGAATCAAATACTATTATTTCATAATGTATTCTAAAATTCTTTTTTTTCTTGCGCAGTTTGATAACCGATTACGCTAAAAATACAAAAATCATTCTGAACCTGCCAGTGAAAATAAAAGATTGAAAACTGAAAAATCATAAAGCAGCATTATACTTATATAAATACAACTTTAACTTTGAGTACCCGAATATTGCAAACTTTCGGGACCCGAAATCGCGGGTACCCGAACTTTATAAGTTTACAAAGCTTATCATCGGGATCCCGACTATTCGGGACAACCCGAAATTTCGGGTACCCGCACACCCCTAATTATGACACATGATTTCTTCGCCTATTTTTCTATTTTTGCTTAAAAAAGAGCAGTAACGTGTCCCAGTTCCCAGAATCACCCTGTTTAGTCACGGGCTCCTGCCAAACCCGCAGGACTCGTTGGCCGACCTGAGAGATTCGAAGTGGCGCCTAGCAGTCGCGGATCGAGCACAAGGGGTTAGATCAGCGCGTTACGTGATGAGCACTTTCGCCGGCCCGGCTCGGGGAACATGCAAATACTATCGGATCGGATAACGATGAAAAATGAAAGTCGACCGGGTCCGCTGCTCGTGTTCGGTGAAATAAAAGTGTTCGGGTAAAAGGGGTCGAAATGGGGCAGAGCCGAGAGTTATTCGTGCGTGCAGAACACAATCCCGAACCGGATGGATTCTTTCTGGGCCGGGGTGGCAGAGGTCGAGCTAAATCGTGTGTCCGCCGGATGAGTTATCGATCGAACCCGTCATCGGCGACAGGTTATTGTTGCGCGGCGTGGGCAGAGCCGCGTAAGTCACTCCTCTCTCGCGGCTAGACGGACTGTCCAGCGTCTGCAGGATCGTGTCCTGCGATTCGTCATCGTCCTGGATCCTTATTGCCCGCGTCTTCCACTCTCCTCGCGTTCCGGAACCGAGACAGGGAACGAGGATGGCGTGCGATCAATCACCGATCGATCCTCCATCTTGGAAAAAGGAAAGTGAGGATCCCGGAGTCGAAAATGCTCGATCGCCTCCTCGAACAATGGCGCGCCCCTGCTAAAACCTACGTTAATACTAAACCTACCAACACCGGTCAAAATGACCGGTTCCAGGTTTTTTATTTTACAATTAGAAAAATAATAAAACTGATCTTTTAAGAAAAGATTGTATAGATATCTTTAGTAGTGCACGTATTACAATAGGAGCCGCACAAAGTCTCAATAAAATCAACCTTGTCATTTTTATAAGGGAACATGTACCAGTTACTTTTAAGGCTCGGTAGGTTTAGTGTTAAGCTAATGCTAATAATTGTAATTGTTCTCCGTTGTTCTTAACGCGTGAACGATCAATAAGAGTGAATCATGCAGGTTCTAGTACAGTATTTTCCATGTTGACCTTGAACGATCTTGAATGACCTTGAGTCGTAGGTCAATGTACGCGTCTTAAATTAATTAAATTAATTAAATTCTAATTTAAAAAACGGAGTTGACCTTCATATCTCCTCTACGTCCCCAACTACAAGAAGAACTATTAAAATAGAATTATGCCACCCTCGGAACAACAGAAGTTCGTCTTACCTTGTATAAATTTTTGTATAAAATGCCAGCCTTCTGAAGGTTAATTTATAGTACCTTTCGAATGTACAGATAAAGACTGATGGAAGATTGTTGGAAAGGAGCTAGCCAAATTACGAAACCCGGTTCACGGGCGATTATGCGTCCGATTGTTCCCGGTCATCGTCGTCGGAGGCAACAATATCGGCGCATCGGCTTCAATGCCACCGGTTTCTTCCTCGACGACGACGACGACGATGGCGGATTCCGCGGGCAAACGGGAGCCGTCGTCCTTAGCGACAAAGAATGCAGAAATCCAGTTTCTAGAAACACAATGTTTTTTCCTGTGCCCCCGGCCGGTTCCCTTCCCGCGATCGCCTAGGGACGGCAGTTCGTTCCAGATCGATTCGACGAGGTTCGATCGGCTTTTATCTCCTCCTCGCACGAGCTATATCGATCACGGGACAGGAGAGAAAGAGCTCGGCCACCAGCGTCGAGGCAGAACGCCTATTCTTACCCGGAATAGTTGCCTCCTCTTTCTTTTTCCTTCCGTCTTCTTGTCGTCCACACGGTCGTCTCGTCCCCCTCCCCCCTTTTTTATCGTATTCCCCGCAGGGGTTTTTCGTCGTTGCTGTTTTTCCCCGGCACCCAAGACACAACGGAGCACCGCTGTCGCCCAGTCAGAATCCGGCCGACAGCCGTGAAATCCATTAATTGTAAATTCCCTCTGCGAACCCACACGGAGATTGTTGAACCCCGAGCCCTAGACGGGAAACTACGCCGTTGCGGAAAACCGCAACAGTCCAAACCCTGCTACCTATCCGTCTATGATTTCATGAATCCCGTCGGAATCTCTGAAAGCTCACTAACTCCACCCAGACTCGGTCTAAACCGCACCGTAATCGCTTTGCTGATAAACAGTAGCTGACACAGAATTTGTGCACTCCAAATTCACCCTTCTGTAAATCATATTCACATTTTCGAAGTGAAAACTTCATTAGAAGCACCGCGCACACAATTGCTGGACAGTGAATCAGTCTGATTCGTCACGGTCCGAGGTGAAACGCTACTCGGCTCCCCCGAGTTTAGCTGAGCGAGCGAGAAACAGACAGGTGTGCGGTCTTATAAGCACAGTATTGGTTTTTTTTATTTGTTTCTACTTTTCGAAATTTTTGTCTCCCTGGTAAAAATCCTACAGAAAATATTGTCAGCGACAATAATCTAATTTTATTCGAATGCATTACTTTTTCGACATTTTTGTCCTTGCGGTAAATCGAGAATAGAAAATGTCGTTGAGGATAATAACACAGCTTGAATTGAAAATGTCGTCAACGATAATAATATAATTCGATCAGTGATGTTTCACGGCTAGACGATAGACAAATTACTCTTCAAGGAAGAAATCACAGTCATTGAACGGAAGTCGCGAGCGGGACAACCGTGGAACAACCGTAAACGAGTTTCCGCGTATTTACGAAACTGTCTTAACGCGGAACGATGTTACCGACGTGAATGTTCGTCGCGCGGATGGGAATAGCGTCAAATTAGACATCAAAAGTTCAATTTTGCACAGCTGTTTACGCCAACGGTAATTAATGTTCGCTGTAGATCTGCGTGTGAAGCACGAAGTTTTGCGACTCGGAACGGAACCCGCGCGCACTATGAGCTTGTTTATCTCAACGTTGCAGCGAGTATCGATTTTGTATAACACTGTCGAGGAAAGTTAATGAAACTGCCGAGAAGTTAATAATCGAGTTGGCCAAGGCTTTCATAAATGAATCTCAAGCTCAAGTGGGAAATAAACGAGAAAAATTGTAAACCGTGAAAAATCACGGTCTGGTACATCGTTTCATTCAATTCTCATTATTTTATCATAGACGATTCAGTTTTTGAAAAATGTTCGAATTAATGAAAATAAAATTGAACAACTAAGAAGGTTGAATTCATACTAAATAGAAAAATGTTCAATCTACATATTACTTACACGAAAAAAATTAAACGTCACAATGTCTTATACTTGCAGTATTTATGACTCAATAATAACTGACTCAATAATAATCTTGACTTTAAATCTTTTTTACGATTGTATTAAATAAGATTGATTAAAAAGGATGCTTTTAATTAATTTGATAAATGTAATACATATAAATAAAAAATGATGTCTTCTGTGACGCGACATTATATAATTTCTTTTATCAATGGTTTTAATATTAAGCTAGATGTTTCATACATTCAGAGAGATAAATGTGCTTGCTGTTACTATACAAAAGTTAGGCATCACTAAATAACACTTTTCTGTAAAGAAAAGTAATTCATGGTGTAAAAGGTTGTACTCTAAGTAGAATAGTACCGTATGTAGTCGGCCGCGCAGATAGCAAAGAATCATCGAATCTATTCGACGCAATTTTCCGAGACAAATTTCATATGACACTTTCAATAACTATTTAGAATATGCTTTGAACAATAACATTCGTATAACAACATAAAAAGAGAAGAACTACTGTGATAACTTATTGAATTACCCGCGGTTCAGAATAAAAAATATTTCTATAAGTTAGATTCTCCAATTACAATTTTTAACATTTCTACATATTCCTCGAGAAACATTGCACAGAATCTTCAGAAACACTTTACAAAGTGTTCACCGATGAACGAAAGCTTGCGTCACTGTTATGTCAATGGAGCGAATACGTAACGCAGAAAGTGTTCGAGAGTGAGCACAAAGGTCTCTGAAAGTTCCCGTTACAACTTCCGTGTCTGCATTCTTTCTGTCCACCTACAGAACGTCTCGAGACCTCGATCATCAGTCCTCTTTATCGCTGTAATCGTTCGATTATTATTAGACATTAAAGTGTCCGACAGAGCGAGGCCCCTGTATCTCTGCTCCAGATCCTATACAATATCTCCCGAAGTCGGTATCCCGCGGTAGAACGAGTTCGAGAACCCCGTGCTCGTTCTTCCTACGAACGATATCACGAAGTTCGTTCCTCTTCCGCGTCGTTCGGCGTCAGTCGCCTAACAGAAACAAGACGTCGCGTGGTTCTCAGCTCGATTTCCTCGGTTCCGCGAGCACTAGGGATGGGAGCAAGTTCTATCTGTACGAAGTTCAAGTTTCGAACAGTGTTCCCAAAAGATGAAAGTTCGCTATGTACAGTAAATATTCGATCTAACAAAACGGGATCTGTACGATCTAAGAAAAACAACTGTCTCCTTCAATGCGTGGATCTTTGTACCATACACCCAATTCAAACATTGCTTTATGAATATGAATATTCTTAATACAGTAAAGTCGCGTTATTTCTCGGCGACCGCCTACCCAGAATTTGTCAAATACCTACCCGCTCCACTGACGGGCAACGCCGCAGGGGCCACAAGGCTCGAGCTGCCTCGGTCTCCGAGCAGTATAAACATGCCGCGTAATCTGATCTCGGCTCGGGTATATCGGTGTGAACCACTACTAATCCAATTACAAAACTTCTATATTTTTCATTATTTTTTTATGGGACTTTCACCAACTTATTTGTGGCATTTTTCTGATTAAAATGACACTAAATACGATATACTTTCAACTGTATTTAGTGGTTTAATTGACGATGAAAGTTTCGGGCGCAAGGAAGGACAGCGCGATCCGTGTATACATGCTGTCCTTTTCTACGTTCGGCTTCCTTTGTACTTTCGGCGCGGTCGGCGCGGTAGACTCAGTCATAAAAAAATAGTGTCCCTACACTACGATATTTTTCCGTGCAGAACACAGCCGTTTGCAAAATAACGCGACTTTACTGTATTTACGCCATCTTACGGATAAACCTCTAAACAAATTTGATCAACAATATCTCGAAAATCAGAAAATGGTGGAATATTAAATTTCACAATTCACAAATGTTCTCATGTTAACACGAAACGTGTAGAATGAATACTTCTCACGCCAGAATGAAGCTCATCGACATCTCGGATTCAAAGATTGCTTTATGAAAATTCTTAACATTGTTAAGCCATCTTACGGACAAAACTCTGAACGAATTTGATCAACAATATCCCAAAAATCAGAAAATGGTGGAATATTAAATTTCACTATTTAAAAATGTTCTCTTATGAACACGAAACGTTCAAAACGAATATTTCTCAGGGCAGAATGAATACTTCTTACGACAGAATGAAGCTCATCGACATCTCGGATTCAAAGATTGCTTTATGAAAATTCTTAATATTGTTAAAACTCTGAACGAATTTGATCAGCAATATCTCAAAAATCAGAAAATGGTGGAATATTAAATTTCACTATTCCAAAATGTTCTCATATGAACACGAAACGTTCCGAATGAATACTTCTCACGACAGAATGAAGCTCACATCGGAATCACGGTTGCGTGACAGCGGCCCGTAAGACTTAGCAGTGCAGCTCTTTATTTCCGAAGTACCGATGATAAGTTGGAAATGATTCAGCATGAATCCAATATACTTGCTCCCATCTCTAGCAGGCACCACCTACTTAAACGAACGCAAACACGGATCGATCGAGGGGATGGTGTCGATCTCACGCGATCCAGGCAGCTCGCGGTCGCGTCTCGCTGATAAACAATTTCCACTGTATCTTAATCGGGCCGCGAGAGATGCAACATTGTGCGCTCCTCGAGTTAAACGAGCCACGGAAGCCTGACTCGCGGGAACACTGTAATTTCCGATCCCGCGACCCGTTCATTTCGATCGTCGCGTTTTACAGGGGATGTGGTTATCGGGAGAATTTCGCCGAGCCGTACACACACGCGCGGGCCAAATAAAAGGGTTCACCACAACCGGTATCGATAGGATGCTTGTCAAGGAAAAAGAGTTTCGCGGGACACGGTGTAGAGAATCGCGCGAAGAACGATCTTCCGAGTCTTCGGGTTTCTCGAGAAGCTGCTCGTTCAATGAAGATCGACTTCTTCAACGTTTGCTGTACAGGATCAGGCAAAAACTTTGTCTGGCTTAAATGACTTCGACACCTTTAATCGTAGGAAAAAGATATTATAAATGAAACCTGCTACGCGGCGCGAGGGTACACGATGTTAATATTTTTTGCGTAGGTGAAGGCATTGAGGAGATACCAAGGTCGTTTTCATTATTCAAATGGGATGATGCACTGCCATTTTTATTGCTGTGCTACATCCGGCGATTTCAACGAGTTATTGCTCAAGGTCGTTCAAGGTCAAACGTGGCAATAAAATAAGTATAAGTCTATTGCAATGGAATTTTTGGATTTGCATTCTCTCTAGATTTTATTATTCAATCTGAAATACTAATTATTACGGATTTTATGTACTTACTTGTGTACTTTGATAATAATTATATCACAAAATAATATTTGCATATCGAAATATATATTTACATAAACATCCGCAGTCTAGTTATGAAGATAGCGTTTAAAATTTGAAAATCTTTCGCGAACAATCAGATTGCTGGAGCAAAGACCGTCGCAGTAAAGCGAAAACGGATTAAGGCAAACCCCGAATGTAAAATGTCGCGGATGAGGTAACGAGCAGGCTCTGATAAGGATAATAAACTGTTAAACGAAGCGAGATTATTAAACGGGGGGAATAATAAAGCGCACAAAGAAGGAGAGCGTCAAGTGGAGGAAATGAGAAAATACTTGACGGCGGGAATTACGAAAAGATTGGTGGCGCGAGCGGAACGGCCCGTGAAATATTTGAATAATAAAGTGACAGAGGAGCCCTGGAAAATATTGGACAATGTAACGAACGAAATTTCTGGTCGTGGGAACCGGTGTAAAGTAAATGAAGAGAGGGGAATCTTGATTAAATATTCGAATAGCGAAGCGCTTCGAGTCACAGGAAGTTACAAGATAGTAAAAGCACACTGAGGAGTTGCTAGCTTTTATGAGTTATTAAAGGTTTTTAATGAATCAAGCGCCGATAATAAGAAGAAAATGGTATTAAGTAACGGGAGTTACAAAGCACTGTAAAGAATGTTCGAAGGTAAAATATCGCATTGTTAGTATAATGGCTGGTGATTCAGCACTCGTACTTTCACGATATATATGAAATTATAAAAGAATATTTATCTAACTATTGAATTTAATTAACCGAAAAATAAAATTATTATATATGAGTGTAATAAAGAATATTAAATGGCATAAACCGTTAATAAATGTTATATATGCCAGAAAGCACCAGCAGTTGCCATTTTTAGTATGGTCGCCATTTTGCTTGAGGAGTCCGGTTTGTCGGAAGAAGCGTCTCTTATAATGCAAATTCATTCTGAAACATGCCGAAGACACTTTACGAGAACCAGGACAGCAATCTAACAACATTTGTCGCACTAAATATGTAATTTTGTCAAAATGCCACAGCATCTACGCCGCCATTTTACCTCGTTTATCTTCTTTTCGAAGCACATCCTGTACCACGATCGAGAAAACTTCGTCCGATTATAAAACGGTATACCTTACTGGAATATAGATGATACTAAAATAAAGTGCCGAGGAAAATGTTATAATATTAAAGGAAATCAAAAAATATTTTATACATCGATGCGATGGTTACTGCTACCACCGCATCGCCGCCATGATGTTCGATTCGATCTTCTTTGTCGGTAACAAGACGTTCCCGGCCAGTTTGACATGTTCAATCAACGGCATCCGATCATGATCGATTCAATTAAAACGGTACTCCAAAAAAGGCCGATCAAAAAGCGTCGTGGCTGATCCGATATAAGCAGATTGCTCCCGTCTCCTTTGTGATCTATTTTAAACGATGTCTGTTCTCTCTCTTTCCACTTTTTGTTTACTCGATCATGCTTCTATTAACCTATTACACCGTATTTAAGAGATTCGTGCTCTCTTTTTCCTCACTGGCAATTTTGTGATGTTGAAAAACGGTTTTCGTCACAGTTCAACAGCTTTGGCAATAGCCAGTTGCGTGTGGTCAACAGGAACTTTTCTAAAAACTTTTTGCCCAGACATAATAGATTGTTTATACTAGTTGTAAAAGGTTGAACACAAGAGTTTCTATTATGAATTTTACAGATCTACAAAACGTTCATATTTAATATGTGAGCACAATTACATAAGGAGTCGGTAAAATACGGGAATAATAAATTACTAATTTTGAGGAAGAAGAGAAAATGGCGTCTCAGCGTTATAATATCAAGAATAAAAGGAAGAGGTACAATGACTCGAATTAATATTCGGACCCTCTAAAAAAGACGATAACATTTTTAATATTGTACTTTACGATTTGAATTTTTTCGGGAAGCTTCAGCAATTCGTTTACTACAGGATGTGAAAAGAAATTTTTTAAAAAATTGCAAGGAATTGCAAATTGATCGGAATTGTAGAAAAAATACTAAAAGTTGCATTTAAAAAATTGTTTATGTGTGTGTGTGGACCTATATTGAAAATTTAAAAAGTACGTTTTCTGGGTCTGTGTCAATTATATGCACTGTGAAAGTTTCATCTATAAATCGGTTGATGCGGGAAAAAACGACAGGCATTAAAATATCTAAGAATCCTTAGATTTATTGCAGTAACAGGCCGAAAATCGTGAAAATCTGAAATTTTTACCATCTTTAACCCTTTAACTGCGGGTGTGGTTTATAAACCACATACTATAATTATAGCCAGAGGCAGGTGTGGTATATAAACAAAATGTTAATTTTTGCTAATATCAAATAGCGGCTGGAGCTTATGTAAAATAAAAAGAAAAATAAATAGAGTAAGTAAAATAAATACAATAAAAAAAATCTTTTAAAATAGAATATCACTTCAGTAATATAATTTAAAATTAAAAGGTTAAACGTTTGTAGCTCATAGCAACGTTTGTCGACCAATTTTGACGAAATTGTCAGAATATGTTTAATTGACATAGATCTACAAAACGTATTTTTTAATTTTTCAATATAGGTCCACATAAAAAAGTTGCAAAATGTAACTTTTAGTATTTTTTCTACAATTCCGATCAATTGCAATTTTTAAAAAAATTTCTTTTCACATCCTGCAGTAAACTAATTGTTCTAGCTTCCCAAAAAAGTTCAAATCGTATAGTACAATATTAAAAAAGTTATCGTTTTTTTTAGAGCGTCCGAATATTAATTCGAGTCACTGTATTTGAGACAGCGGATGTGATCAAACTACCTACATGTTACTGTCCGAAAAAATTCCGGATTTCTCTGGACGGTCCTGTAGCATTGTCGCAGAGCGTATTCGATCCCTGAGGGGCAGCGGTGGCGCGCGTTCCGATTGATCGGAGTAAATTGCTCGATTGTAACCGCGATTAATTACGTGCGGCGGTAGAGAGGCCTCGCGAGCCACCTGCGAACGTGACGATCGATCGATCGGCTGCGTATGGCACCGGGCCCCGCCGTATACCCTACATCGCCGCCCTGCCTTGTACCAATTTCCATTTACAGGATATCAGTCGTGCCGGCCGGGAACACAATTTCATCCGGCGCAATGCTCACGCAATGAGTTCATTATCAGCGTCGGAAGCTCCTTCGGGCTAAACCCGTTAACCCTCGCAAGAGGGTTAATTGCTTGTCCCGGAGACCGAGTTCGGTACACATCACCGAGGCCAGTTAGCCGATCGTTTCAACGAAATTGAATTACAGTCGTCATTCGAATGACAAAGTATCGGTGTTCCCCGTTAACCTATTGACCGGGCCGTTTCCCGGTCATCATCGTACTCCGAATCATTCTGCACCGGTTTTGATTGATTGATTATTTATTAGCTTTCTCAGCTATTTTCGGTTACATTTATATTACATTACATTTGTTATAACGAATTCCTTTACCACTCTCTTAAATATGTCTAAACGGTCACAGCGTTTTACTTCGTCTGGTAGCATTATACATTAATACTCCTTAAAATAGACTTTTTTGGGCACTTCTCGTTCTACGAAATTCAACTGCAATATTCCCAGCTTGCCTTGTTTGTATTTTACTTTCATCGCCTACTATTCTTAGCCTATTTCTTAAATGCTTCGGCAAGATATTTTTTAAAATCTTAGAAACAAATATACACATATTATAGTACAGCCTCTGTCTTATAGCCATAAACTGCAACGCTTGCAGCATATTTTCGACTATGGTTCGTCTGTCACACTGCAATATGACTCTCATGACCCGGTTCTGTGCTTTTTGTAGCATATTAATTAATAACGTCGCACAATACTCAAAATGTGGTGCTATGATTGTCTTATATATAATACATCTAGTATATGCTGTAATATAATTTCCCACTCGATTCAGAAAACTTATTTTTTCTCCTATTTTCTTTATCATATAATCACAATGATCGTTAAATCGTAGTCTATAATAATTACGCCTAGATACTTTATCATTCCCACTCGTTCTATTTCAGTTTTATCCAAGCATTTCACAGCTATACTACCTTTTAACTCCTTTCTTATACTTCTAACTATCATATATTTCGTTTCCCCTGCGTTCATCTTTAGTCTGTTAATATTCACATCCATTTTTCCACTACATTAAATGCCACATTCATTTTCCTCTCCACTTCCATACAACTCTCACCTGTTACATATATTAAGGTAACGTCTACAAACATTTTTATATTACAATCCTCCGGGCAAACTTTAACGAGATCATTTATGTATATTATGAATAATAACCGGTACCACTGATCTATTGCGGGAACTATTTTCAGTGGGACATTTCGTTTCAACTCCCGTACGTTTCGACGTCGTCAGAAAATCAAAATACAGTAAAATCTTGACGAGAAAAACCTCCCTGGTCTATGCTGTTTCTTAGAACCTGGGGTTGTACTATTTCTTTGTGACCGCGCCTGTTCGTGAGGAACATTGCGAATTTGAATTTACTCGTTGAGCGGTGAACGAGTTCGCATTTGCTTGGGAAAGCAATTCGGAGAATTGATATTATGGAACTCACACGTGTATCGAAAGTTTACTTTAATAAAATCACTTTCACACTTTTAGCGAGCACTCTTAAATTTATTCTCCGAAGAGATTCGTCACAGTTTAACAAAACGAGAAGGTACTTTTAACAAAAGTTGTATAATTCACGCAGAATTGCTAACAAATTAATATATTCGGTCGCTATTGAAATGTGAACAAAGTGAGAGTGAGAGTCATTCAGTTACCCTATTTATAGGTTGATCTATTACAAAAAACAGGTGATTTCCTGTTTTAGCGAACAGATCCTTCTGGAAGGATTCCTGATCAACCAATAATTAAGTCGATTAACCGGATGTCTATTCAATGGGCCTTCCGATTGGCAGTCGAACGGAACAACAGTGCCGCGCTCTTCTATGATATGCGCGCGGCGGTAAGAGTCGTACTTACTTAGCCTAACGTGCGCATTTTGAACAGCGCCGAATGTAGAAAAGGACAACCGAGAGTCGATGACGTATAATCAGCGAAAAATTTGAAGATTTCAATAATGTGCCAGTACATCTATTTCTTCTTTGAATATGACCAAGTATCTAACATAAATTTTCCGACATGGAACAACAACAGCATATCTGAAATGCATTTGATTGCTCTAGATAATTGTTTCTGAGTACTCGGTGCCGAGCAAGTATCCATAGCCATTTATCGAAGTCTAATTGAGTGTACCAGATCTCAGCTCCTGTTCAGGCGAATCGACAGCGGAGATTTTAATCCTGGGGCGATCGATAATTGATCGCGATTCGATTCGAACGGGTAAACAGCTGACAAAGTGCCGCCTTCCGAGCACAGCACGGTAATTACAGTCCCGAGTGGCGGACATTAATTAAACGCGACGAAATAATTAATCTTGGGCATTTAGATCATCCCGAAGAATCTTCCACGGCGTCGAGCCGCTGCTGCGATCACTTTCTTCGCGTAAGTGTTGGCGAAAGGAATCTCTGAATCAAACCCGAGTGTACAATTTGTATATTTAATTTCCCCCGCGGTGTAATTAACGCCGGAAAAAAACAGTTCAATTAACAACGATCTATCCTTGTAGACGCGTTGCCCCGAGGCCCGAGCGGATGAGTGGATTACATACATTTGTGTAAATATACATTAGCCGAGATTAATTCGCAAAAATAGACATTAAGTACGAATTTATGTTCTTCGCTAATGGTTCTTCGAGGCGATGGTAAAATACAGGATCTATATATGACTTACGCATTTTATATGCTTATAGTATAATACGATTTTCCGATAAACTCTTTCTTCATGAATGTTTCTATGAGATCGTGTTACTTATTTTTTAAGATTTTGCAAAACAAAAAATTACTACAAGTTGTTCGACATACAGTGAAACGAATTAATATTCGGACGCTCTAAAAAAGACGATAACTTTTTTACATCTTTGTAAGAGTACGAGCACTACAGTAACAGTACGAGCACTACAGTAAGAGCACTTACTTTACTACAGGATGTGAAAAGAAATTTTTTCAAAAATTGCAATTGATCGGAATTATAGAAACAATACTAAAAGTCGCATTTTTACTTTTTTATGTGGATCTATATTGAAAATTTAAAAAATACGTTTTGTAGATCTGTGTCAATTATATGCACTGTGAAAGTTTCATCGAAATCGGTTGATGCGGCAAAAAACGACAGTCATTAAAAGATGTAAAAAAATCGTGAAAATCTGCAATTTTTACCATCTTTAAACGTTTGTAGCCCATTGCAACGTCGACCGATTTTGACGAAATTTTCAGAACATGTTTAATTCACACAGATCTACAAAACTTATTTTTTAAATTTTCAATATAGGCCCACATAAAAAAGTTGTAAAATGTAACTTTTAGTATGTTTTCTACAATTCCGATCAATTGCAATTTTTGAAAAAATTTCTTTTCACATCCTGCAGTAAACTAATTGCTCTAGCTTCCCAAAAAAGTTCAAATTGTATATTAATTCGTTTCACTGTACATATGTACGTTCATACAAGATATTTGGTAGAAAAAAGCGTCCATTCATTTTCCCAGAAAAGATTTCAAAAGATCGCATTCTTTTCAGATTGTTAACATGGTTTGCTCAACGATGTATTTGCGATTGCATTTAGTAAATGATTAGTCAGAGAAAATCAAGAAAAATCAAAATAGTGTGATTCTTGCGCACTTTCGTTTTTCTGTTGGTAATACCGGCGGTTTCTGCGGCGAGTGAAACGAAATGAAAATAAAAAAATATGAATTTTGAAAAATGATCGGCATCCTTGAATATCTGTTCGTGCGAGTCCGACTAGTCGCGAGCCACGGCCTCGTCGTCGCGGTCGCTCGAACAGATCGATTTATCGAATTTATTGCCGGCTCTATCTGGCCGGCGCGATCGCGCGCGGTGTAATCTCTATATATAGAAATCGCGAAGACACCTGCTGGCTTCTCCGTAATTTCTTCGCGGTTCCCCGTGTTCGTTTTAATCGCGGCGCGCAGCGTGGCGGCTCCCGTAACGATCTCGGGGGCGGAGGGATACGGCTGTCAGCTCGATTATCGAAAATCACCCGGGACGACCCTTCACTTTGCCGGTAGTCGTCCTCTCCGCACGGTGATAATGCCGCCGCGGTATGCCATTTTTACCGTCTTTATCTCAGCCGCGAATTTTCATTGACGATAAACCCGGAATTTTTTTCGGACTGTCCCACAAATAACGTGGGACATAAACAATTGTTGACAGGGTAGCTCGCTGTATACGCCAGCAATCGGTAAACAAGTGGGAAAATGTCGGCCACGAACCGAGAATGCGACCGCAGAAATCATTGTGTGGTTTGCTTACAAGAATTAAAAAATAACCTTTTTTTCGCTTTTTTATGCGGAACTGTATGTTATTGTTCGGTTAGGCGTGTAGCTAGTGATGGGATCTGAATCGCGTCGAATCGCTTCGATTCAATATTTACGACAAAAAATTCGAATCACCTGCAACATACATAGCGATTCCCAATAATATTCGGACACTCTTAAAAAGTCGATAACTTTTTTAATATTGTACGGAATTGATCGGAATTGTAGAAAAAATACTATAAGTTGCATTTTACAACTTTTTTATGTGGGCCTATATTGAAAATTTAGAAAGTATCTTCTGTAGATCTGTGTGAATTAAATATATTCTGAAAATTTTTTCAAAATCGGCCGACGTTGCAATGAGCAACAAAAGTTTAAAGATGATAAAAATTGCAGATTTTCACGATTTTCGTCTGCCTATAACTGCAGTAAATCTAAGGATTCTTACATCTTTCAATGCCTGTTGTTTTTTTCCGCATCAACCGATTTCGATGAAGCTTTCACAGTGCATATAATTGACACAGATCTACAAAACGTATTTTTTAAATTTTCCATGTAGCCCCACATAAAAAAGTTGTAAAATGCAACTTTTAGTATTTTCTCTGCAATTCCGACAACTTGCAATTTTTGTCAAAAATTTTAGTCGCGTTGTGCAGCAAACCAATTGTCTAACCTCCCAAAAAATTTCAAATCGTATGGTCCAATATTAAAAATGTTGTCGTCTTTTTAAAAGTGTCCAAATATTAGTGGGAGTCACTGTAATTCGAAGCTTAGAACTCTTGAAACTCGTGAACGTCTTGAAAGTCTTCATTGTCTTGAAAATCTTGAAAGCCTTAAAACTTAGGAAGATTTGTAAGAATTGAAACTCTTGAAATGTTACATCTATCACGAAACAATGATTACGTCATGTCAGCATTGGGATGAATAACAGTATGAACGTACCAACATCATAATATTATGAAACCTTAAATATCATGCAGTCCGCGTATTAAGATTAATTATCAAGACTTTTAAAATTTTCAAGACTTTCAAAAGTTTCAAGAATGTCTGATTTCGAATAAACCTCGAATTGATTCGAAACTCTGTGGTGATTGATTTGTTCGAAAAATTGCAAGACATAGTATTGTATGCCCATCACTACGTGTAGCCCATTTCAACACGAATTCATCGATGTACAATTATATTGGTCTCTGAAGGTCATTCACTGTCATTAAATGCGCTAAGCGTTCCTCAAGTTTGGCACTTTGTTTCGTTAATAATAATAACCATACATCCTTCTTCATCTTTATGTAAATATAAATTTTCACAGACCGATTTATAAAAATTGGAAAGAAGACTTGTTGACCAAAAGAAGGCAAAAGCTTGACGAAACATTCTTAAACATATTACCGTGCCGAATGTTCAAATGTCAAGGATCTCGCGAATGCATGAAATCCGCAGTTTATTACCGAGAGCCAGCTGTTGATCTCAAATCATTGATCATCGGTGTATCTTCGGTTAGAAACGCATATGTAAATGTCTCGGACAATTCGCAGCAGCCTGTTAGCTGATAACTTCGTGGGAGAATTTTTTTTCATTATCTTCGAATCTCGCGACCCGAAAACAAGGTAATTTCTCTCCTTATCTTCTTGCATTATATTTCGAATATGTCGCTGTTAACAGGCTGGCAACGTCCATAAAGATTCCACGAAATTAATGTAATCTATTCAACGGAACCAAACCCGGGCAGTTTGGATTTATCGTAGCGATTACCGGATCAGTATCTACAAATCTTTATGCAAATGTAGATGCAAAACGATAATCAAGCAGAGTGTTATTTTTGGCGATAAAGGCATCCAAAGAATCGAAAGTGTAAAAGTTATGTTTTCATTGTCGTATCATTTCTTACTTTTTTGCGAATGCATTAATTAATACACCCGGTGTAGCAGCATCGATCTTCCAATTTTTACAAGTGTCCTTCAAGTGTCCTTTTCCTTTAACATTAAACCTACCACTGCCGATCAAATGTGTGACCGGTCTTACATTTTTAATTTTATAATTATTGAAATTATGACGTTGCTTATATGAAAAATGATTCGATAAATTTCTTTATCCCAGTACATATTGCAATAAAAATGGCACGAAATCTAAATAAATAAAGCCTTGTCATTTTTATCAGCTAAAATATTTTAATCGCTTTCAGTGCTCGGTAGTTTTAGTGTTAATGTGTTTTAAATTGTTGAAATAAAATATGAGTGTCAAGAACAAAGTGATCATGTTCATTAATGTTATATAATATATTCTGAAAAATAATTTTCTTTCAACACTTTGTAAATAAAGGAAAGGAAAAGGACACTTGAAGGACCCTTGTAAAGATTGGAAGATTGATGCTGCTAAATGTTATTGTCTCACATGAACAAAGTAATCATGTTCAATAATGTAATGTTATATAATATATCCTTAAAAAAATTATATTATTTTTCATTTCTTCTTTGGTGACCTTTAGTGATACATTGTTATTTGTTGTGATGGTCCACCATCATAGATAGAGCAATTTTGGTCAAAATTCTGGACCGAGAGGCAGGTACTCGGCGAATTTGAAGCATTAGGCATTTACACGGACATTTGCTTGGCGCGGAAGTGAACGGAGCGAAATAAATTGCCGCTTCGCAGACTGTTTATTACTCAGACAAATTAGAATTCTGTTAAGGCAGCGGTCATACTTGACCTGGCATCGCAATTACTTAGGCTGGCATAAATCACGCCGCTCGACAGCATTCTGTGCGTTTCTTTTTTTCTCGATACGGTAAGAAATGCTCGCAAGCACGACGAACATTCATTCTATTTTACGAATTCCTGTCGCAGCCGCATACTACGGGAATAGTTGACATTATTGAGCTGTGTTCGATGATAGGTATCAGTTAATTGGACACTAAATGAACGAGGAATTCCAATTTCGCCTCGAGCGAAGTCTCCTAGCCACGAAAAAATTCAAATCCTCATTTAACAGAGTTATTTCACGAGGTGGGTCTTACTTTTCAATATTTTCTTATTCAAAATCAGTCTGGAAATTTCATTCGATGAGAGATTGGATGGTTTTCCAATTTCTTATGCAGGAGGTTTGGACGTTTTTGGTCAGACAACGAGCAGCGTTAAATTAAAAATATTCATTTGATATAAATCACAAATTGCTGTATTTTTAGTACAAAAGGGATACCTAAATTTAATAGAAAAAATTTCTATTTTCATTTTATACAATCATCCATCTTGAAATATTTTCCGAAAATTGAATCGAAATTAAATGAAAATTAGTATTGAACTTACAATTTGCATGTTATAATAGGTGTTTTGGTTAATAATGTTGATTTTGCTAAGAGATGACGTTACTAATACATTTGTTGGTATAGACCAATGATGTCTATGGCGTTTCGGAGGGTAAACATACGCCCTCAAAAGCCAGTTCGTTATTAATTGTCGAATTTTGTACCAGAAAAAGATGTTTTGCGGCGAAGTTTAATAACCTTCTTTCATTTGAAGAAAACGGCTGCTGAAAGTCATCGATTGTTGGTTGAAGCTTATGGTGAACATGCTCTAACCCAAAAAACTTGTGAGCGACGGTTTAAACGCTTTAAAAGTGGCAATTTTGATATAAAAGACAAGGAGCGTCCAGGACAGCCGAAAAAGTTTGAAGATGCAGACTTACAAGCATTATTGGATGAAGACTTAACTCAAACGTTGAAACAATTGGTAGAAGCATTACTGGCGATCGATACCGGCAACAATTGATAAAATTGAATCGAGCATTGAAAGAAAAACGACCAGAATACGCCCAATGACACGATAAAGTTAATTTTCAACATACAATGCTCGGCCCCATGTTGCAAAATGTGTAAAAAAACTATTTGGAAAACGTTAAATGGGACGTCCTACCCCACCCCCGTACTCATCGGACTTAGCCCATTCGGACTACCACTTATTTTGATCGATGCAGCACGGACTTTCTGAACAACACTTACATTCTTACGAAGAAGTGAAAATTTGGCTTGACAAGTGGTTGGCCTCCAAAAACGAAAAGTTCTTTTGTCACGAAATCCATCCTTTGACAGAAAGATGGGAAAAAGTCATAGCTGACGATGGCCAATACTTTGATTATTGAGGTAATTTATTTTGTTATGGAAATAAACGCTTAAACTTTGCGAAAAAATCGACATTATTAACCGAAACACTATAATTATTCCAATTACTAAACATGTTCAAACCCTCAGAATTTTCCAATATAGTCTCGCGGATAACATCTGACCAATTAAGGGATGAACATAAAATAAAATCAATATTTGCTCGGGCATCATAGAAAAGAAAACCTGTGACGATTCATGTGACTCATCCTCTGCACCCCGGTTATTTCCATCAGCGTTTGAACGTTAAAACGGTAAGAGCAGCAGAGACGTATCAGACGAACACAGTTAATAACTCACCCCCGGATCCGTCACGGTTATCGAACGCATCAGGAGCGTGCGTCCGAATTGGTCATTTTTATTATTCCCGGAGGATACTTCCCCGTTCTGAGAGAGCAGGGACAATCGGTTACGGTGAAGCGTCCCGTGAGCAGCAAACAAAAATGGAGTCCTCACCCTTCTCCGCCCCGGAAGCTGATTCCCCGATGGTCTTTGATCGCAGGGCGCGTAATAACGCGTGAGAGGGCGCGCGGGCGTTCATTAAGCGTCGCTCGCAAGCTTACCGTGTTTGCAGAAAGCGAGTGGAATTCGCACATAGGGGTGCGTGCGCCTCGTGGCCCTCCTTAGGCTACGCGTCGACTCGAAAGTGTCGCTTTCAATAAACTCTCCAACGGGATCAACGTTGACAAAAAAAACTTATGCTCTGCTTGTAAGGTGAAATGCCCTAAGCCTGGACAGCATTTTTTGCTATCTCTAATTTTATCAGTTTAGATAAACAATTTGGTTTGGATTAATATTTTAATTGTATTAACAAGAATAATTCTAACCTATAGTTGGACATATTAAATCGAATCCAAGCTAGTTTATGGACAGAAGTAAAACATATACCGGGACAAATTGAATTTTCAGATAATTATATCTATAACATCGAACTTTATTAAATCTTTAATTATTCACATATTAAAATATTATTATATTAAATTCTATCCTATTTAATTTTCATTTTTTGTTGTAAAGCAAGCATTTCAAGAGACAATACTTCTTTCTCCATATTTTCTAATTGAGTGCATAATTTCGCTTTCTCTGCTTTTATTTCATCTTTATTTTCATTAGTTGCTTTAGACCCTATCTTTTTGGATTTATCATTGATTTTTAACTTAATATCTTTAATTTGTTGTGTAATTGTCTTTTTTCTTTCGTGTCAATTTTTATTGATTTCTTGTTCTTTTTCTTTTTAAATTTTGTTTCTCCCTTTTTACAAGCTAATAGAAGGCTAATTATACGTACATTTAGTTAAATAATTTGCTATTTAAGTGTAAAAATGACGAGTTGATTTTAGTCGCAAACACATGTCCGGCTTAAGGCGTATGCACATTGAGTATAAGCTTAAAGTTGGACATCGCGTCCCAGTGCAGTGTGAAGTACTTATATTTCAAAACAGTTCTAAACTTGGACATCTAATATTTGAATTAATAATTATTATTGGAGTTACGTCTGATTCTCAATTTATTTTGAAATATCAATATTATTATGCGTGATAATTATTTTTTGCCTAAGGGCTGAAATTACTATCTTTTTTTCTAATAAAAGTTCAAACTGTAAATGCACATGATTCGCATGAAAATAGACTATTTTGTATACTGTTTTCAGATAATCTTTGAATTTATTTTTAAATTAATCAAATAATATTCACACCTACTTGTAGCTAAGGCCTCAGAATATAGAAAATAATTATTTAATTTCTTAATTATTATTTTACTATAAAAATTCAATTGTCCAGATTAAGGCATCACTTTTGGCTTGCCGACACTTAGGGCATTTCACCTTATATTACATTTTATATTCTTACGGGAAAATTAAAAGAAACATAGTATCAATTTTTGTTAACACTTCTCATATTTTATAAGTTCCCTGTAAATACATGAAAATTCACGGTCTAAATAAATAAAGCGTTAATTCTTTGTGAAGTGCAGTGAATGAGTCTGATCCGTCGTGAAACGCTATACGGGTAAACTCTCAAGGTCTGTTTTTTAAATTTATTTTTAAATTGCATATAATCCCACAAGGGTCATCAGCAACTACAGGTTTATACACAAGTGGTTGTTTTCTAGATTTGATTAATTAATTTTGTATGTCGCAGTGTTTCCCCAGAGTGGCACAACAAAAATATTTTCATCTGCCTCTTCATTTGAACTTTTGACAACGACTCTCACCGACGCTCATTGACAGCATTAGGGTTCCCCTGAAGGGTGCCTAGCCGGAGAAATTCAATTGTTTCAGATTTGAATTTCAAATTCACCCCCGCGGAGGAAAACGCGAGCTTAAGATCGCAAACGAATTTGCGAAAGAAAGGGAAACAGCCGCGGGGAAAAAGGGTCTGGGAAAAACGGTGTGCGTTTGCCGGGTAATCGGCGGCTACCGAAGTAGAGGCTCACCGAAGGATAAAATGACCAGCGGACTGCGGTGTCATTGGTTTTAATTGCAATTCAAATATTGAATCGCTATAGCCAATGCTTAAGAGCCGCGCGAAGGAGACTCTCTCTCGTTTTAAAATCGCGCTTACAAATTGTTGACTGATCCGAGAGTGGAGTTATTAATTACACGTTGCTCCGTGACTGGTTGTTCGTCGCCAGTGTCACGGGGGAGCTGTATTAATGAAGCGGTTTGCGATTAATAATGTTATTTGTTTTTCGATGAGGTCAATTGGTTTCTGGAGATTGGCAGCCGCTTTTTGTTCCGAAAGTCAAATTCCATTTGTTTGCTAGGAAATCAGAGACAGGTGAGGTTTCGATAGTGTTTACTTTCATCATGCGTTAGTAATGATAGTAATAACCCATCTTTGTTATAATATGTTTGTTAGACCGTAGGTACAACTCCTAGTAGGACTCCCACTAATATTCGGACACTCTTAAAAAGACGATAACTTTTTTAATGTTGTACTATACGATTTGAACTTTTTTGGGGGAGCTAGAGCAATTAGTTTGCTACAGGTTGTGAAAAAATTTTTTCAAAAATTGCAATTAGTCGGAACTGTAGAAAAAATACTAAAAGTTGCATTTTACAACTTTTTTATGTGGGCCTATATTGAAAATTTAAATAATACGTTTTGTAAATCTGTGTCAATTATATGCACTGTGAAAGTTTCATCGAAATCGGTTGATGCGGAAAAAAACGACACGCATTGAAAGATGTAAAAATAGCTCATTGCAATGTCGACCGATTTTGACGAAATTTTCAGAATATGTTTAATTGACACAGATTTACAAAACGTATTTTTTAAATTTTCAATATAGGACCACATAAAAAAGTTGTAAAATACAAGTTTTTGTATTTTTTCTACAATTCCGATCAATTGCAATTGTTAAAAAAATTGTTTTCACATCCTGTAGCAAACTAATTGCTTCCCCCAAAAAGTTCAAATCGTATAGTACAATAATAAAAGAGTTATCTTCTTTTTAAGAGTGTCCGAATATTAGTGGGAGTCACTGTATTTGAGTGTTTAATACGTTGGAAAATCTTTAATGATATTTGTATTTATTATTAGTGATAATTAGACTGCGAAACTTTATGCAAAATAAAAATGTTTCGCATTGATTATGAGAAGCAGGAATAACGACTTTGTTACATTAAAAGCAATATTACAACATTCTCGAATTTTTAAAAATTTTTTTACTGTTTTATGTTTCACCCAACCAATTTCTTCATAAATGCATAAAGATTCACAGTGTAGTAATGATAATTCTTCTTTGTTCGAATTTTGATCCTACTTGTAGTTGGTAAAAAGAAAAATTGAATTTCGTTGTTTATTATTTTCAAGATGTAATCCCTGTGGGATTGCTTTCGTTTTACAATTACACGATATTTATCGCGTCTATTACATTCATTCATTGCCAATATTCAAAACAGGTTTCCTCGTACAACTCAATATACACTCGCCGCTATGAATATTTCATAAACCAATGACAGAGAATCGATAGAGGGTTTATAATCCTATACATGCTATCTTTAGAATTATTATTTATGAAGTTTCAGCATTGGGACACTATGATCTTCCTCTTATGCGTTTTGGAATGTTCTATAAGCAGAATGAAATTTTAGATATTCTTCATCGAAATTATATATACATAAATTGTTAATAGGTACGAAAAAGACTCAAGACTTTAAATTAATTCTAATTAATTTAATAACTTGAAAAGCAAACAGAAATAATTTCATCGCACATCGGATAAAGAATGAAAAATAAGACACTGGTTATCTCAGTAAATAAATATGGGGATTTTGTACGGGAACAAGTTGCCCTTCATAATCTAGAATACACATACCCAATCGATTATGCAATCACACTAATTATTTATGTTATTACTTAGACATCCAAAGCAATTATATTCAGACGTCGAAATGAAATTCCTAAGCACTATCTAATAGTTCCAATTCAAATGGTACTCGGTGACCCTATCTGAAGATTAATCGATTTCATTCGTCTATTTCTTTTTACACGTTCTCCAAGATACGTCACGGAATAGTTTCTCGAGTGTAAACGAAAACTCGTTGTTTTCGATCTACTTCAATCCCTGTTGATTCACCGTCCCACGATGACTCGACCGATTAATTATCCGATTAAGATATCGTGGTGAGAATCGAGGACCACTCGGCTACACGTAATCGTTAAACGTTCCCTGGAAAAAGAATCTAGAAAGAAAAAAAAATCAAGAATAAGTTGTTACGTCAGCGTTGGCCAATGGTGAACAAAGAGGTCCACCCGAGGAAAAACGTTGTTAGATCAACGATATATTTACGATCGCGTATCGATAAGCTCGTCGATTCTGCGCACTTGCATCGGTCGGGGACGTGGATCCCGATGATCGTCGAAGAACATAAATAATCGGACATAAATCATGCCCCTCTTTCTTCTCGGATTACGAGTTTTCTTCGCCGTTGTACACGCTCTTCAATCGGCATTATTTAATATTGCACATGTTCAAATAATACTCATTGAATTCTTCAAAATGTCCACGAACAGGTTCGGACAGGTTCCCGAAGCGCAATAGTGGGGGTTCTACGTCATCGACTCTCGGGGCACCAAGAAATTTTGTCATGCTCATCGAAAAAATTGTGACTTTCACGAAGTGATCGTTTAAATTAATGTATGCACTGTTCACTTTTTCCTCGCGCTGGTCCGCGCGTTAATTATGAACGCGAGACTAATTTCGCGAAATTATGACACGTTCTTTCTCCCTATTTTTTTCTACCCCTCCTCGACGCGTCCGTGAACGCGCGGGATTGAGAGCCTTAAAAACACTCGTGTAATCGTCCGTTTTAATGATGCAATAAAATAAAACAATAAAACAAAGCGCGCGCAACGGTGGATGCGATCGTTTAATTGCGGTTTTGTACGCGTCGAAGCTGGGCGCGTCCTGGTCGCGCTTAGCGTGCGTCCTATTGCATTATCCTCCGATGATTCTGCACAGTTACATCAAGTTTTTATCAATTAATATCGAGAACTTAAAAGAGGATTAATAATCCGTAAGTATCATAAACGGAAAAAATCTACTTACACAGTTACTGTGCCAAAAATTCATATCGGCAGCTGCCTTTGTACTCGCCGCACAAAAAATCATTTAGTAAAATATAAAAACGATGTATTCAACCGTTTCTTCTTACATTTTTTACTTAACTTTGCAGTCAATTAAGGGAGTAGACTCCTTTTTCCAGGATTGCAAGGGTGCGAGGTACGCGTTCTCATTTCTCGATAATACGGTCCAACAAATTTTAACATTTTTTTGACATTTCGATTCTCACTATGCGATTTTTATAGATTTTCGCGCTGATTCCGAATCTGACCTTAATTTTTCTCCTAGACGCACAGTTTTTGAGAAATTCGAGTTTGAAAAAAAGACATATTTTTCAACTTTAAACAAATATTGTGATGTTATTATAAAAGATATTGAATTGTTCTTTACAGCAAAAGATTCTGTAGACTTTACCGAATACAGTGATATCCAATATTAATACATGTTTAAACAATCATTAAAGTCGGAGAGACACCACTTTTGCACCAATTTTTGAGGATGTTTTTGAATTTATCTCAGAAAATGAGAGGCCAGCGGAAAATTGAACTATACCACGTTATAGAGCAGACTTTTATCTTGAGAAACCACTCTTTCAAGTTTGCAACGTCGACGTTTTTTCCGAACCAGAAAGCAAAATATCTTCGCCCGACATGAGTTGCCGCCAGTGGCGCTTACCACTAGAACGGGCGTTCGACGGGATATATGGCGCGGCGCGGCGCTTTCTCAAACTCAAATTTCTCAAAAACTGTGTGTTTAGGAAAAAAATTAAGGGCAGATTCGGAATCAGCGCGATAATCTCTATAAGAATTGCATAGTGAGAATGGAAACGTTCTTTGGCTGTTGGATAGTGTAATACAAAAATAGGTTTTTTCAGTAGTAAAAATGCTAGATAAAAGATCGATCTATCGCCTTCAAAAGCCCTATTTTTTCGTTTACGAGGAGTAATTTGCATTATTCAGCAGCGTAATTTGCATTATTCGGAAGCATACAACTGCGCAAGTAGATATTCTCATAGCTACATGCTGCCGAATAATGCAAATTACGCCTCGTAAACGAAGAAATAGGATTTTTGAGGGCGATAGCGCCCTAGATCGATCTTTTATCTAGCGTTTTTGGCTACTGAAAAACCCCATTTTTGTATTGTCGGAAAATGAGAACTCGAATCCCGCACTCTTGCAATCCTGGAAACGTGCCTATCGCCTTAAATCCCAAAATACAGAATTTCTTCTTTTCGCTGAATAAAATTATTGAGTCAGTATCGATAAAAAAATTTTCTGCTTAATTTTGCAACGAAATAAAGCCTGTGGTATAGTAAGAATGAGATTTTCCAATTTTCCGAATAAATTCTCAACACTGCGAGCTTACATAAACGTCCATCGTATAAAAAGACGTTGAGTCATAATTAAACCGGAAGTAGCAATGGAGTGATAATCATTTCCTCGACGGATAGCTTGTAATTGCAAACGGCGCGCGGGGAGAACTAGATAAAATGCAAATCGCCGATCATTAAACACATTGTTCGTGAGTTTTGTTAATATCTCTCTGCTTAATCACTGTTTCTGATTAGATCCATTCCACAGAGACCGAGATGCTATTCATTCCGCCTACAATGTTTAGCAAGGTCTTAGACCGACATTGGGAACCTTCTTCGAGCTACAATGTGGGAATAACAATGGCCGCTGGGGAGCAACTTCGTGCGGAAAGCAGCCTAATTGTGCGGATGAGGTCAATGGCCCTATTCGTCATCAGGCTTCTATGAACTAACAAATCTTACTGCTCTGTTCATGTTGAAAACTGCGCATAGCATAGACACACTCAAGCATAGAATATCTTAATTTCTAATTTATTTATTAATGGGTGAGTTATTAGTCCAATAACCTGTTTAGAGTAATAAGTAGGCTGCAGATCTTCATGCATTTAAAGCTGATCAATATCTTAAAAAATTATTAAAATGTATAACATGTGGATATTAGGATACAATGAGGTGAGAGAAATATTGGTTTAATTAACAGGAAGATGAAAAATAACGAGTTAACAGTTGACTTTTGATCACTTGATCACTTTCATAATTTTTCCGAGTCCACGTTTTTGCCAACATTACTATTAAATATTGTTTTGTTGAGTCATGTTTGCTAATGTATTCTTTAGCTTAAGTCGCTTAACTATTTTTTGTGGAGGCAATTCAAATTCAAGATTGACATATCTGTGAATTTAACATTCATCTTATGTATCCAATTTGACCTGCTGCGTTATGGTGCCCATTCTAGTGCAAATAAGCAGTGCAAATAAGCAGCACCCGCCTCGTGCATCCTCATGTATCCTTGTCAATCATGTTCTTCAGAAAAATTAAAATTACGAAATGCCTCGTTGCAATTATCGAGCTCTGAGAAAAGCACGTAGTGATGGAATCTAAATCACTTTGAATCGCTTTGATTCAATATTTACGACGAAAAATTCGAATCACTTGCAACATAATTCGAAGCTTAAAACACTTGAAACTCTTGGACGTCTTGAAAGTCTTCATTGTCTTGAAAATCTTGAAAGCCTTAAAACTTTGGAAGGTTTGTAAGAATTGAAACTCTTGAAATGTTATTGGGTTGGTGCATAATTATTGCGACTTTTTTTAAACAAATTTTATTCAACCAAAACAATAAGAACATTTAACAAAAATATCTTTAAATGATTATTCCGGAGCATATTCACCATCTACTTCAATACTTTTCCGGACTTTTTGAGACGACGAATGATGGTCGAATGATCCACATTGAAATCTTCGGTCAACATTCTCGTTGTCAAGCTTTCGTTCTCTTCCGCGGCTACTAAAAGAGCCTGGTCGCCGAAATTTGATGGTCGATCTCTTCCTTCACCTGCGAGATTTTTATCGCCCGATTTGAACTTCTTGAGCCATCTTTCAACTTGGCTTTTGCTGATTGTTCCTTCGCCAAAAAGTTCGTTGAGATCGCGAAATGACTGTGCTGCGTTCCAACCTTTCTCGAGGTGGTAGAGCATAATATGGCGAATATGGATATGGTTTTCGATACGCATTTTCACTAACTGAAAAGAGAGGATTATTTTTATGAAAAAAAATTTTAAAAAACGCCAATTTTTAAAGAAGAAAAAGTTGCGAAAAAAAGGCGCAATAATTATGCACCGACCTAATACATCTATCAATGAAACAATCATTACATTATGTCAGCATTGGGATGAATAACAATATGAACGTACCAACATTATAAAAAATATACCATTTATTAAGATTATCAAGACTTAAAATTTTCAAGACTCCAAGACTTTCAAGAGTTTCAAGAATTTCTAACTTCGAATAAATATCGAATTGTTCGAACAGGTTCGAAACTCTGTGGTGATTGATTTGTTCGAAAACTTGCAAGACAGACTATTGTATGCCCATCATTAAAAGGACGAAGATATACTCTTCGTACGTCACGCTCGCGATGATCGACGGTTAGAACCTAACGTCCAGGCAATAATTATCATCTCGGATGAAAATCGGAACCGTTGCAGAACGATTCCCGGAGAAAGAGTGCGCGAGCAAACAGAAAATGGCGAACGGCGGAAATCGCTCGATCAGAAGTCGCGCGACGTGAGATCGATCGCGACGCAGATCCGTAACTTTCCGCTCGGGGAGTCTTTTGTATTTAAATCCCGACGAGAAAAACGGTCTCGTAACAGTTTTCTCGCGAGTTCGCCCGCGAAGACAACGTTTTAGTATTCTTCTAACGGAATGGGAATGCGTCGTTAACCACCAGCAGGATGTTTGACCTATCGTAACATTTCCGAAAGCTGTCGCCGCGAAATAAGATATGTTAATCAAGCGGCTGGTGAACGTCGTTGAGGTTGCTCTTCCTAATTCGAGGCGAATTATGTTCTTTTTCTAGCTCGCGACCGGCCGGAAGTGCGTGTACGAACGTCGTAGCAAATAAGATTACACGAAGTAATCTATGTTACGTGTTCAGCCTGCAAGTGCCACTGTCTTATTCATGAAATGAATTAGATTCTCTCTCTTAATTAGGAAAATTCCCTAGGACTTTTCCGGGTTTGTCCCACGTTAAAAAAGAGCAATTCCTGTGAAAATGTATAAAAATGTTTTTATCAAGCCTTCAATCCGGAAGGAGGAATTAATGGTGTATTATAAATAGACTGCAGATTTGATTGGTCCGTGTTTTTCGTGAATAGGATAAACTGTACAATGATTGGCACCCTAAGCCAAAATCGTAGTAAAAATCTTTTTATCTTTTTTTGGAATGTTTAAGCGAACTTAACTTGCTATTATTATAAGCTAATAGAGATTTTTCAGCAGAATCAAACGGTTTAACGAGTAATAAATTTTTTATTATAAAATATATTCAGTGAATAACAATCGTAATACAAATAGTACAGTCATTGGCACAGTGAGAAGTAAACGTTAAACGGGCTATTTGTTTTATAATTAAACATATACGCACTTATTACATCTGTAGTACAGTCCGAAATTAAGTTATAAAGCGATAAAGTATACATACTTGTAACGAAAATTTTAATAAAACACTATTTACACTGCACTGTGGTCATCCGTCGGTATTACCAACACTGATCTTACTGGATGTACCGGCGCGGCGCGGCGTTGCTAACAGTCATACACTGGAATTAATATTCAGACGCTTTAAAAAAGACGATAACTTTTTTAATATTGTGCTATAGGATTTGAACTTTTTTGGGAAGTTAGAGCAATTAGTTTACTACAGGATGTGAAAAAAAATTTTTTCAAAAATTGCAATAGATCGGAATTGTAGAAAAAATACTAAAAGTTGCATTGGTTCCACTGTATGTGGAACTCTATTATGAAAACTTACAACGTTGCCTTGAAATATAAATAAGAAGCAATATAAAATGATTTTCTATACCAGGGAATTCTTAATATTTGCCGTTTAAATCAAAAGTGCCAGTAACTACTGCAGTGCCAGCAATAGTACAGTTTACTCTAATTCCTGAACGAAGCCGCGGAGATTATTTTTGTGAAGGAAAAAGTTACTTCAAATGAGCTCAGAAATCACTTCTTTTTAAGGAAGTACAACATTTTTGGGACATCAATTTTATTTGTCTTATATTTTACGTTATACAGGGTTATAAAATTAGCCAGAGAAAGAGGTCAACAGGACAACTCTAGTAGAAAACGTTATAAAATGGTGGTCCATCCGAAAGTTTGGAGAAATCAACGTTCGGGCTTTCGCAGTAATTCTGCCGAGGAAGCAGCACCCCCCGCAATAAATATCTTCCAGCAATAAAACTCCCGGATTTTCTGACTCGTTTTCAACCGAATCTCAGTTTCCTCGCGGCCGGCAGTCTTCCCTTTCTTCCAATTCAGTTGGTAACAGGACCAGTATATTATTCCTTTCTCCGCAGAGCAACCCCAGCCATTATCGTTTAATGGTTCGACTGTTAACGAAATCTATTAACGAACGGGTTGGGGCGGTTCCGAAGTATTTCGGACCTGTACGGTGTAGGCACCTTTTTCTTCGTCGGGTCCGTGCGCTGATCCCTTTCAACGAGCGTAATTTAATAGCTCGGTATCCTTGTCTGTAGATATTTATGCAAATATGAATTTTTATGGATCGACTTGCCACGACTGTGAAACAAAGAACATTTACATTCAAATTTAAATGGAAATCTAAATAGAATTGAATATTTATGAATTTTTTAGCTGACAACATTTACAATACATTATCTGTTTAAATCCTTTGGAAATTAAATCATGCACAAATAGAGCTTTCGAAAAATAAACTGGTTGAGAAAGAAATTAATTTTCTTACTTAAGAAATTTTAGCTCATTTCTTATGTACAGTGAACCACAGTAATATTCCGACACTTTTAACAGGACTATTTCAACAGAACTTTTTCAATATTGGACCATACGACTTGGATTTTTTTGAGAAGTTAGATCAATCAGTTTACTACATGACGTGAAAAAGAAATTTTGAAAAAATTGCAATTGGTTGGAATTACAAGGAAAATAATAAAAGTTGTTATATACAACTTTTTTATGTGTGGGCCAATATTGAAAATTTAAAAAATACATTTTGTAAATCTGTGTCAATTATACATATCCTGAAAATTTCATCAAAATCGGTAGATGCGGAACAGAGCTACGGATATTGAAAGATGCAAAAGTCCTTAGATTTATTTCGGTAATAGGCTGAAAATCGTGAAAAACTACAATTTTCACCACCTTTAAACGTTTGTAACTTATTGCAACGTTGACCGATTATGATGAAATTTTCAGAATACGTATAATTGAGACAGATCTACAAAATGTATTTTTTAAACTTTCGATATAGGCCACCATAAAAAAGTTGTAAACAACAACTTTTGGTGTTTTCTCTGTAAATATCTTGTCTTATCTGCAATATCTTGCACATTGCAGCAGTATCTAAAACCTACAAATCTATTATACTATATCATAAACGCCTAAACTCCATCCAATCATCATATCTCAGCGCAAATCATTTCATAAATCGGCGACTGTAACAAAATTGCGCTGCAAAATTGAACATAAACATATCGAAAGGTACCATTTGTTCTCCCCGTAATAGAATAAATTTTCTCCGTTCGGTTGGTCCGTATAAGGGTCGGGGTGACGCAAATAAAGTAATTGAAACGCATTATTCGCCGAACATTCAATTTGTAGCATTTGTGGATCTTGTTCTGCAAAAATATCGTCTCGAATAAACTTCACCCTAGATCTGCACTCGCGATATGGGATATTGTCCCCCTCCCCTCTTATGCGAATCCCCACCCACGTCCTGGTTCGCTGGTCGACCAACTATTTACCTGGTCACAGCGGGATGGCAGGGATCATTACATTTAACGATAGTCATTAAGTTCTTTCGTGCACGGTGGCGCATATGTTTCGGGATGTTATCGTTGCTCTACTGAATCCTCTTTGCTGTTGGAATGTTGTTCTCGGTGCTGGGTCGATTTTATTCTTACCGGGACGGTGCGAATTGCGGGAACACAGTGGTCCCATATCAGAATTTAGCACGCTTTTAAAATATTTTCTAATTGGTACATTGAACCATTGTTGCTCATTCTAATTTTTATGGAATAGATCATGAAATTTAGAATTTGCAGAAGGCTCCACAGTCTAAATATACTTTTGTTGAAGTTTAAAAATGTTTGGATGTCTGAATGTTTTTTAAATAATGTTAGCGATCCTCGAAATAACAACCTTGAGAGTTATATTAATAACAATATATTATATTAATAATTATTATATGAACTCCTTGCCGTATTTTAACGAGTCAGACTCGTGATGAAGATTTTAACAAAGTCTAACAAATATGAATGTCACGCGTTTCTTTTCAGATGAAATAAAATTTGATTCGTTTGTAGTCAATATTTAAGCATTAAAATAAATGTAGCCATACAAAAAATATAAATTTTATTCTATGAGGTATTAGGTAAACTGTACTATTGCTGGCACTGCAGTAGTTATTGGCACTATTGATTTAAACGGCAAATATTAAGAATTCCTGGTATAGAAAATCATTTTTTATTGCTTCTTATTTATATTTCAAAGCAACGTTGTAAGTTTTCATAACAGAGTTCCACATATGACTGTTAGCAAATGTGCTAATGACTGTACTATTTGTCTTACGATTGTTATTCACTGCATATATTTTATAATAAAAGATTTATGACGCGTAAAACTGTTTGATTTTGTTGAAATATCTCTGTTAGCTTATAATAATAGAAAGTTAAGCTCGTGCCAATCATTGTACAGTTTACCCTACATTAATTTTATATTCGTACAAAGAAAAAAAGGAATGGAATTATTCTAAGCCGGAATAAATGTTTAATTCTCGAGTCAAAATAGCTCCGAGTGCAAAAGGTTAATTAGTAATGTTGTTTAAACAGCAGAAATAAATCTATGGAGAAAGTATAGGAATGCAAACGTCCGTTTTAGGATCGAAGGTCGTCTACGGTGTGTCGGTCCGCGAGCTATGGGGCTCTCGCCATAAATTCCGCGACGTATCCTCGGTTCTTTTCTCTACATCGTCGACCTCCCGTCGAACTTCGGGATGACCCACGGCCTGCGAAACCTGGGTGGGTAAAGCACGTGTATCGGGAACGATCTCCAGCTATCCCATCCCCTTTCTCCGGTTTCTTTCTCTTTCTTTCTTAGCTTGTGTTCGACTCCCTCCCGCTGCTCCGTCAATCTCGAAGATCACGGGGGTGGAGGGCGAAGGGCCGGGGTCCACCTAACCGCGTAGGCATCGCGTGGGCCGCCCTCTCCGAGGGTTCGATAACCGAAGATTCGCCCGCGAAATTACCGAAATTGCTGCTCGACCGAGCCTGGTGTACTTGACCTCCCGTGGCCCCGGGCCCCCCTTGTACCCTGCACCCAGGGTGCCTTAACCTGGGGAGTTTACGGACCCACCGTGGGAGAAGTTCCGCCCGCCGAAATCCTCGGGAATCCTACCCTGGGATCAAGCTATGAGAGGATAGGTCCTACGAACTGTGTTGTTCTCGATCGAGACACTTATACGTTACATGTTCGATTTTAATCAGATCTGCGTGGGCTATTTTGAGGATACACATAGTAGGCCCCCCCCTATGACGCGGCCAAAAGATTGTTTAAAAATGACTAGGTACGTATCTTTTGGGTCCCATGAAAATCACCGACACAGGTTTCATCGACACAGATTGGACCGACAATAACTTTGGCCGACAACCTCTTTAACCCTTTCGATGGCGTCCTCATATAAGGACATACTAAATTTTAGTAATACACTAAACATTTATATTTTCAAAGAACTGCTTAGCAAGGCCATGATTCTTTTCCAGGAATAAATAATTCGTAACCGAAAGGGTTAACCGACAACAACTTTAGTCGATAATCGAAACAGCATCGTTTGACAATAATGTTAACCGACTGCATCTAACTTCTTATAGGGTAATAATTATGTTTTTATAGAAAAGTGGAAGTGCAGAATAGTTAAAGAAAAAAATGTTAGCATCATCTTTAGGAACAATGGTATCGGATAATACTGTCGTCGACCAAAGTCGTTGTCGGTTAAATCGGAGAGAGACGCATGTCTTTATAGATTTTATACATTTACTGTACATTTAATATTAAATGTAGCATATGCCACATAAAATATATACTGACAGTCTTTATAAACAGTTTCTTTATCACGTTATCCAATGAAAATTAGAAATTGGAAATGAAACAATAAAATTAATTAAACTTCAGTTGTGTACGCACCTTAAATGATTCATGCTGTTCCTGACAGGATGGTTTACGACCGGAACGACACGAATCACTGCACCCTCTGTTCAGAGGGAGAGTAATAGGGGTTCAATTTGATTGCAGCGCTTCGCATTCTCTAGTGCGAGCACGTAAGACAATCTACATTCCTTGTTTTGATTTTTCACTGGTTCTCCTAACTTCTCAAAATGTCTGACCTCTATGAAGATTATTACAATTGTGTCAACGTGGATATACAGTTAATAGCATCACTGATCACACACACTTTAAATCAGAATAACTTTTTTATGAATGGGCCAAACGACTTCAATTTCTCTCTAAGGCTAGAAGAATTAATTTAGTAAATGAAGTCTAAAAAATATGTTGAAAAAGTGCATTTGGTCGAAATTATGAAAAACAATAGTAAAAATTGATATTTACAACTTTTTTATGCTGGGCCAATAACGAAAATTTAAAAGATGTGTTTGGTGAACTCGTATAAATAATATACGCTCTGAAAATTTCATTGGAATTGGTTAATCGGTTTAAATTAGCTAAAAAGGCCGAAAATCTTGAAAAATTGCAATTTTTACCACTTTTGATCGTTTATAACTCGTAAAGCAATTAACCAATTTCAATGAAATTTTCAGAAAGTATATAATTTACGAGTTGACCAAACACATCTTTTAAATTTTCGTTATTGGCCCAACTAAAATAGTTGTAAAAATCAATTTTTACTATTGTTTTTCACAATTCCAACCAAATGCATTTTTTCAACATATTTTTTAGACTTCATTTACTAAACCATTCATAAAAAAGTTATTCTGATTTAAAGTGTGTGTGATCAGTTATGCTCCTAACTGTACATCAACCGCAATTCACGTATGATAAGCTTATTGTCTCAAAATATTTTTAGTTAGCAATAAAATATAGCCGATTCTATTAGTGACAATGTACTCACGACTGTTGGCACGTTTCAATCTTTTTGCAATTTCGATGCGATCGTTAAAACCACCGAGGAAATCTCATTATTTATCGATCTTAGTTTGTAAACGATTGCCATGCAAACATTGATTTTATTGACGCAGGAAGATAATAAAACCTGTCTTTAATGTTATCGAATTATTTATTCATGGCTTCTGTAAGTAATAATGTTTACGTGGAATATTCTCTGGTGCACGGTTTTACGATACTATGCGTTAATGAACAAAAAAGATTAAAAGGATCTTCTTTAGATATCTTTTACGATAATTGCCGCTGCCATTACGTGGGAACTCTATTGTCTCGTTTTTTGCATGTCTTCGCCGTTTAATGAATAGACGTGTTTACTTGTAGCACAAGGTAAGATCTACGAATTTGTTGTGCTAACGATGGGATTAAAAAGCTTTTTATTTGTCCAAAATTGAATTTTTTAATCAGCATTTTTTGACCAAATATTTATATTAGGTGTACAAATAAGTTCGGTATCTTTTGAGCATACTTTTGATCTTTATTTATAGAAAAAAAGGAATACACAAACGGAAATGGCTTGTTGAGTTACACCAAGTTCCTCAGCAAGTTTCTGTTGTGTTTGACAAGGATTTGTCCTGCATTTTTTTCCACTGCGTTCTCCATCACTGAGATCAAAATTTCCACTACGAAACCTTTAGAACCACTTCTTGCATGTTTTATAAGTTTTATAAGTTACAGCATTTTCACCTAACGCGGAACAAATCATTTTCGTAGCCTCAGCAGCATTTTTCTTCGACTCAAATGCAAAAAGAATACACTATCGAATGTGCTGTTTCTTAAACGTCATGATGCAAAGTATTGTTTTTTGAGATTATGTGCCAATTAGCGTGAATTTATGTAGTGCGTTTAGTAGGATAATGTTGATGCTTTAAAACACCAAAGCGGCGGGAGAAAATTTTAATTTGAAATGCAATCACAATTGAATATACATATGTAAAGGCACTGAACTTATTTGTATACCTAATAAAAAGAGTCGCATCGAATGACTGCGGATCTTTATGTAAAATAGAAAATGTTTTTCATTGATTGCAAGACACAAGAGCCAAATAAAAAATGTTTTCTTCTCTTAATTATCCTATTAAACTGAACTAACACACTGCGTTCTTAAATTTGTTTAATACGACCACTGCTTTAATTTGTGCGCACCCATTTTTATCATAAATGCATAAAATCCACAGTCCGGTGATAATATTTCTTGAGCGAAGCGCTTTGCAACATTTGCATTCTAAAATCGGCCGCTTCATATGCAACAGTCTACCATGTCTGCAACATCTTGTAGAAAACTTCCATCTCCCGTATTATAAGAAGCGAGATCATTTCTCGCGTGAAACAAGGGTTTGGACGCTGAATGCCCTATCAGGATTCACCTCGCGCTCCCGTAGTCTAAATAAATGAAAAGTTTCTGAGCCTGAGATCTCGATATTTGTGGACCAGAGGAATATCTGAGGCGAGTAAACGCGAGTAACATTTCCGGTAGGAGATTCGGTTACCTTTCGCCTTTCGCGCGTGCATACCGCCGTCGCGCCGGAAGGTGCAATATCTCGGCGTGGCCGGCGGCAATTTCGAAGCAGAGCGATCCAATTTCAAGCACGTGCTCTCGAGATGACGATAATTCAAAGCACGTGTGTACGGGAACGACATAAAGGTCCCAGGGCCGGTTTAACCCACGTACACCGAATACGAGAGACGTGTAATTTGAAATTTTACGCGGACATTACCGATCATTTACATTTAGATTAATCTGTCGCGAGAGAGAGCGAGCGTATTCGCGCGATCACGAGCAGAGCGAAGCTCCGTGCAAAGCTGTGCGAAGCTGAGTGGAGAGGAGACGTCTCCGCGTATTATTGATTATTCAAATACGTGAATATTCAAACGCATCCCCCGTTATCCAGCAGAAGAGAGCGAGAGCTACTTACTCAGTGGCTCTAAGTATCCCTCGCGCCTCCAGAACTTGATCCCGGCCTCCCCTCCCGATCATTTGCATTTATATTAGTCATTAAACGAACGATATTGTAGCGGCGTTAAGGGATGCTCGAAATCACAGTATTACTCAACCGAGGTTCAACCCGGTCCTCGGCACCGTGTCCGACGGCCGGCGCGGGCTCATCAATATTGCATGAACGACAAAACGATGAAACCTGAAGAATCGACGACCGGTTCCGATAATAAATCCACGCGAAAACATTCGACCCATCCCCCGGTCCTGTTTAGCACGCCCTTAAAACGCCAGAACTCACCCGCCCGTCTCGGTCCCCATCGAAACTCAGGCTCGAGGAAGCACTTGTACACCGAGTTATCTTTTTAACATCTCAACTGGGCAATTCGATTTTTAAAGTCAGTCCCAAAAATGTTTAACCCTCATACTCGTTCCTCGGGGTGAAAATTCACCCATTTACATTTTTTGCATATTGTAAAACGATTGATTTATTCCTCCGTGTGTTGTGAGATATATTTCTTTAAAACGTCACGTTAAAAATGATTGAAATATTATCGTAGATTCATTTATGTAATTATTTCTAGGGAGCGTATGAGGGTTAAATATCAGCTCAATCTGTAGATTATACTTTTGGGAATTTGGAAGGAATGCAAATGAAATATACAGTAAAGCCTTAATCTAAGAAAACGGGAACTGTACGATCTAAGAAAAACGAACATCCCCTCGCCGTCCTTTTCTACGTTCGGCCTGGTCGGCGAGATCGCAAATAATAGAGCTACACGATCTAAGAAACAGCATGGACCCGAGGATTTTTGTTAGTTTAAGTTAGTTTACGGTATTTGAATATTTTAATCAATGATGTATTTTAATTGGTTGAGAATACAATAAAATACAATAGTGTTTTCTACAACCTCTTGCAGGATAATCATGCGTATGGAATATTAATAATTTTTGCACTTCAGAAAAATTTCTTTTCTGGTATTTATAGCAGGATGATCAGATAAAAATCATCGGCCAGAATAGAACGAAGTAGTCCTACTATGTTTAACTAATATTTACATAAACCTACAATTTACGAGGACATGGTGTACATTGTATTTTTATATTAATTGTTTAAAAAAGGAACGACAGAGTAAATGGTTGTATAAATACTTTTTGAACACGTTATATTTTTCGATGGTTTCTAGTTTGACATTTGGCTCGGAAACCATTATAACTAGACTGCGGATTTTATACATTTATGACAAAAATGAATAGGTGTAATTCGAAACAGTAAAAAGTTTAAATGACTTGAACAGTGTCGATACACTATTTTTAACTTATAAAAATTATTAATGAGGAAAATAAATTAGCTTCCGTAGATCGTAATTGAAGTATAAAAATTTTATTTTGTATAAAGATCCGCAGTCTAATTATAACTTCGTTTAAAAAAGAACAATTAAGTACAAAGTGATTCTGCTACCATCGATGACATAAAGTCTTCGTGAAGAGTCGCTTGGAAACGAAACGACGACGTCAGCATTTCACCAGCATCCGGCGGCCGACGTTCTATCTTCGAACGAATCTGCCGTAATTGGGAGACTTAATTAATGGTACCACCAATCTAACGGTACCGGTAACTTCCGGAAGCCAGGTTTCGGCCTCTGCCGGAAGGTGACGCGTGCACCTTCGATCCCACGGGTATTTGCATCCTTTTTTACTGTGGAACCGCGTGTCAAGTTCACGGAGATTATGGTAATTGAAGTACTTCTTTCTTCCTCCAAGCCCTGACGATCGCACGATACAAGCAGACCAAAAAGGAGTGAACATTATAATTACAAATTTTTCAGTTACTTCATCCTTCTACAAAGATCGCTAAACAAACATAGTTTGTGATAGAAAAACATTTTTGTATGTTCTCTTTAAATTGTGCAAAGTTGCCTGAAAAGTTTATTGAACATTATAATTACAAATTTTTTAGTTACCTTACTCTTCTACAAAGATTTTCACTAAACAAACACAGTTTGTTCAAAAAAATTTTTGTACATTTTCTTTAAATTGTGCAAAGTTGCCTGAAAAGTTTATTGAACATTATAATTACAATTTTTTTAGTTGCTTCATCCTACAAAGATCGCTAAACAAAAACAGTTTGTTGTTAAAAAACATTTTTGTACGTCCCGTTTAAATTGTGCAAAATTGCCTGAAAGGTTTATTGAACAATATAATTACAATTCTTTTAGTTACTTCATCCATTTACAAAGATTGCTAAACGAAAAGAGTTTGTTGTTGAGAAACATTTTTGTACGTCCTCTTTAAATTGTGCAAAGTTTCCTGAAAAGTTGAGTGAACATTACACACACACACACACACAATTACAAATTCTTTAGTTATTTAAAGAAAATGTTTTTGTATGTCCTCTTTAAATTGTTGGCTGAAAATTCTGTAAAATCGAATACTAGGGACAAAGGTTAAGCATTCACTTGAAATGTTGAACAAAGCGACCGACGCGCGACGCAACCAGTCGACAATGGCAACACGGTTGCAAACATAGTTCTTCACGGTCATGTTCACTAAGTGAACGGACGCACCCGGACAAGAAGATCCATTCACGATCGAACAATCGTTCCGAGGAATTCCTTTCCGCTCGGGAACGGTAACTCTCCGAAAATGTTTCTAACGGCACCATAGCGACGCCTTAGCGTAAAACCCCCGCCGAGAATATAATTCCGCAGGAACTTCGCCGTCGCGTAAATTTCGTCGTCCCGTTATCGTCGGTTCCCATGTCACCGGGGAATCGAAACTCCGTGAATCCTGTTTGCTTGTGAGTATCAGGATCGCGAGGATCCGACGACCTCTCGACTTTAATTGGTCCATTTCTGCCGTACGACTCGCACAAAAAATAAAAAATTTCAATCTACTAAATGTTATCTACTCAATTTTGCTATAAATACCTAAAGATCCGCAGTCTAGTTATAATTAACAAAGCTCTCACAGATTTCGCGAATAGTTAACAGAAAAGTGTTCGTTTCTGGAACCACTGTCCAAAAATAAGTATCCATTTATAATTTCGCCTGTAACAATTTCATTAAAATATATGGCAGTCTTATTCCGTACAGAGCAGAACGTATGCCAGGAATACATAAAATCCGTGGCCCATTTGCAATGGAACGAGGTCACTCTAAGCTACTCATGATACAGCAATTCTGCCCAGAAATAGAATGTTGTGCTCCCCTTTTTGTAATATAAATTGCTCTGATTATTTGTAATGAGTGTATCCAAAATTCAGCTCAGCAATTTCTTTTCTTCGTTCAACCAGATTTTAGATAGTAGAAGGACTCTTATAATGTAGTCGTTACTATGTAGGAAAAAAGCGTTCTAGAAGGAAAATTTGCATGAATGCCACTGGTCCAGTAATTACATTGTCACCGGTCACGTCTTAGACACGAAATGATTTACATTCATGCGCTCGTCCCTGGAACACCTTCCGTTCAGGTTTTCGATTGATCGACTGCAATTACACGTCCTTCAGCCGTCAATTCGCTGGACAAGGCGATCCATTCGAAAAATTTCGAGTAGATTTATCGGATTCACTGTCCGCCAGGCATCGACCTCGAAATAGGTTGACCGTAATCGAGCGAAGGAACTCTCAAACTCGTCCAAGGATCCACGAGGACGATAACCTCTCCTCGACAGCGTTTCGTGAACCTCCATTATTCGTTCGTCTTCGTTTCGTCGCGTTCTTGTTTTTTCATCGGCTCTTTTATCACGCAATCACTACCGGAATCCCAGAGTTTAATTGCTTTGCTCTGCCGTACGATTTCGCTGTCCGAATTATATTGATGATGCCCCGTGAAAGTTTGTTCAATAGATTATGGATTTCGTGCAGTTCTGGTCGATTTTATCAACATCGACGTAGTAAAACATTGAAAAATGTTTAATAAAATTTGGATGAATTTGGAAAATTTTTCTGAACTCCTGAGGGACTCTAAAATAATTTAAAAAATGAGAAGTAATTGACATTTTTTAAAAAATCGTCACATTGTCTTAAACCATCTACTTCCACCTATAAATGTTACAATTTCTAATAAAAAATTAATAACAGGCTATTGAAAATTCTTTTTTATGTGGCACAAAAAGATTTTGTTATTCTCCATTTCATTCAGAAAATATGAACTTTTTGAAACGTGGCAGTAATCTGGTCGAACCAGTACGATTTTGATTAAAATTATAGTGTTTCGCCGATTAATGAAGAGATTGATGAAGTCAAGATCGATATTGCAGCTGGCGAGCCCTCGACATGTTACATCTTTCACAATCGAGCATTCATTCGCCGTATCGTAATTATAAATCGTCGACACTGTGATTGACACTTTATTGTCTAACGGTACAGTCGGGTACACCGAGTCTAATAGAAATGCGAAACGTTCATTTTAACACTCGGGATTGTTCAAAATGAATTAACCATTGAGTTGGAATGATGCCTGCCAGGCATTTTGACATTTTCGAACCCTATAGATAGAACAATAACTATCTACCTTTTTGTATGAACTATCAGCATTTATATGAAGTGTAATTAAAACTACGGACCATTACAAAATGGTTTCGGAGCCATTTCTAAACCAGAGTTGGGCAAAAATTTAATCAACGATTGACGAATAAATTTCTACTTCAATCGTTCTTTTTTTTTTTAATCGCAATTAACAATTAAACTCCTACTTTAGTCGTTAATTGCGGTTAACGATTACATTCTTTTCAATTGTAATCGTCAATCGGATAATTGATTAATGATTAACTGCTGAAATTTCGAAATGAAATACGCAATCAAAACTGTTTGCATACTGAAAAAAATGTAAACTAAGTTTTTGTTGAGATATATTTCTGTCAATTCTCCATCTCCGCTCTCTGTCTCTCTCTCCCTCCTTATTACAATTTATGGATAGACCGTGTGGCGATTAACTTCAACAATTGATTAAATCAATCTCCGATTTTTCGATGATTTCTTTTTTTAATCAACGATTCGATTTTTCAATTATTACTTTTTTAATCGTACACATTAATCAATCAATCTTGGTTAAAATTTTAATCGATTAATGCCCAACTCTGTTCTAAACTATGGATTAAATAAAATATTCGAAAAAATGATAACCTATGAAAAGATCCGAGAAGCAAATTAAAAAAGAAATGAGAAACATATTAACAGTGAATAATAAAACAAATGTAATTACTAAAAGCCAAGGATTTGATGAGACTTAAAAAAAACGTAAAAAATAGAAGATAAACAATAATATGAATATTTATATGTGCTTAGATAGTAAAAATTAATTGATTACGCTGTAAGAATTTAATACAGATTACAATAAAAATATTCTCACGTTCAACTCGCAATTACTCCGACAATGAGAAATTACCAAGCAGATTTAATATTTTTTATTCCCGCAATTAAATTAGTAAAAAATTCACTCAACACCTTCGCGCACTTGATTAAGTATTCGCGAACGGTGAAATACTATGTAACCTCGTGAAATTAAACGAATTCCTTTTGGTCGCACGTGCGGCTGCCCGGCATTCCATATGAGGTCGATATCGCGATCGTCTCGGGTGAAACGCGCGTTGTTATACAATACGCCGGCCTTGAAACGCATAATCGTTGTCCGCAGCTTATGTAGCCTTCTCTGTCTCGTATCGGTCCACTTTCGTTCCTTTCTTTTTGCTGGGCAATGTTTACCGTCGCCATTAACTTGGACCCTCATCCACCAGCTGCGGGTGGAGCTTCGAACAAGCTTTTCAACTTTAAACAACAAATAAACAACCAGAACATTCTATCACACATCTATTACATTCATTAATCAATATTTAACTGTATAATGTACCATATTTATAAAAAGTATATTTATAAATAAAAAAATTTAAATGTTCACTGGAGCAGCTTCCATTTTGCTGAAGAATTTCACGTAGATATGTTTGAGTTATAAAATAAATTTCGAAACTAACAATTTATAGATCATTACTAGACTGCGGATTTTATGCATTTATGACAAAAATGGGTGGATGTAATTTAAAACAGTAAAAACATTACGACCATATGTTATTTTCAATTTGTTAAAACTGTGAAAGATGGTAAGAAATTTTTATATGTTTTCTATGGCTTGTAATTAACGAAGAAAATTTCTATTTTGCATAAAGATCCACAGTCTAATCATTACACGATGTACAAAAAAATTGCTATATTTGAACCAAAAAATTTTTATTTCAAATTGAAATGATATTTTCAACAATATCGAATATCAGATGACAATACAGGATAGAACTAGATAGTACAATACTTTATTATAAAAGAAGAATATTATAAAGTAGTGTGAAGCAGTTATTAAATATGATGCATCGGCATTGAATTTTTTTCCAAGTTCAGGAATGCTCGACCGTTTACCGTTGCCACGGTTTTCCGTTCATTTTTCATTGGTGGATCCCCGTTATGCGTACCCACGATCGCATAATCGCGGCTGATTGAAATGCATCAGCACAAACAAACGATCGTTCGCTATTTATTTCATATAGCATGTTTCCTCGTCGAGCGCATCCTAGATCCGAGCATGTGCTCGCATCGCCATCGTTTGCATAATAATTCGCTTTAATTTCACCTATATATCCGTTATGGTTTCGGTGACCTTGAAATTTATTCAACCAGCCGCGTGCATTTACTTAACGGACGCCCATTTAGTGCCAGCGGGATTTTAAACGGTCCCGCGCCGCGTCATCGTCTCTGCAATTCACGAGCCGTTGAAATCACCGAGCCCGCTGACACTCGATGATCGCTCGCCGTTGGAGATCCACGACAACTCCGCGAAAAATATTTCATATTTTGTCCAGGTTGTGCTAAAGCGATTTTTCAACTGTTTGAAACTTTTATGTGATATCCGGGCGTAATAAAAATAATACTGGTAAGCGGGAACTTCTTTTGGTGTTTCTGGATTTGTAAATTTCATCCCAATAAATCCAAAATTTATTAAAAACGAGGCTATTTATGAAATTCATTTGTCGGAGTCTAAGAGAGATTTTTGAAAAACAAAAAATTTTTTATTTCGTGCCTTTCAATTTTTGTCAACAACAGCGGTCATTCAACGATGTATTCATAAATGCGAATTACTCTGCCATTTTTTAATATTTTGCTCTGTAAAAAATGGAGAATACAGTTAAGAGTTATGGTAGTGTCACTATAAAAACTGGAATGTTTACTTATTAATTGTCCTTTAAAAAAATCCTCGAAGTCAAGGTTGTCTACCCCCTCAACTGACCGATGGCTTTATGGATGAATGTTTATCGTTTCACTATAGTTTTCTTCAAGTGTACCATAAATGTTTAAATACCTGCAATATACGCGCAGATTATCTTCCGATATTGCTGACTGCCATTAGTTTTATGGTTCTACAGCGTGAATGAATCAATCTGATGTACTGCAATTAAACGTCAAATTTTTATATAAATCTCCGTTGCTGTAGATTATTTTGTAAAAGAAGGAAAAAATTTTGTTCGACGCCTGAAAGATTTCTTATGGCGATGGCGAACGAAAAAATGTCGTTAACGTTTGGTAATGTAATGTGTTGGTGTTCTCTTGTCTTATAGATTTGCGAGAGCTGTAAATGCATAAAACTCCGCGGTCGAACTATTAATCACTGTAATGTAGGTGTAATTATCGCGATGATGGTGATTCAATAAGAATTTTTATGTCTTCGATACGTTCGGTAAGAACATTTCAAATGTGCACGGGTAAAGGTGTTAAATAGTTTACGATTCTGAGAAAGACTGACTGAGTCGAGTCGTAAATAACTTCCGCGGGAATAAGTAAAAACAATTAAGCCACAGGCACGCAACAGGCAATAACGATAAAATTTCTTTATCAAATAGCAGTTACATATTTTGTGATTACTGCAATTAGAGAGAGAGAGAGAGAGAGAGAGAGAGAGAGAGAGAGAGAGAGAGAGAGAGAGAGAGAGAGAGAGAGAGAAGAGAAAGAGAGAGAGAGAGAGAAGAGAAAGAGAGAGTAAAAGCACTAAACTATCTTTGTATATTTCTAGTTTTTAGTCGATTCAAAAAGTACAGGACAATTTCTCCTCGAGAAATGTAGTGTTCAAATATTTTTTGGGTCCACTGTACACCAAAATTAAAAAAAAAGTATTACACCTTTAATCCACTAAAGTCATTAGCAGAGAGTTCTAAACTTTATTCCACCTCTCCTTATAAAAGTATAAATTTGCGCAACCACATGCAGAGTTTAATAATTACGTGTTCCTAACCTATGCATAAAATTCCTGCAGTGTATAACCATTGAGTAACACACTTTATTCGCGAACAGCTTTCCGTCTGAATTATCAAGCCCGATTTCGCGTTTGTAATATATTTTACAACGAGGAGAAATTCGCGAACTATCATCGTGAAACTATGAGCGTTGATCTGCTGGCAGACGGTTCCAGAGGGACAACCCGCAAGGCGAAAACTTCCGCAATAGCCGTTCGCGGTGCAACGTTCGAAGTAATGGAAATATTTCGTGTAAACAGACTCTGTATTATGCAGAGGAGGGAAACACTAGTGTCATTCATGCCAGCGTGACGTCACGGCGTGACACACGACGCGCTAAAGCTTCTCTCGTTTGCTTTCGCATTAACCCGACGCATTCTTGTGCGACAGCGAAGCACCCTTGAGCCGCGCGGGTTCATTGAATTTCACGGGAGGCTTGTCGTCGAGCCGTGAAAATGAGATCTTTCTGCCGCGGACCGGGATCCTTGGAATTCCACCACGGATTTTTTACAGGCTCCACTGATTTTTAGACACCGGGGAAAAATCTCTAGACGTCAAAAAACTGGAGGAACTAACCCTTTGTAATTGGAAACTGTCAGATCAAACTTCCAACGTCATGTAATTTCATTATATTCCCATGTGTAACTCCTCAACCCCATTTACAACAATTGAGAAACACTGTTTTATACAATTTTCACATGGTTGATAAACGTAGAATAAGCTAGATGTTTATTTAGAGGTTCATTAAGATAAATCTCGAAAATAACAATGCTATGTCTGGACATTGAAAGAATAACCTGAAAATATATCAAATTATAATAAAATTTTTATACAATTTTTATATTCTAATAAGATTTTTATACAATAGCTATATAATTGGCAATGCTTAGGACCGTTCACAGCTCTAATTAATAATTTTTAAAAATTTACTTTTGGTGATATCTCGTGTAGACACATTAGTCTTTCCGAGATCCTCAATGATACAGCTATTCAGTTAGTTTAATTGCCACAAATTGAGCATTTAAATGACAATTTGGATGTTCCCGGTCAAAATAGACTTACGCACTGGGCAGTGGGTTAATAATTTTGATTACCTGGGACTGATATGAGCCGTTCATTTCACTTTTTGAAATATTTTAAAAAGTGTCAAAGCACTTGGTTCAGTCATAACTTTTTTATTTATAAAAAATTTTCTAAATAATACAGATTAACACCATTAAACGACAAAATTTGTTTGGTCGCCGAATAATAAATGATTTATTTCAGAAGCCATTCTGATTAACTCCGTACTCTAATGTAAATCGTTGCAATAATGAAATCCGCGTTCAAAAAATTTTATCGTTAATGGTGTTGATCTGTATTATTTGGAAAATTCATTATAAATAAAAAAAATTATGACTGAACCAAGTGTGCTTTGACATTTGAATTTACAATATTTCAAAAAATGGAGTTAATCGATTTGACCTGTGAAAGGCTCATATATATATGTATGTATATCTTGCGGAAATAGAATTATTAAAATTAGAGGTTTATTCGCGGATAATGAACTTTTTCTGCAATAAAAAATATAATTTGAAGACTAATTTTGGTGTTATTACTTTTTTTTTACTTTTCAAATCGATTAACTCCCTTAGTCACCCAAAAGTTGTGATATTAATAACGATTACACCAAGGCTATTCAATCTTATTCTATAAATACATATCTGTATTTATGCATTGTACAATATCAATTCATCAATAATTTAACAATATCAATCATTTATTTCAATTTTTATTTTAAAGGGAATTTTGAAAAACAAGGTATATTATTTCATCACATTTCTCCACTTTCTGTTTTATGGAGTTAATCGATTTGGCAAGTGAGTGGCTCATACATTGAAGTTTTTAGATTCTTCTGATCCATCTCCTGCTTTAAATTGTATCTAATAATCTTCACCATAAACGCATAAAATTATTGGGAACGTTTCCGGAAGCATTTTTACGAACGCATTGTTACTGGGTAAAAAGTAATTACGAGGGTCCAGTACCCAGGGCGTTTGAAATAATGTTACAGCTTAGTTGCAATATTCCGTTCCCTAGCAAGTATCGCGGAAGATTAAGATCAGCCGTGGTCATAAAAGTGACCACGATAATACACTTTCGGAGGAATTGCGAGCCGAACGGAAGGTAAAAGTCTCGAGTTGTACGCCCGCGATTCGGTCGACAACCCGCAAGTGAATTCCAGAGACGACACCAGGTGTCTAATGAAACTCAGGAAATATTGCGACCCCGAGGCACGCTCAAATTTCATTGGGGAACAACGCTACGTACGCTACTCGTTAAATTTCCTACAGGGAGCAGCTCCCTTATTCAGCTCCGAAGTGGATCCCTTCGCGACCGTCTACGCAGTGAATCACTTATGACGTTGCTCGTTTCGAACCGCTCGTATTTTTCTTCTTCGAAACGAATTTTTCGCCTCTGATCTCGTTCTGCCATTATACATCGTTCTTGAACCGCCATATACATTGGGAAAGGCCAATGAAGGACAAAGTACATCAGAGACTTTTTTACACGATTTTTGCAAATTATATTCACTTTCGTGCGATTTGGTTTACCACGTTAGCACGATTCCCAATAAATAAAATGTCCACATGGTCAATGAAGGACAAAATACACCAGAGATTCTTTTTACACGATTTTTCATCACATTCTATCCATTTTTATATTTATTTATTTATAAGTTTTTTACGCACTTTCGTGCGATTTTGTTTAACTACGTTTGCGCGATTTTTAAGAAATAGAATGTCCATTTTGGGAAAGAAAGTATGACGAATCGTCGTCCCTGAAGGGTTAACGAACGGTGACGTGCATCTCGTTTGCGCAACGATTTCCATCGCGCTCGGCCGAGACGCATCTTGGGGGTAGTTAATTTGTTCTTGCCGGGATAATATAGAGGCTCCTAAACGCCGACATCCGAGACACAATCGCCGGGTCTTTCGCGGGCCGTTCATTTTTCACGACGATCCAATTTAACACGGTGCTGGAAGCGCGCGTGATGCAAGGGCGCTCTGGTGCATCGGAGGAGCAAGGGGGGCGTGTATGGAACGGCGAGAGAAGCCCGAAACCCCCGTCATTAACCGTCGAATCCCGCGGAGGCACGAACATGCATCAATTATTTGGTGAATTCGGGGAGGGTCGTCGAGATTCGACCGGTCCACCATTTACGTCTTGCTCCTTTTCTCCCCGGGGCTCGATGGCTACCTTGCGAACATCCCCGAACATCCCCCCGCGTACATCCGAAACTCGCAATTGCGCCATACATCACGCCCGCCGCGCGATATTCGCCCATTATAGTGGGGTTTGGTGTACCCGTCAGCCCCGGCTCTCTCGCGATTTTTATTTCGTCGTTCTGCTCCTGTTGTCTTCCTGTTGAAGATCCGCGGTTAAAGACGCACGCTTCTTTTGATCGCTCCCAGAAGGCCCCTGGCCAGGCCCCCGCCATCTTGTCTCGGACGGTTAAGCAGGAATGTTTTAATTGCCGAGCGGTTTGTCGGGCCGAAGCACCGAGAGCATCGAAACAGGCCAATGGGAATACCATGGGACGATGTATGCCGGCCATTTGCGGCGGCGGGGAAGTCGGTATTGTTGCCTGCGAAGTTTATCTGCCGGGAGGTCTACGGGTCTCGTTCTTCTTTCAGCCGGGTTTTGAACGCGAGGACTAACATGTCTCCACTGCCCCCCTCGCGTCCTGCACCGGCTGCTGCAATGTGAACGAGAAATAATAGTCGCTCGGTTGCACAATGGGGAAACGACGGGACGCTTCTTCTTACCGCTGCGCCGCGCTGGAAAAATAGAAGCAGAAAATTAAGAATTTACTCCAGGCCACTCTCGAGGGCTCTGCACCCTCCGCTTGTCCTCGTTCGACTCTTCTTGACCTTTCGGGTCGGATCCTTCTTTCACCGACCATGTAATAATTTGTTTCTAAAATACAATACACTACCCACTGTATTGGCTTCTTCTCACTGAAATATGTAGTGCTTTTTTTGTTCTATTTTCTAATAAATTATGATTCCTGCAAACTACATTAAACACTATACGATTAACATCTTGCCTTACAATTGCATTCTGAGGTTCCACACTGAACGGCACTATTTCATTTTTCCTGAATGTAAACAAATTTTTTTTCGTTTCAACCCTCTATTGCGTGAATTTTTATGACGAGTTGGAAAAAATATATGTGGCTGTTAGTCTACTTAGAAATAAGTGTGGTCATGAAATAAATAATAAAATTTTATTAGAAAATGTTATTTATTGCATTTTATGACTGTTCCTGTATGGGAACTTTATACATATGCGGTTTAAATAAACATGCTCAGAGTCTTCAGTATTATCTATTTAATTTACTATAGAACAGTTGAAATATAAGTCCCAAATTGGGAACGGAATGCAATAGAGGGTTAAAATTCATGTAAAATGTTCCAGTTGCTGTTAGACGCCATTTTATATGTCAGTTTATAATGGACAGTTAAAAATAGCGAAGCTTCTGATTCGACACAAAAAAAAATTTGCTTAATTTACAACACTGAGGAAAGATCGAAAATCGACCGGCTCAAAATGTTGGGATCCGGTCCTGCGAGGATCGAATAGGATTGCGAATCCTAACCCGAACTCGGTTCGGGTTACAAACTTACACGATATAGAGGAGGACATATTGTGACACAAACATTTTCTGCATGGTTGGAGGCATAGAGGAGATTTCAAGGTCACCTTGATTTTTTTAAATGGGAAGACCTACTTTCTGTATCATGAATCGATAGACCATCGAATTCTGAGTAAAAATGTATTGAAATGTATGTCCCAAATCTAATAGTTAACGAGATTTAACGAGATTAAGAAAGAAATAATTTTCTTTCTTCTTTGGATAATATCTCGTTAACTATCAGACATATGAAGGTCAACACTTTCATACTCAGAATTTGATACTCTATCGATCTATGGTATAAAAAATAGGACATTCCATTTTAAAAAATGGGTGACTTTGATATCTCTAAAAAAATCACGTAAAAACAAAAATTGTTTTGGTATTATGTGAGCCCCACTGAACCATTCAACTTTGTCCTTCAGACATTTGACGTATCTTTAGAAAAAACAAAGATATTTGAGGTGCAAACGTTAGGTGACTCACCCTGTATATGTGTACGATATCAAAATATGTATATGTAGATATATTTTTAGATTATTTTATTTTATTTTAATCGAAACAATAAAAAACCAGAGAAACATCCAAAACTAAAGGGGAAAGGAAAACTGCAATACAAGAGGGATCTCATTTTTTCGTAATACATATATATTCGTATATCTCTTGAGTAAACTGTCTAGAGTCTAGAGTATCAGTCTTATGTGACTTGTAACTAGAAACCCGCTCCGAGCGGGTTAACCGGCTCTCTCTAGGCCCTCAAAACCCGCTCTCTCCGGGTTAGCCAGCTCTCTCTAGGCCCTCAAACCCGCTCTCTCCGGGTTAGTATGGGTTACAGAAACCTTCCTCGGTTAACCGGGTTTGGGTTAGGGTTAGTCCACGATTCGCAACCCTGGGATCGAGATAATTTATCGAGGCAACACGTAACGATGACGTATGGGGTGGAAGTGATCCGGTCTGGTAGAGCGGGCAGCGCGTGGAAAAATGACCGGCGAGCTATTAAACGTTCCGCCGGCAATTTATTAATCGTAATAAAACCCAGCGAGGAGGACACTTTCGTGAAGATTGCGGAGGCCGATATGGAAGATTGCGGGGACGGAACTCGGGGGATCCGGCTGAAATCTTACGTTTAATTATACGGGACCACTTGTCCGCGCGGGGACAGACCGCTTTTAATATCGCGCGCGCCTCGCCTGCAACGTGTGAGAAGAAAATTTGCGTCCGCGAGGATGAAGCAATTTGCCGAGCGTTCAAGAGCGATACTCGCTGGGAAATGAACGCTTTGGACGACCGAACCTGTTCAAACGACACATTCCGTACCCCACGATTGAAGTTACAGAAATTATTCAGGCGAATTTAATAAGACTTACTTTTCAACTGTTATTACGATACCGTACACATTGAAATAAAATATTGTTTCATATTATCAGATCGTTCGGAAAGTCATTTTGTCTTCTCAAGGGAACGTGGAAGCCAATTTTTCCCCATTTAGAATAAGTTTTCTGACATTTTGTTCTATGATCTCTCGCGATCTTTCAGGCAACTTAAAGATCCCATGCTCGTAGAATTTCTGTTTTTTATTAGTAAAAAATTTGCACCGCATAGAAAATGTCGAAAAAAGCGGAAGAAATGGTAATCCGTTCTCCAGTTTGTTTTGTACTTGCAGAACAACTTTCGGAGACTTTACTTTGATGCATACTGGAGCATTTCGGACTAAAGAATTTTTAAAAAAAGTCTTACTATATTGGTTATTAAAACTTTGTACCCAGTATTTAAATAGCGTATTGTGTAACTTGAAATAAAATGGATTATTTATTATTTAAAATATAAAAGTTATTACGATACTGTACACATTGAAATAAAATATTGTTTCATATTATCAGGTCGTACGGAAATTCATTTCGTCTTCTCAAGGGAGAATGGAAGCCAATTTTCCACCATTTAGAATAAGTTTTCTGACATTTTGTTCTATGATCTCTTGCGATCTTTCAGGCAACTTAAGGATCCCATGCTTGTAGAATTTCTGTTTTTTATTAGTAAAACATTTGCACCGCATAGAAAATGTTGAAAAAAGCGAAAGAAATGGTAATCCATTCTCCAGTTTGTTTTGTACTTGCAGAACAACTTTCGGAGACTTTACTTTGATGCATACTGGAGCATTTCGCACTAGAGAATTTTTAAAAAAAGTCTTACTATATTGGTTATTAAAACTTTATATCCAGTATTTAAATGGCGTACTGTGTAACTTAAAATAAAATGCATTATTTATTATTTAAAATAACGTTCCAGCTAGCACTGTGCTTAGGAAACGTTCGAAACCGTTCGGCTATATTGGAGGCTACTTACATTCATGCTTTCAAGTCGCCGGCACAGCGTCGCGTTGGAAAATCGTGGCACGTCGGTGCACGGATACTTTTTTGGTTAGAACATTCAAATTTCACGGAGCTGACCAGAAATAGCGGGATTACTCTGTCCGAACGATAGCACGGATTAACATTCACCCGGCAATCGCGTGAGGTATTTCGATAATTCGACGGAGACGTGTCGTCGATCGTGATCGGCGAGCGAATTCGCGAAACGAGGTGAGCAGTGTGTCGAACCGATGTCCCACGGAACCATCGATGTCACAGGAGAACGGCTCCATCTTCCCTTCCTCTGTCTCTCTCTCTCTTTCTCTCCCGTCTGTGATCACATAACGTCACCTCTCGCACATACTTAATGAAAAGGAATTGCTGAGAATGAACGACCGTACCCCGATCACCCGGGCCGGTCGAATATTCCCAGTGAATACGAGGATTGAAGTTCTGTCACGATCCGTCGATTTCTTCCCATTTCGTCTGCTTTACGCTCCGGCTGTCTCGATTATTACTCCCGATCGGACATCCACTTGTGACGCAATCCTCGAAAATTACGAGATCCTCCGATTTCGGTCGAGCTCCCTGAAAGAGGACTTTCAACGCCCAACGGTAATAAATAAAACGAGAATAAAGATCAATCTCTTTATGAGAAATATAAATTTTCTAACTTAATTGTGAATTACTAGATTGAATTTATCACTGAAATTTGTCGTAATTTTTATAGTAATCGACTGAAGAAACTTACTCACCCAATGGAACGCATATTTGTTGAAAAATTGTAAAATAAAAATTATTAATATGAGATCATTTTTTTGTTACTAATTGTTCCTCAGGATAAGGATACTATTTAATACATTGGCACAAAGCTTTATCCAGATTTATAGATTTATTTTGATAATGGTGTATTCAGTGAATTAAATTCCCTTCAAATCTGACAAATTAAACTAACGCTTCGGCTGAACATGATGTAAATGTTTATCTAACAAATATGAAATTCAGCATACAATGATATATTAAAAAGAACGTGTCCCCTTGCTCGCAGGAGAAGGAACGTTATATGTAGAATGTCTCTTGATTAGTTCGCGTCCCCAGTACACTTTCGACGTCCACTCTTTGCAAGCTAATGAACATCTAATAGTGAAAATGACTGACGCTTTCGTTGGAAGTCGAGCACGCTTTGGAATGCAAATAGAAGAGAGTTTGCTGATTAGTTTCCCTTTCCTAAAGCTCTAACGAACGGCGAAGTCGTTCACTAATACAGCATAAAATGATTATTCATAGAGAAAATCTCTAACGAATTCATAACAATTTTCCAGTTGACCGTCGCAACCAAGTGTCCTCGCATACTGAGCCATCAGCATAACCGGCCAGATACTCTCAGCCGATAGGGTATCTACCAGATCAGCTGGCCGCAGGGTAGATCCCGTGAAAAAGGTAGCTTAGCAGACACCGAACAGCAACGGAGAGTCTTCTCCCTTGTCTCCCATTGAATCTGTTCGCGGAAAGGTCGGAGGATCGAGCGTCCACGCACTTCAGCATCGAGTCCCTGCGTCGTGGCCGGCAATTAATCGAATAATGGCACGAAAATGGCCGAACGTCGCGGATTTTTCCCTCGGGGACGAGGTCTTTGACCCTTAAGGCGAAGGTGCGCGGTTTGTATCACCGCGCGAGAATGTCGAATGGAATTACGTCAAGGGAAATATCCTACTCTTGGCGCGTTTACCGTTTCGCGTTCGACCGGGCCGCCTCTCTTCTCTCTATCTCCCTAAGAGAGGGACTTAAAGGTTACAAACGCACTGACCCATGCGTGTCACCGTTATTCCCATTGATTTTTTCTCCGTTGCTCCGGGTACCGGCTGGGCCCGATCTTCTCCCTCTTCCTCTCTTTCTCTTCTTGACTATCATTGCTGCTCTCTCTCTCTCTCCGTCGCGAGAGTCCTCCCGCTCGAAAATCCTCGTTCGAGGAGGAATCGGCCAGGCTTGCTCCTCCCGACGCTGCGCGGCGGCACGTATACGCTATACACTGCCGACCGTGGCCTCAGAACCGAACAAGGTGCACGGGACCAGACGTACCTACCACGGTTATTGGTTTACAATGCCACGAATCATGCGTCATTATCTTATGTGGTACATGGGAAGCTGCGGTCAGAGGTTTTCCAGAGAGCCGGCCTGCCGTTCCCCGAGCTAAGATAGACCCCCACCTTCTTTTGAAGACTCCTACGTTTCTGGTACGCTCACTCCCATTTGCATGATTGACGGGCACCAACCGGCCTGATGACCGTCTATCGGACGCATCGATGACCGAGCCAGACGATGTCTATATCCTTAGCTAGTTTACCGCAGGACCTAATTTGTTTGCCCAGCCGTTTTTCCTCGGCGAGACCAAGCGATGGTATTCCTCGGCGTCCGTGTGGCCTAGAAAGCTTGCTTACCCACTGCTATCACGCTCGTATGTCGGTGACATAGTTCCAGGTCAGCTTTGGACAATCGCTTCTGATGATCGCACAGCGAGTCTTTTAACCCTTTGTCGGATCCATTTTAACTTGGAAATTAAACATTCCTTCCTATCTAGAATAATTTCATTGTATATGATTTTTTTCATTTTATAGAGATAAATTTTATGATATAATACCCCATACAATACTTAACTCTTATGTGAATAAGCAAGGTTCACTACGTTCGTCAATAACCCGAATACCCAGGATCCACCTCCGGTTTTTTTATTTAATAAACTTGAATTTGCATCGCTTCATTTTGGGTTCTTTACGTTTGAAGTCGATTGTTACTACGTAAAACTAAAGTTTTTAAGGCCTCAGCTAGCCAGAAAGATCCTGCCAGATAATATAAATGGGCCTTTAAACCTTGAAATCAGTCTGCGTTTGTGTCGTGACTAACCTGGCAACAGAGTTGTGTTGAATTACAATTTAATTACTTCACAAATTATAATTACAAAGTAATTCAATTACTAAGTCATTCAGAAAGTTCGTAGCCTATCAACGTAGCCTAACAATGAAATGACATGAAATAATGAGTCAATATATATTTATTCTTCAGTATATTCTCCCTTAAGCTCAATACATTTTTTCCAGCGACTTTCTAATTCATTTACCCCATCTCTGAAATGATTTTCCTCGAGACCTCTTAAATACTCATCTACGGCTGCTATGACTTCTTCATTTGATAAAAAACGCCTGCCATGTAGGAATTTTTTGAGGTTTGGGAACAAATGGAAGTCAGAGGAGGCCAGGTCTGGTGAATTTGCTGGATGCTCCAACAATTCATAGCGTAACTCCTTCAATTTGTCCATTGCAAGAACACCTTTGCCGGTGCATTGTCCTGGTGAAATATGACTTTTTTCTTAAGTTCGTTAAGTCAGGTCTTTTCTCCCGAATTTGTGCATGCAGTTTATCCAAAAGATTTGAGTAATACTCTCCTGTTATTGTTTTCCCGGTTTGAAGATAATCAATTAACAAAATTCCTTTTGCATCTCAAAAAACGGATGCCATGACTTTCTTTGTTGATTTTGACCACTTTGACTGCTTTGGAGCTGAACAATCGGGCTCAGTCCATTCTTGTTGTCGCAATGCAGGATCATAGTGGTAAACCCAAGTCTCATCCATGGTTACAAATCGACGCACAAAGTCAGTTTTATTTTTTTGCAAACCATCCAGATGTTGTTGAGAACATTTCACGCGAATGCGTTTTTGATCCGAATTTAACGAATGCGGCATCCATCTTGTCAATATCTTTCTCAAACCTAATTCATTAGTTAAGATCTCATGAACTGATCCAGTTGAGATGCCTGTGGCCTCAGCTAAATTAACCACAGTTAATCGGCGATCTTCCAAAACTAAATCATGGACATGATCGATCATTTCTGAAGTGGTTGCAGTTTTTGGACGTCCTGAACGTGGATCATCATTAATGTCTGTACGACCATGTTTAAATAGAGCAACCCATCTTTTTACCATTGCATATGAAGGAGCACTGTCCCCTAACACATTCACTATATCATCAAAAATTTCCTTTCCGCTTAATCCTGTTTTAGATAAATATTCAATGACTGCACGATTTTTCAAGTTTTCCATTTCTCTAACCAAAGCAAACACGTCTACTTTAATCAGCTCTCTGAGCTATTTGACAGATCGATTTGGAATCGATCGTATGTTCACATCAAGGACGGATGTTTTCAACAACGATATGTTTTTGCTGCTACCAAAACCATCTATGTGTCAGGCTACGAACTTTCTGAATGAGCTAGTACATTGTATTTAATTATTTCGTAATTCGAAATTCAGTCGCTTCGTTCAATTAAATTATAATGTAATTTGTAATCTGGTCACCTATTCAATTAAATTACAACGTAATTCATTTTTACAATTGAAATACAATTACAAAATACACTGTAATTATGAATTATAAATAAGAAGAATAAGTGGCGGAGAAAGAAAAACATTAGTATCAGTGATGAACATGGTGTTATTCATAAATTCATATTGTGTGATCAAAAATAAACTTTGTTTATTACGTTCGTTTCAGAAATTAAATATAAATTGTCGAAAAACATAGGACAAAATTACTACAGAAAGAAACTAACACTATTGATAGGAAAGACCTAAAAAAAAAGAACATTCTTCATGTGGCACTAAACACTTATGCGGTCATATTCACTAATGGCAATTGTTAGCAATTTTTTCAATTAGTTTTAATGAACACTCTTTGCTCAAACATCTTGTCGCTAAGATTGCTGCATTTTGGAAGGTTGGTCACATCGTCGCATAAGAAAACATCCTCATTTACATAAACAAACGGAAGAAACACGGATAAAAAGTGAAAGATATTTTTCACGTTAAGCGAATAATGTACACATTGAGTAATTTACATTATATTGTATTTCAATTACATTTCATGTCAATTACATTGTATTGTATATCGATTATACTCATGATTCGCGTAATTAGCAATTGAATTATGTGAAAGGTTCGAATTATGTAATGCAATCGCAATGTAATTCAAATACTGTGTACATAAAATACAATGTAATTAAATTACGTCATTCAATTACGATGTATTTCAGGTAGCACAACTCTGCCTGGCAATGGCAGAGAGAGGTATTCCCCTGAATTTCCTCTGTCTGGCGACACCGCTTACTGGTACGTAGTGAGCAATCAGTTGCCAGTTGTTAGTACAATTTAACCGTGCCCAACTGAATTGCTCTCTTAAGGACCACCATCTCCAGTCACAGTAAACCACCTTCTCAGAACCCATTCAGAAATAGCCAATCAAAATAATCCAACATCGCAGTAATTCCCACGAAAACCATATCTTGGCCTGAATGATTGCCTCCACGGTCTCTTTAGTCAGTCGTATAACCCGTTAAAACCTCCGCAAATACGTCCGTTCCCCTACGATAAATCAGAGACTGTTTGCGCCCCGTAACCGGCGTGTTTACGCGCCGTTAAATCGCCGGTTCAATATTTTCTGCCGAGAAGATTCGAGACGGAGCAAGATTCGGTTCGCGACGGGGTAAATCGTCGAAAAGGAGCCTCGCAGGCGTTCCGGGGATAGACCGAAGGCGATCCTCGCCCTCTTCGGGGTTGTCTCACCCCTTATCGTACGAAAACCCCGGGTTAAGACGTTCCCAACCCTCTCGGAGGGATCGCTACCCTCGGATCGATCCGTCGGCGACCTGGCGGCAACGATCTCGTCGGGGGAATAAATATCCATTTCGTCTGGTGGCCATTTATGAATGATACAGATCGCGTCTATCCCCCGGCACCAGATACGAAACCTTGAGAAGGGTCTCCCGCCAGTCAAATTGAATCTTAATACGCTTTCCCTCGTCTGCGAAGCATCACGCAACATCTTCTGCGAGATGGATATGGAGCATCACCTTTAACCCCCAATCTGACTATGTTGGGTCACTTCTAACCCCGCCCCTGAATAGTGAAGTTTGAGGTTAGGAACGGCTTCTATGGCTGCGACCGCTACAATGGTGATCCTGAAAGTTTTATTAGCACTGGACTTCTATGTACACTGCCGCTCAAAAGTATGTGGACACTTCCTTAATTCTTATAACTACCTGAAAAAAGTTATAATATCTTTGGTAAATTTGATTGCCTTGTATGTATTCCAGTTCGTACAGTGTTAGAGAACATGTTTTAATAATAATTTATTAAATATCTCACCGATAATAATAAAAAATAATTATATCTTCTTTTATGACCGCGTTTACTAGTCGTGGCATCCTGGCTATTAACTTTTTCATTATTTCAGTATCAATAAGGTTCCACTCAGATTCTAAGATGTCCCACAAATGTTTTTAGATTTGGGACATCGTTTTCGGACTTGTCTATCTATGTGACCCCGTAGTTTTTCTTTTATTTATGTAAGAAAATTGAACAATTAAATTGTTTATTTTGGTACTATTAAAATACATTACATACGTATTCATAATAGACTTTAGCAACAAATATTGTTTCATAATAAAAATATACATTATATATCACTTTCATGAACACGGTAAGCGTCCACATACTTTTGAGCGGCAGTGTGCGACATACATGTGATGAAAATGGCAAATCAGTGTCTCTGATAATTCACATACAGAGTGATTCTGGGAATTGGGACAAGTTACTGCTCTTTTTAAAGTAAAAATATAAAAAAAAATGATACAGCAGAAAATCATATCTCTCATAATACGTCCTAACTTCCTATGAACTTATTTTTTATGTGCGTGCACCGATGCACCCGCCAGGTGCAATTGCACTTTGTTCTTTAATGTACCCCAATTTTTGTGTTAAACCAATCGATCCCCTCCATTATTCTACGTATAAAAGTATTAACCCAAGGTCATCGAAATGTCAATACTTCACGAGATGTTTGACATTTTGTGTCAGAGTAAACACGGCATTAGTTCCTACAATTCATATCGAGAGTTTGTCGAAATATTGACCACAATATTTGGCAAAAATGGCCCCTCGACTTCCGACAGAAAGATTCGTGACATTCCCTAGATGTGCAATCTTTAATGCAACACTTTAATCGTTTTTAGAGCTCCGTAAGTGTAGTGTTAAAAAACGACATTGTTGATATGATAACCTAATGTGAATTTAATGATTAAAGTTCGACGAGCACTGCTTAGTAGAAAAAAATGGTCCTTCGACTTCCGACAGAAAGATTCGTCACATTCTCTAGATGTGCAATCTTTAATGCAACACTTTAATCGCTTTTAGAGCTCCGCAGGTTTAGTGTTAAGGAACAACATTGTTGATATGATGACCTAATGTGAATTTAATGATTAAAGTTCGACGAACACTGCTTAGAAGAAAAATATGGCCCCTCGACTTCCGACAGAAAGATTCGTGATATTCCCTAGATGTGCAATCTTTAATGCAACACTTTAATCGCTTTTAGAGCTCCGCAGGTTTAGTGTTAAGGAACAACATTGTTGATATGATGACCTAATGTGAATTTAATGATTAAAGTTCGACGAGCACTGCTTAGAA